>JARWLC010000004.1:47104306-47419306 GCA_033318265.1 Phyllotis vaccarum
TCTGTTACAGGAAAGAAAATAATTTCTCTTGACTTCTCAATGACAAAAACAATATAGTTTTCACTCTTGGATACTAAAGGTTCAGCCAATACTTTATCAGAAGAGATAAAACTGGGCAGAGTTTAGGTGCTGATGGAGAAGTTGTCTTCAGAGTGAGGAGGAGCTGGATTGAGATCTTGGCTAATCTTGCTTTCTTAAGCTGTGGGTTGGCTCTTTGTGGTATAAAGCTGTTTGAATTCATCAGCTTAAGATTAAGAATTAGAATTTAACAAGAAATTTTAACACAAAACCAATATTAGAGGAAGGACAGGTCACTGTATCACTGAGCCTGCTTTTGAGCAGACTTAAAGATACTTTAAATATAATAAATTAAGAAATAAGAATATTAAAACCCTGGCTCTCATTAGTTTTATTTATTCCTAAGTTTCTTTTAAAAATATATATTTATTACTATTGTTAATTATGTGTATATATGTGCATATGGAACCAGAAGATGTTGGATCTTCTAGAGCAAGAGTTACAGGTGACTGAGCTGCCTGATGTGGGTCCTAGAACAGAATTCAGATTCTTCGTAAGAGTGGTATTTACATTTAATTACTGAGCTATCTCTTCAGGCCCTATATTGATTTTAAGATTGATTTTAAAAATAATTTCAGATCATTTAATTTTAAATAGTGTGCTGATAACTATGCATACACATACATACATACATACATATATATATGTATATATACACACAGAGACATATATAGTGATATTAATCATTTTAGTGATTTTAAAAATAATTTGGTTCAAAAAGTTAGGGAGCTTTTTGACCTAAATATTTCTTAGAGGGAATGAGCTTGCAAATGTTTATGTTTATTGTGGAAAATGAAAATACATCCCTTTCCCAATAACATCAGAAGAGGTTTTGATTGGAAACTTAAAGTGAAAAATAGCATATTAGCTATGGTCTTCTTTTGACCCCCACCTGTAAAGGCCCACCCACAGCAAAATGAGCCTGCTTGTTCGCCAGGAGAAGGTGGGAATGGGGCAAAGGTTGACAGCTGGCTGGTTTGCTCTGCTTCAGCCTCTGGCTGGCTGATCTATGGATGCTCATCTACTTGGGTCTTCTCAGGGCAGGAGGGGGGGTATTTGGGGTTATTTATTCTGACAGGAGGCTAGATGCTATTTCCATCTGCCTTGCTGTATTTGAGGAGATAAATGTCTGCCACATCCTGATGAATGGCCTCTGAGGTTCATTGCCAGAGAAACTGAGTTATGGCTCCTGTATTTCATTTAAGAGGAAACTCCAGCCATTCACAGTGTGCACTGGGGCTTTCTATGCCATCAGGACCCAAAGCATCTTTCAGCTCAAAGGACAAGGTTTGCATAGCAGAACCTTAGGGGGATGGGAGAGAAGAGAATATAGAAAACATACCCATAAGTTGGGGCAGTAAATCCCATGTAGTCATTTAAAATATGGAAAGATTTCAATGACCAGAACACAATTCTATGTCTTGAGTTCAAAAATCATGTTCAGCTCTTCTCTCATGTCTTTGGTCAATTAAAATCATGCCAGGATACATTATCTTTAACGGTGGTAAAGGAGGAGCACATACGTTTAAATGCTGTAATGGTTATAAGATATGAAAAAAATACAAATTTTTATACATATTTCAACTGCATTATTGGCAGATCAAATGCAAATTTATTCTGGGTACCAACTGATTTTCGGATACCAAATAGGATTGTCATCATCTAGTGTTGTGTAGAAGCATTTAAATAGTCCATGTTTATCTCTCTTGATAACTGAATGCCTATGAGTTACATTGAATGGCATGTGTTTATGGACCTGAACTGTCTGTTTCACGTACAAAGCTGTATAGAAAATGATCAAAATAATATAGGCCAATGTAAGGTGTCCTCTGGGAACATGAGCCAGTCACTAAAGCCTTTGGAAAACAGACAAATTATTGGAACTGCAGAGTGTCCTATCATTTTAGTAAGCAAATGAGGCAACCCCAAATTTCAGTTGTATGTCTGCTAGTTGTCCTGGAATTAAGCTCATGCTTAATGCAAAAGCAATTATTATTAATAAAAGGGGGAACATTTTTCTCAGATAAAATGTGATCTGATTGACTTGACTACTTATAAGTAAAGCCCAACTCTGGTCTCTGGTCTCACTAGCTCTACTTTGAGGCATGATCTGAGGAGACCTATTAGAAAATTTTGTGCCAAAGATTAAAAGTTAGGTAATGGGAGAAAGACTTGAAGTTACAAGGCAAAAAGCTCAATTCTGGACTCAAGAGAACTTTCTTGAATGATACTCATCTATCATATCCTGAGGCTGACTTTTGTCAGCTACATGCCCTTGTTGCTTTGTCTAGTTTGACCTTATTCAACACATCATGGAAAGGACATTGGAAGCAGCAGAATCTCATCTTCTTGTGCTCTATGTGACTTGATGTAGACTGCACCAATTGTAGTCACATGCTGTCCCACCTAGTGCACACGTCTATGTGTATGAGTGTGAATTTTCCCATAGATCTGACTTGTCTGATGTGTAGGTGGATTATGTTGCTCCATTGTAAATAATTGTCCCTGCCTGTGAGTTTAATAAAAAGCACTGATTGGCCAAAGGCAGAAAGGAAGTATGGGCAGGGCTACCAGACTAAGAAAACTCTGAGAACAGGAAGCACAGATCAGAATGCCAGAGAGAAGCCAGAAGAAGCAGAGGACAACTGTGCTGCTCTGAGAAAAGGTACCGAGCCGCATGGCTGAACAGGATAACAGTCATGGGTTAGATTAAGGGTAAAGAGTTAGCAAGTTATATGCCTGGGCCTTAGGCCGATCAGCCTAAATCTATTGTAAACATCTGTGTGCCTCTGCGGGTCTGTGGATCTGCGGGTCTAAACCTTGAGGTTAGGCCTGAAAGTCCGGGCCAGAAACCTCATACTACACTGATGAGCTTAATATACATAATCACAATTATGCATATATGCATATATTCTTCAAGTGCCTTTTCTTATTCTGGGTTTAGGAATGGAATTATGAAAGTAGCTCTCACAATAATAAGCCTCAAAATAGAGTGCTTAATTATGATTTATATGTGACATCCACTATGAAACCTCTGACACTTTCAATCACATCTCATCTTCAACTGTTAACTGCCTAATGTTTCCTTCTATACTCAAAATGTCATGTAAAAAGCTGTTATTGTACTATGCATAACTACTTGTATCTTTCTCAACTGCACTATAAACATTTGCATTCCACAGTACTGACTATATGGAACATTCATTGAAGGATTAAATTAATTGTAGTTATTTGATTAAGATGGAATGAATAGGTATCTTCAGATATATTCTTCTGAAGCACAGATAAAATTTTTATTTTTTCCAACTGCCTTAAAGATAACTATTTCTTAAATTAGTGCAAAGGAGTTATTCTGAAGTAGATAGAGATAAAGAAAGGAAAGAGAATTGTATATAGAAAGAATAGATATATTTCTCATTGATAACTAACATACATGCTATCCAAAAGGGACCTTGACTGTGGAATTCTGGTGACATGGGTGTTAGAGTATGAGGATCTCAACTCATTTATACTTATACCTTGGACCAACTCAATAGTCAAAGAAAAACTTGGAATAACTGTAATAAATCCAAGGAAGATAGAACACTTTTCATATTCTTAATCAAATTATGGCCCCTGAAAGAATTAAGAATTGATGATTTAAATGTTGACATCAGTCCCTACTAACACAACAAACTTAGACAATGGAATCATTTAATGATCAGCATCCAATGGCCATGTTAATCAGTTTTCTGTCATTGTGTCAAACATTTGAGATACACAGCTGGTGAGGAAAGGCTTGTTACAATGTGGTTTCTTTGGTCCCTAGCGGCCTGAGATCCGGACCCACAGACCTGCAGCCCCAGACCCCTTAGCCACCCGCCGCTGCTCAGGACCCCAGAAACGACTAAGACTCATATTAACTTTATGCTGTTCGGCCTATGGCTCAGGCACATTGCTAGCTTGCTCTTACATCTTAACCCATTTCTATTAATCTGTCTGCCATGTGGCCCGTGGCTCACCTGTGTTCCTTACATGTTGCTCCTTGGGCGGCTTGCTCGATCTGCCTCTGACTCCGCCTTTTCTTTCCTCCCTATTCTGATTCCTCCTCCTACTTTTTCTATGGTGCCTGTCAAGGGCCAAAACAGCTCCTTTATTAAAAGATTGATATTCACAGCATTCCCACATCAAAGGCTTGTTTTAGATCATATTTATTTCAGAGGTTCAGCCCATGGTCAGTTGGTTCCACTGATTTGGGCCCTGTGGTGGGCAGCACATCATGATGGATGCATGTTGTAGAGGAGTTGTTTACCTGGGGATAGCTGTCAGGCAAAAAGTAAGAAAAGGAAAGGTGTATCACTTTATCCTTGAGGGCCATACCCTTAGTGATTTAGCTCATTTTCAGTAGGTCCCACTGCTAAATATTTTTTTTTATCACTTCTCAATAATGCTATAGCCTGGAGTCTAAACCTTAAATTCTAAGGTCTTTTGGAAAACTTTCAAGCTTCAGACTACGGTAATGATATTGCAAATGAGCAGAAGTGTAAGGCATAGTAGAATATTCTCTGTTCTGGGCCTTGTAGATAGTTTCAATTATGTCAGGTTCTCTGGGTGCTGCATAGTTTTACTTCTTTATTCCACCAAGGTTCTATTCTTCAAAGTAAACTAGGAATTTTCAGGGAGAGACAGCAGTTCCTTTCTGCACTGTAATGAGCAGATTCCCATCTCTTCTCCCACATACAGTTCTCATGCTTCTTCTATGGTTCTCCAACTTCCAGTCAATCAAATAAACTGTAGATTCCCATTTAGAGAAGAGAGATGCATTTTTTGGTGATGTTTTGAGCAGTGGTATTATTTTTGTTTTAGTGGCTGGCCTCCTTAGAGCCATCCCTACTGCAGGGACATGAAAGACAGAGATTGCTGGAGAAGTGCTACTGGACCCATGAACTAGGCATTGCTTGGACTGTGGCCGACCTCCAGGATTAATGTCAATGTATTCTGAGGAAATGGAAAGTAAAATATCACCGGTAATGTTGCTTTAAGTTATTCAGATATATATTTCTATAAATTTCATTTGACCATATTAGGGAGGCAGAATTTATATAGCTATCCAGTAACTGCTAGTTTCAGGAGCTGTGTTGGTAATATTCCTTCCCAATTTTGTTACATTGTTTATTCAAATATCATTTCTTGCCTGTTCATAGGGTCTGTAGGTAGACATCTGTGCTCACCCAGCTCATCATCACTTGACATTTTTGCATATGTAAATAGTCAAATTTACATCAGACCAAGTATCTACCACACCTATTTGGGAACACAAGCATAAACTGTTTTCTTTTTTATTCAAATGCAATTTAGGAATATCTCTGGCCTGTTTATTCTTTTAGTTTGATTTAAGAATATTAATTAAATTTCAGAAGTAAGTTTTTACAAAGAGTACAAATAGAAATCTTTAGATTTTATGCTCCTGTTTTTTAAATGTAGAGTTTCTGAACATTAGTTTAAATTTGACTTTGATTTAATAACTCATCAAGGGTTGGATTCTATTTCAATTGAGTAATGCTGATATAGGAGTTGGAACCAGGCCAACATCACTTGAAGGCCAGGGAAGCACATCTAATTATTGTGACCCAACTGGAGATGTGATACCTTGTCCTTTTAAACCAGCTAAACCGAAGGGAAGCATGCCAGAACCAGGGTTTGCCAATTTGGCCTTACATGCCCTGAACTTGCTGTCTAGGTTGATTCAGTGGAAAGAACATGGGCTTTGTAGACAAAGCTCAGATTGAATTCTGGCTGTTGCACTTATAACCTTGAGGCCTTGAGCATATTACTTAACCTCTCTGAGTCTCAGTTTCTTTTCTCATAAAACAAGGATTATACCTCCCCTGCAGTGCTGTTTGTAAAGATGAAATGAAATACAATAACTCATGTCTGACCGCTACGCTAGCACACAGTGGTTACTCCATAACCACCCATTCTGTTATTCAGTTATCTTTCTCAGTAGGTCAGATTAATGATGGCTGTTGTCCAGCAACTTATTGAAAATAACTACTTTTAATAATGATTCTCACTCCACTAGATCTTAATGCTCTAAACAGGAGTACAGAGAATAGATATAATAGAATCCTTCCTTTGAATACTTCTTTTTAGACAAGGATTTTAGCTGATAGAAAATAAATTTGTTCTGACTTCCTCTTTTTCCTCTTATATTTGTTTTATTTATTAGTTAATTGGCTTAAATATGTCTCCTTGATAGAGTAGACAGTTTGCATCAGTGCTCATTGCTGGCTCATGGGGGTATATCTCTGTGATGGTAACTTGTAGATCAAACGGAAGGATGGAGTTGCATTGGTCACTATGTAAAATGACATCATCCATATAAATGTGATGTGCAAAGTACCCATGGAACTTGTCATCCATGGCACTTTAACACTTGTTTCCATAGCTGAACTCTGATCCAGACATTTGAGAGGCAGGCTTGCTTCTGCCAGGCCTCTCATTTCAGTGGTAATAAATTAAGCAAGTTGATGACAAGGTCTGGATTATACAATTTCTTTAAACTACAAAGCAAAACTGAAATTTAATCAGGAATGAACATAGCACACAAAAAATGGGTAGGAATCCACTTCTGGTAACCTTTGTAAGAAAGTTTGAATACACCCACCCCCCTTTATACATTTTGTTTCTCAGCTCCCAGAAGCAGCATCATATGTTACACCTGGCAGTGAGATTTGTGGCACCATATTTTTTCTTATTTTTAAGAGGTGATACCATATTTTTTTTAAATGAGAAGTTAGGAAAAAATAAACAGATGGATAGAGACTGGTGGAGGGGGATATGGTACTGAGAGAAAAGAGAGAAAGATGGAGTGAGGTAAGTGCTAAAGGGCAAAGCTTCAGTACCAGACACTGAGGTATTTGCATATTCACAATATGTTTCTGGCCGAGAGCATGTTTCTCTGGCATTCTGTATGTATTTCTAGATCTCTATATTTATCTGTGTCTCTGGCTACATATGTGAGACTAAGTTTAGAGTTGTGTTTGCTGGATGCTTTACAGTGGTACTTGAAGAATTCCGTGTTAAGTATGCACTGGCAGTATGAATAAGCTGCCCTGGCATAGGAGGGGAAGTGGAGGAGGGAGGTGGAGACCCCAGCACAGTCTGTGGCAAGAGCCAGCTGCAGACAGAGTCTTTCAATGCTATTTTCATCATGGGATTCTGAGCCAAGTCATTTATTTTTGGGTTCCCCTTCATTCCAAATAAAAACAGGTGATACTGAAATCAGACTGTGCTACACAAGGACAGAAGCTTACCATGTTATATGTTTCCTCATGTTATCATGAAGTTACTTTTGGATAATTCTTGAGGAAATTCAGAGAATACCTGCTTATTTGAATTCTATGTCTTTACTTCTTTACTTTGATGAATAAATAGGAAATAAGTTCATTTTGGAAGGAAAAAAAAGTATGGGCAGTGAGTTAAAAGAAGGGATTGTTGCAAGGATAGGTGATCTTCCAGTCTTACAGCACTACATAGCTTACTATTTATCGGTTTAAGACTATGCACTTGAGCTATGTTCACAATGCCTTTACCATCCATGTCTAGATAACACTGGTTACTGCTGTAGAATATTACTCTCCTACAGTGTAAAGATTTGTTGCTCATATTGGTTTAATAAAACACAGATTGATCAGTAGCTAGACAGAAGTAGAGATGGGACAACAGAGTAGGAGATGCCAGCCAGACCCAGATGAAGCAAGATAAGAATGCTGCATTGAAGCAAACATATCAAGCTACATGGCATAAACATAGTAATAAGCCTGAACTACTAACCCAGCATTTACCGTAAAATTAATCCTTCAATTTAATTATTTTATAAGCAGCTGCAGGACCTCTGGTGGAAGAGATTTGTTCTGAGAACCCAGGTAGGTCCTCCCAGAAAAATTCTTGACTATAGATTACTCAGCCTCATTGCTATTTCTAGCATCAGCTACAACATTTGTTTGAGGCTCAGTATATTAAGAAAACACTTATTGACTCAAGTAGATTGCCTTTTAGTGAAATTGTAAATCTAGCATTTTATTTCAAATTTGTTTATAAAGGAAAATTGCCAGTAAATTTGCTTTCAATTAAGTTAATTTATCCGCTTTTCTTGAATAAAAAACAGGAAGGTGAAAATTATAATGTAACATTGTAAACATATGAATTATCTACAGTATGGTTTGTACATATCTGAGAATGTATGTGTGTGTACGCATGTGTGAGTGAGTATGTATATAGGTGTATCAGTGGGATGTGTTTAAGAGATGCTTATTTCCTTTTTTATAATTTAAATTTATTTCAAGTGCATTGGTGTGAAGGTGTCAGATCCCCTGGAACTGGAGTTAGATAGCCAAGAGCTGCTGTATGGGTGCCGGGAATTGAACCCAGGGCCTCTGGAAGAGCAGCCAGTACTCCTAACTTCTGAACCACTTCTCTACTGGGAACTTACTCTAGACTGATATCTGGGGGGAAAAAAAACAAAAAACAAAACCACCTTCCCCAAACCCCCAAAACAAACAAACAAACAAACAAACAAACAAACAAACAAACACAAAACAAAACAAAAAACCTTCATGGGACCAAACTAAGCCTTCTGAATGTGAATGACAGTTGTATGGCTTGAGCAGCTGGTGGGCCCTCTGGCAGTGAGACCAGGATTTATTCCTAGTGCATGACTGGCATTTTGGAACCCATTCCCTGTAGAGGGATATGTTGTTCAACCTGGATAGTGGGATGTGAGTGTGTGTGTGTCTTGATCCTGCCTCAACTTGATATACCAGACTTAGCCCTATTGTTTTATGAGGAGTGCATGAGGGGTGAGATGAGGGATAGCTGGAGGGGAGGTGAGTGGGAGGAGGGGAAGGAAGGGGAACAGTGGTGGGTGTATTTAAAAAAGCCTTTTAAATTAAAAAAAAAAAAAGTAAAAAAGATGCTTATTTCTACCACATCTAGTCCTCTACTCTGAATCCGTGTCTATGAAAGGATCTTTCAGACCGTCCCCTCATTCTGAATCAATGTGCTACCCTATCAAGATAGTTGATTATTTTCTAGAAGGATGTTCAAGGATCAGCATGCAGTTTTTCTTCTGGTTATAACTGATTGTGGTACAAGATGAAAAGTAAAATCAGCAAAGAGAAGAAACACCCAAGATAACTTGAGAACTAGAGTCTCTTTCTGGTGGAGTCACTAGTGGTATGTCTCATTCCCTCAGCAATGACAGAGAGACATAAGATGCAGTCTAACAGGAAGCTCTAGTTTTAATTTTGAGCACATTATACAGCTTTTCTCTAGCTGATACCAAAGTTAAATTCTCAAAATGAAAAACAAGGAGTCTACACAAATCACATTATTTGAACACATTGTTGAGAGTGGTCCATTCTTAGTTGGAGCTTAAATCTGTAACCCTGTCACCAGGCAGGGCCAACTTTGCAAGCAGGACCGAGGTTAGGGGCCTTAGATCTGCTAAATGCTTTTCTGCATGGGATATCCTCAGACAGATTTTAAAGACAGACTTGATGACAGTCTTCAGGTTTTACGTGGCATGGGAGCTTCATTAAAAGATCATGGGGCTGTCATGGGTCTTCGTTATAAAATGGGTGTTGTACAGCAAAGGCTGGATCCATTTGGGTTCAGTAGTTCAGATGGAGAGCTCAGGAAAATCAGGAGTAAAGACAATCCAGCATCCCCAAGGAAAAATTTCTAGGCAAAAGATTATATCACCAGATATTTTCATCTGTACCTAACTAGCACAGAGGACAATGAAGGCATGGTGCTCAGGAAGAAGAGAATATTTGTAACCTCTCTCTCTCCAGCTGATTAAACACAAGGGCTAACATAGCCTAAGTTCCCTTTTTTTTAATGTCAAGAGAATATGTAAGATGACCATTCTCTCCCTATGTTCTTAGTTACTCTTTTGAAAATAACTATAGTAAGAAGGAGGGAGGAGCAACTGAACATTGCTTGGTGGATTGTGTAAGTCATGGGCCCTGTTCATGATGAATGGTTTATTATTTTCATTTCTCATGGTATTGATTAGTCATTTGGAGATCAAGTCCTGATTTATGACTGGATGAAGAAGTTGTATTCGCTCTATATCTGCCTAAAACATAGTTTAAACTCTAAACTCTGTTTAATATCTGAAATATATGATAGGGTTCTTTAAAGGAACAGAACTACTGTATATGAGACTTATTAGAGTGGCTTATGGGATGTGGTCTTGAGAGCTCGACAACAGCTGCTCCTGATAAAAATCTAGTAGTTGTCTCATTCACCCGACCGAACATCTCAGCAGTCCCAATCTAGTTTTGAGTCCTAGGGAATTCGTGAGAACTATTGGTTTTTGTCCTCTTCTAGGATCTAGAAATAATTTCTAACACTAGCAAAGGGATGCCTCAGCAACAGGAGATGAACTTGCAAGCCAGAGGTCAAATAGGCAAATAAAAGCCTTCTTTTTTATGGATTATTTTTTGTGGGCTGCCACAAGAAGGTATGGCCCAGGTTTAGGGTTGGTCTTTCCACATTAAATGATGTAATGAGGAAGATTCCTTGCAAGCTTGCTCAGCTTCTTGGGTTTTAGTTGACTACACAGGAAGTCAAACTGATAAATAAGATTAGCCAGAGAACTACTTACTAGTTTTTAATTTAATATGTGATACTATATTACACCTCACAGACATTTGTCACTTCACTCCTAGTCTTTTCACTCTAGGATCCTTCAAAAATTGAGACTATATTGTCACTGGATGATAGAAATTTTCAAGATACTCGAGATTCAAAATCTAAGATAACAATTTTCATAACCAAGCATTTCAAGGCCAGACACAGTAAGGAACATATGGGGGTCTCCCCAAATAGCCATTAACAATGTCTTCCTTCTCTGTGTTACTGCTGATTCATCCATTTTAAGAAGAAATGTGAATTTGCTCTACTTTGTGTGTGTGTGTGTGTGTGTGTGTGTGTGTGTGTGTGTGTGTGTGTGTGTGTGTGTGTATGTTTGTACATAATTTTGAGATATCTTTCCAAAGTAGGATTCGCACCTGCTTCATCAGACCTAACTTTCCCAATAATCTACTTTGATCAAAAGACTGCAAAAGATAGCATAGTGTATTAATACTGGGCCTGGACTCTATGGTTTCTCACCATCCTCTTTTCTCCTTGGGAAGTCTGCTGCTACGTACAAATTCCACACTCTGAATATACCCAGTTGGATGTGTGACAAGGCCATGAGAGAAGCATCAAGAAACCCTGCCAAAAGCAAGAAGCAAGGCCACAGGCTCATGACCCTGCTGAGCTCTCCAGCTGGTTCCCAGCCTCTGACACTATCCTAGCTAAGACCATATTTCAGGGAGAACATGCTGTCCAAATTCCCAATCAGCAGATCCACATTCAAATGAAATGGTTAGATTTTAAGTGAATAAATTGAGGAAAGTTCATTATGTGCTAACTAACAGAATGCACTGTCAGTCAACACTTTACTTGCTGACAAACCAGAAAGGCAATTTTCTTTCAATGAACACAAATGTACCTTGCTACCTATATGAAGTAGTGAAATTAGCTTCCAATAACTTATCATTATTATCAAAGTTTCAAGTCATTCTGACCAATCAAATGATAAAACTCTAAAATTTAGTGCTTTTTCCAAGTAGAAAGTAGAAAACACCTTTTATTTTGTTATTTAGGCCTTACTAGTATTACATGATTTGGTAAATAACTTCTCTTAACCTAATAAAACAGTAAAACAGTTTTTTTTCTCTTTTTTTGGTTTTCATAACATAATTTTCAAAAGTTATGGTGAAAGCAAACTAGTAGGATACGTACCTCCATATAATCTTAGGCTGTTCCACAACTATCACTTACATTATGTAATAATTATCACTTCTGAAGAATCAGCTTCATGATAATTCTGTGTTCGTCTGACTCAATTAGAAGGGAAGAGAAGGAGAAGAGAATGGCAATATCCTTCCTATTGCACTCTTGAGGCTGCCTTTCTCATCTCAAGTGGAGGCATATTTTCTATTAGTGCTCTAGTTAGTGAGCGCAGGCACATTGACTCTGAAACAGGAATGAAGCGATTAGCCTTCTTAAATCCCCAGCAACGGCTGCAGTCAAGTTTCATAAGTGCTCCTGATATAAACATTCCCAGAAACCATTTTCCAAAAGGGCAGCCACTTACAGAAAGGTTGAAATAAAATTTAAACAAGACATTGAACACAGATTTACAATAGTTTCATGACAAAAATTGTAATTTAAGGGGTTTTTTTTTTTTTATGAGTTTCTGTGGTTTCAGTTGAGGACATGGTCTGTGTTGGACATTAGCTGTTTGATGCTCAGATGTGGAATCCAAAACCACTTGGAAGGTTTAAACATTGGCAGTTACAAAAATAAACACTAGACCACATTCCCAGAACCCAAAGGAAACAAAAGCAATCATAATAGAAGGCAGATGAATTGCTTTCTATATGGCTGATAAAGCTGGAGCAAGCTTCAGCTTTATACTCACAAGATAATCTTTATAATTACACCTGCAGTACAGTAGAGATTGAAGGGCTATGTGCCACAGTTGCAAAATGAATGCTTATGATTTTGCATTCCTTTAGTCTGTATCATGTGACCATGTGGACGAAATGAGAATTGGGCAGTAGGCCAAAAGGAAATTTAAGAGAAGCTTTCTTTTGGTTTCCCTGTTGGGAATCTGTGTCAGTGTTGCCCTGTGGCTGAAGACTCTCTCAGATGTGGGTTTGTGAGGAATGGAATAAAGGTGTTGAAGGTTGGATGTATACCAGTTTGTGAACAAGGAATTTGCTGATACAGGGTGGTAGGTCAATGTTTTGGTGAGGCTAATGGTTTTAGAAAGCTGACGGTAAGGCTGTCTGTTTGATTTTGTTCACTACTAAAATGATGTTAGATCCTGAGTGCTAAGATGCAGATAGCTGATTTATAGATATTTCCCATTGAGATAAAAGGGTTCCATTAAGCATGCTATTTTTCAACAGTTCATTAAATAATTTGATACTCATGGTAATGCAAATAGACCATGCAATACAAGCACACTAAGATGATACAAGTTGTCTAATATGGTTAGAAAAGAAAACCTCACCTAAGGGAGGATATCTGCAGTAAGGGTCTGACTAACTTAGCCTTAGAAAACCTTATCATTAAGTAGCTACATAAGTCTTGATGCATTTTACACTATGTTCTATATTTTAGTTACTTTTCAGGTGAAATGATCATAATAAAATCTGTACTATCCCCAGATAAGATTTTAAACATTAGATTAGATAGTTGTTGGAAAACATACTGAAGTTCAAGCACAGTCTGAGAAGCTGGGCCAGCATTAGTGTTTCCACAACTTCTCCCTCACAAAGAGTAAAGATTTTGGAAGGAGAGTTTAGAAACATGTAAGATAGGAACAAGATGGAAATTCTTAATTGAACAATTTGATCTATATTCAAAGCATGCATATGCCTTGTATAGAAATACACACACACACACACACACACACACACACACACACACACACACACACACAGGTGAGCATTGTTGCTACTTTGTCTTGTTTTGGATTAATCCACTCTTAATTAAATTAAACAGAAAATCTCCCCTGCACTGAGAATTAGAATTCTTTCTAGAAGAGTTAGGTAGAAAGAGAGATGACCTTGTAAATTTCAGAAAAGTGCCACTGAGAAAGAAATTGTATAGGGCACAGTGTCAGGTAGCAACATTATGACAACCCCCCAAGGAACCTTAAAAAAATGGAGCAGGCAAGGCTAATGAATTATTATCATAAACCTTATACTCAATATGCATTTGAAGATAGTCTATCTAGCACCAGTGTGATCCCAGCATTCTAATCATACAATCTTCCTTGAACTTCCTAACTCAGAACAGAAAGAAACTATACCTTTGGCTCAAATACTTGCTAGGTAAATCACATCTTAGTCTGACTGTATAATTCTGATAGACTTAAAAGTAGCAGATGATTATTGAAAATAAAAAGACAGAAATTAGCAACTTTGTTATAGCCTGAGCGCCTTAACTGATTCTCAAGCCTCTGAAATTAGAAAGGACGACTAAATAATTCTCAGAGAACTGATCCCAGAACACAGAAATCTTAAGAAGTCACACATCAGCAGGTCATAGGAAAATGTATATTATTTATAGCTTTGTGACCAAATGGATCACTCCTTCCTGTTTTGACAGACACACACAACCTTTAGATATTACAAAATAACATTGTCATTTTTAAAGTTCACACTCCAAGAATGATTCAGTTAAGTAAAAAGTAAAAAAGAATCACAAATCTCAGAATGTTTGGCTGTATTACGGCGTTCCTGGGATGCTTTTGTGTGGTCAGTTGCTAGTTGGGCACTCCCTCCTGGAGACCTTTGGAGAAACCATAGAATAGGATGAAGATCAATGCTACTGATAAGAACAGTCCAGAGAGCCCCATCTTCAACTTTGTTCTTCCCTTTCTCTGTATTCTCCCTCCCCATTTTCCATGTACTTGTAGGAATCAGTCACACTAAGTATGTTTCTCCAGGAAGATGAATGTTGGTTGTCCAGTGTAGTGTAAATCTATCTATAAAACCCCAACCCTTTAAGTCTCTCTGTTCCAGGCTGCATAATAAATTTAAAAGTCAAGATCACATACTAAGAAATGGAGATTGGAGATGAGCTGAAAATGCCAATGAATGATGGGAATATGTCAAAGAAAAGCACTTTGTATTGACTAGTTCTACTTCATGCTCATGTCTCAGCCTTCTTCATTGGCTTCTATTCTTCCTCAAATGTTTTATGCTAAGCACATTTGCCTATACAATTCCTTGATGGACACATAGATCTATGGCTTTAGATATCTACCTATATGTTAACAATTTCCAAATTCATATCTTGAATTTAATTTTTTCATAAATTCTAGGCTTATAGATGCAAATATCATTTTATATATTGAATTTTAATAATCATCATAAAAAATCACTTGATAAGCATGTCTTCCCAGGAGTTCAGCACACATCACACACACACACACACACACACACACACACACACACACACACACACACACACACAAAGTGCACATCATTTCCTCTTTCAAGGCATCCTATATCAGCATTAGTAATGGCTCCTTCTTACACCCCTCAACTCAATTGGTCGTGTTATATATATGGAATGAATTTCTTTTCTATTCCTCCCTGAAATAACTCCATTACAATTTCCAGACAATTCAATCTCTGAAAAATTCAGATCCATCTCCTTTCTATGTTTACTATTAAGACCTTAGCCCAAGCCTGTAAGTTATACATCAGATGCTTTATGCCACTGGCATTCTGATTTTGTTTTTTATCATTTGAATTACCCACTTAGAAGCCAGTGCTTTTCTATTGAAGGTAAATCTGATTATGCTGCCCTCTGTGAACAGTACATTTGAGGCTTGCTCTTCACATGTAGAAGGGACTCTCACCGTGGAAAGCCCTGCATGGACTGACCCTGTCCATCTTTCCTACTTCATCCCTCACCTCCCTCTTGAAAGCTCTTTGTGCTTCCAGTCTTGTAGCCTTTTACAGTTTTGCTCTCTTATCTAAATTTGTTCCTGTTCCAGAGCATTTGCTTTTTTCCCCCCTTTGTTTTAAAATTCTTTTAAGGATGGATTCTTGCCATTGGTTTATCTTATCTGATGCTATCTCCACAGGCATTCCTAGCCATTTACCTCTTATGCCCTTGTTTCCTTTACTTCTCACAATGTGATTTCTTATAGGACTATCTTTCCTAATAATCTTGTCTGATTAGTTCTCCACTGAATTTCTAACACTTTGGTCATTGTCTCATCTACTGATTTCTCAATAAATATTTTTTGAATATATGTTTTCAAACTGAACATGTTTGAAGATGTTTAGTGTGTACTCCTTGAATAAATGAATGTGTTAATGATACCATAGCATTCGTTGGTACTATTCTTGGAAAGAACTTTTCTTATATTCTCAATCTCACTTTTCTCTATTTGGATAAATCTTTCTACCTTATAATTTTGACCAGTGTTTACAATATAATCTAGCTAGATTTCAGAGCAAGGGGTAAATTTTTAAAAATGAAACACTTTCTCAAAAATACTCTACTAGATTTTAAAACTATTGCTATATTGGAGAATATTACTACCATGCAACAAATTTATTTTTTTCTAATTTTCTTATAATTTTTGAGGTTACAATATAATAACATCATTTCCTTCTTTGCTTTTTTCGCTCCAAATGCTCCCATAAACCCACCTTGGTCTTGTTTAAATTCATGTCTCTTCTTTCATTTATGATTGTTTCATGCATATATATGCATATACATATTTGTATATTCCTAAACATAATCTGCTTATTCTGTAAAATTACTTGCATTTATGTTTTCAGTATTGGCCATTTGTAATTAGACAGTTAATTGGTGTGTTTTTTTCCAAGGAAGACTATCTGTCTGGCTCTCAGTATTACCTAGTTGCCTGTAATATTTTGTATAAGATTGAAGACCTTGCATGTGGTCTTTCCTACATCCATTTTGACATGTCTAGTGTCCTTGTTTGGTTCACAATGACATCAGTGAGAATTTTTGGTTGTTGTTGTTATGCTAAGAAAAACATTTTTATTGTTTTCTAAAGAAGACTGAGAAGTGAATGGGGGGGAGACAGGAGAAGGGAACGAGAGAGCAGAAACTGGTTAGTATGTACAATAAATGTTGAGGAAAGCTTTCTGGTAGAACATTTGAATCTCTAATATATAATATTATGTCATCATTCCAGGCTTATACATGGCAGTCTATGTTCATCAGGGATATTGGCCTGTAGCTAGCTTCCTCCCTCCTTACTCCTTCCCCCGTCTCCCCTCTTCCTCCCCTCGGTCCTATCCCCCTCTCATGTCTTTACCTGGTCTTAGTGCTTTAGAGTGATATTGGCTTCCTAGAAGGAGTTTGGTGGTCATCCTTCTGTTTCTATTTATTTGAATATCCCAAGAAGTATTGGCTTCACATTGTCTTTCAAAGTCTAATAGAATTATTCTCTGAATCCATCTGGCCCTGGACTTCCTTTTTACCTGCGGGCTTTTTATTACTAGTTCAGTTTCCTAATCTGTTTTGGGTCTGTTTATATTGTTAATTTCTTATTGTTTTATTTTTGGTTGTTTGGGTAAATATAGAAATTCATACATTTCTTTTTGTTTTTCCAGTTCAATGAAATACAATTTTTTTTAAAAAATTTCCCTTATAACAATCTAAGTTTCTTTAGTGTCTTTCATAACATTTTCTTGTTTATTTCTGGTTCAATTAATTTGGATACTTTTTCTTTTGAATAATTGGGCCAAAGGTCTTCAATCTTGTTTATATTTGCAAAGAACTAGCTCTTAGATAAAGTCATTCTGTGTGTTGTTTGCTTTGTTTCTGTTTCATTGATTTCTGTTCTGATTTTTATTATTTTTTGTCATTGAATGAGTTTGGTTTGGCTTGTTCTTGTTTTTCTAATGTTTTGGGTTAGATCATTAAGCCATTTAGTCATGCTGTTTCTGATTATTTTTTTTTTAAATGTAAGGACTTACAGCTATAAATTTTCTTGTAAAACTGCTTTTATTTGTGTCCCAGAAGTTGTGTTGTGTTTATATTTTAGCTCCAGGAATTTTCTACTTTTTAAAATTCCTTCTTTGAGCCATTCATCAAAAATAATGTGTTGTTTAATCTCCATTAGTTTGTGTATTTACTAGAGATTTGTCTTCTGTCAATTTTAAGTTTTATTGCATTGTAGGTAGATGCAATAAAAGAAGTTATTTCAATGTTTTTGAGTTTAAAAAGGATTTTTTTGTTGTTTCACAGGATGTGGTTTATTTTAGAAGGGCTTCTTTGTACTGCTGAGTGGAATGTATCTTTAGTTTTTGGTGTAGTACTCTATAGATATTTCTTAATTCCATTTGTTGTTTGATGTCAATTAAATAGGATTTTTTCCTGTTTACCTTTGTACAGATGCACTGTCTATTAGAGAAAGTAAGCTATAGAAGTCACCATTCCCCCACTAATGGTAGATGTTATTCTGTGTTGTTAAATTCTGTAGTACATTGTTAAAAAAAGATAAATTTAGGATTAGAGTTTGGTGCATATGTGGTTAGAATAGGAATAGTCTATTCCCTTGACTAGAATGAACTGTCCTTTTTTTGTAATTATTTTTTTTAATTTAAAAAGTTTATTTTCTCATATGCTCTTCTGCTCTCTCTTCCTCCCCTATTCCCCATCCTCCTTCAGCCTCCCTCCCACCGTATTCCCCCATTCATTTCCCAGAGAGGGCAAGGAATTCCAAGGTGAGTCAATTCAGTCTGGCATATCCAGTTAAAGTTGGTGTGAGTCCCTTCCCCCAGTATCAGGCTGAGTAAGGAATTCCTCTGTAGGGAATGATCTCTGAGAAGCCAGTTAATGCACCAGGAATAAGCACTGGTTCTACTGAAAGAGACTCCATTCGACTGTCATCTACATTTGCAGGGTTTAGTTCCTTTCTATTAAGGTTCCTCAGCAGTTATTTCAGAGTCAGTGAGCTCCCAATAGCTCAGCTCAGCCATCTCTGTGAGTCTCCTCCTTGTGATGCTGACCCCTTTGCTCATATAGTCTCTCTTCCTTCTCTTCAGCTGGACCAGGAGCTCAACTGCTACTTGGCTATGAATCTCTATATCTGCCTTCATCAGTTGCTGGAGGAAGGTTCTTTAATTACAATTAGGGTGGTCATTCATTTGATTATAGAGGAAGTCTAATTTAGGCACCCTCTGCACTATTGCTTGGAATCTTTGTAGTATGTGGCTTCTGGCCCTTCCAGCTGGTGGTCAAGACCCACAGACCTGCAGTCCCAGACCAACTAGCTCCAAATCATTGAAGGCTTAGATTGATTTCATGTTATTTGGCCTATGGCTCAGGGATATTGCTAGTGAGCTCCAACATCTTAATTCAACCCATTTTCATTAATCTGTCTTGCCATGTGACCCATGGTTTACCCGTGTTACTTTATGTGTTGGTCCTTGGACAGCTGGATGGTGTCTTTCCTGACTCTGCCCTCCTTTCCCTATCTATGCTCCAATTTTCCTGTCTACTTCTAAGATGCCTGCCATAGACCAAAACAGTCTTTTTATTAAAGAGTGATATTTAAAGCATACAGAAAGACATACCATATCAAGTCCTAGCCAGGGATACTTTGTAGGTTCTTGGGTATTTCCCTAACACCAGATTTCTCTCTAATCCCTCAATGGCTCCCTCTATCAAGACATCTATTTCTTTTTTCTCCTTGTTTGTTGCTCCTCCCACTCAGCTATCTTATTCTCTCATGTTCTCTTCCCACCTCCCCTTGCTCACTCACCGATATGATCCCTATTTACTCAGTAGAGCTTTCCTATTTCTCCTTCCCAGAGAGATCCACGGATGTCTCTCTTATGTTCCTCCTATTACCTAGCTGCTCAGGGTTTGTGCATTGTAGCCTGCTTATCCTTTGCTTTATGTCTAAAATCCACTTATGAGTATAAACCATGACTATGTAGTATGAGGTTTCTGTTCCATACTTTTGGGCCTTGCCTTAAGTTTTAGGCCCGCAGACCCACAGACTCGCACACTCGCAGACTCGCAGAGACAGAGACACACAGATACACAAGATAGTTTTAGGCTGACTGGTCTAAGGCCCAGGCATATAACTTGCTAGCTCTTTACCCTTAATCTAACCCATGACTCTGATCCTGTTCAGCCATGGGACTCGGTACGTTTTCTCACAGCAGCATAGTTGTCCTCTGCTTCTTCCAGCTTCTCTCTGGCATTCTGCTCTATGCTTCCTGTTCTCAGACTGTTCTTAGTCTGGTAGCCCCACCCATATTTCCTGCCTGCCTTTGGCCAATCAGCGCTTTTTATTAAACCATTGGGTGGGACAATTATTTACAATGAAACAACACAATCTCCCACATGACTATCTTTCTGGGTCTGTGTTACCTCACTCAGGATAGTACTCTCCAGATCCATCCATTTGCCTGAAAATTTCAGGATGTTATTTTTTTCTGCTGAGTAGTATTCCATTGTGTAAATGTACAATTTTTTAAATCCATTCGTCAGTTGAAGGGCATCTAGGTTGTTTCCAAGTTCTGACTATTATGAATAATACTGCTATGAACATAGTTGAGCTAATGCCATTTTAGGGTAAGAATGTGCTGTCCTGTGGATATATGCCCAACAGTGGTTTTGCTGGGTCCTTGGGGAAATTGATTCCCAGTTTTCTGAGGTACTGCCATACTGATTCAAAGTGGCTGTACAAGTTTACATTTACAACAGCAATGGAGGAGTGTTCTCCTGGCTCCACATCTCCTCCAGCATAGGCTGCAATCTGTGTTTTTGGTCTTAGCCGTTCTAACAGGTATAAAATGGTATCTCAGAATTGTTTTGATCTGCATTTCTTTGATGGTTAAGAATGATGAGCAATTCTTTAAATATCTTTCTGCATTGAATCTGTAGATTGCTTTTGATAAGATTGTCGTTTTTACTGTGTTGATCCTACCTATCCAACAGCATGAGAACTCTTTCCATTTTTTTGATATCTTCTTTAATTTTTTTTCAATTACTTGGAGTTCTTGTCATACAGGTCTTTAACTTCTTTGTTTAGAGTTACCTCAAGATATTTGATGTTATTTGCAATTTTTATAAAGGGTGATATTTCCCTGATTTTTTTTAGCTCTTTTATCAATTGTGTATAGGAGTACTATTGATTTTTTTTAACTGATCTTGTATCTTGCTACCTTGCTGAAGGTATTTGCCAGTTTTAGGAGTTGCCTGGTAGAATTTTGAGGTCATTTATGTTTACTATTATATCATTTGCAAATAATAATAATTTGACTTCTTACTTTTTTAGTTTGTATATCCTTGACCTCCTTTTGTTGCCTTATTGTTGTAGTTAAAACTTCAAAAACTATATTGAATAGATATGGAGAAAATGGACAGCCTATCTTGTTCCTGGTTTTAGTGGGATTACTTTGAGTCTTTCTCCATTTAATTTGATGTTGGTGACTGGCTTGCTGTAAATTACCTTTATTATGTTTAGATATTTTCCCTGCATCCCTGATCTCTCCAGGACTTTTATTGTAAAGGAATGTTGGATTTTGCCAAAGGCTTTTTCAGCATCTAAGGAGATAATCATGTGTTTTTCTTTTTTTCTTTTAGGTTGTTTACATGGTGGATGACAGTTTTTTCATATGTAGAGCCATTCCTGAATCTCTAGAATGAAGCCTACTTGATCATGGTGGATAATTTTTTGATATTCTTACTGACTTTGATATGCCAGTACTTTTGTATCAATGTTCATGAGGGAGATTGGTCTGTAATTCTCTTTCCTTGTTACATCTTTGTGTGGTTTGGGTATCAGGGTGACTATAGCCTAACAAAAAGACTATGGCAATGTTCCTTCTGTTTCTATTGTGAGGAACAATTGTAGGAGTATTGGTATTAGTTCTTTGAAGGTCTGGTAGAATTCTGCATTGAAGCCATCTGGCCCATAAAACATTTTTTATGTTTTTTGTTGCTTGGGAGACTTTTAATAACTGCTTCAAAATCCTTAAGGGTTATAGGTCTATTTATGCCTTAATTTATTTTTGGTAAGTGGTTCCTGTTCACAAAGCTTTCCATTGATGTGGGAATGCCTTTCTGTATGCTGTGAATATCAATCTTTAAATAAAGGAGCTGTTTTGGGCCATGACAGACACCATAGAAGAAGTAGGAAGAGAAATCAAAGCATAGGTACGAGAAGCAAGGCAGAGTCAGGCAGATTGAGCAAGCTGCCCAAGGAGCAACATGTAAGGAACACAGGTGAGCCACGGGTCACGTGGCAGACAGTGTAATAGAAATGGGTTGATTTAAGATGTAAGAACTAGCTAGCAATGTGCCTGAGCCATAGGCCAAACAGCATAAAGTTAATATAAGCGTCTGAGTCATTTCTGGGGGCCTGAGCAGCAGAGGCAGGTGGCTATGGGTCTGGTGCAACAGATCTGTGGGTCTGGGCCTCTGGCCACCCAGGACCAAGAAACCCCCACTACAACATTCCATTTCTTTTAGGTTTTCCAATTTATTGGAGTATAGATTTTTGAAATATGACCTGATGATTTTCTGGATTTCTTTTATATCTGTTGTGATATCCCAATTTTCTTTTCTAATTTTATTATATTGGATACCCTCTCTCTGATTTTTAGTTAGTTTGGATAAGGGTTTGTCTATCTTGTTGATTTTCTCAAAGAACCAACTCTTTGTTTCATTGATTTTGTATTGTTCTCTTTATTTCAATTTTTATTAATTTTAGCCCTGAGTTTGATTGTGTCCTGTCATTTACTTATGAGTGAGTTTGCATCTATTTGTTCTAGAACTTTTGGCTGTACTATCAGGTTTCTTGTGTGAGAAGTCTTCATTCTATATTTATGTATGTATGTATGTATGTATGTATGTATGTATGTATGTATGTATGTATCTATCTATCTATCCATCTATCTATTTATCTATCCATCATCTCTATAGCACCTCACAGCACTGCTTTCATTATGTCCCTTAAGTTTGGTTATGTTGTGGATTCATTTTCATAAATGAATTCATTTTTACTTCATTCTAGGAAGTCTTCAATTTCTTTCTTTACTTCTTCCTTGACCAAGAGATGGTTCAATTGAGAGATTTTCAGTTTTTATGAGCTTGCAGGATTTCTGTGTTTTTTGTTGTTGTTGGATTCTAACTTTAGTACATGGTAATCTGATAGGATACAAGGGGTTACTCTCATTTTTTGTGTCAATTCATATTTGTTTTATGAAGGAATTTGTGATAAATTTTATAGAAAGCTGTAGTAGGAGATTTCTGACCCAGACTTTCAGGACTAACCTCAAAGTTTAGGTCCACAGACCTGCAGACCCGCAGTCCCACAGTCCTACAGAGACACACAGACGCTTTCATTAGTTTTTGGCTGATCATCCTCAGGCCCAGGCATATCACTTGCTAGTTCTCTACCCTTCATCTAACCCATGATTCTTCCTGTTCAGCCATGCGGCTCGGTACCTTTCTTTAGAGCAACATAGTTGTCCTCTGCTTCTTCCGGCTTCTCCCTGGCGTTCTGCTCTGTGCTTCCTGTTCTCAAGAGTTTTCTTAGTCTGGTCGCTCTGCCCACACTTCCTGCCTGCCTTTGGCCAATCAGTGCTTTTTATTAAACCAGTGGGTGGGACAATTATTTACCATGAAACAACACAATCCTCTACAGAAAGCTCCACTGGATGTTGAAAAGAAGGTATATTCTTTGGTATCTGAGTATAATGCTCAGTATATATCTGTTAATTCTATTTGTGTCACAATATCTGTTAGCTCCCTTATTTCTCTGTTCAGTTTTTGTTTGGAAGACCTATCCATCAGTGAGAAATCTTCCACTATTAGTATGTGGGGTTTGATGTAAGGCTTATGTTTTAGTAATGTTTCTTTTATATATGTGGATGCCCTTATATTGGGGGCATAAATATTCAGGAGACTTCATCTCGATGGGTATTTTCTCTGATGAACAAGTAATGTAATGTCTTTCCCAATCTCTTTTGATTGACTTTAGTTTAAAAATCTGTTTTTTTTAAAGTACCATTTGATTGGAATATCTTTCCCAACCCTTTACTCTGAGCCAGTGTCTGTCTTTGAAGTTGAGATGGTTTCTTGAATGCAGCAGAAGGATAGATCCTGTTTTTATATCTATTGTGTTAGCCTGAGTCTTTTTATAGGTGAATTGAGTCCATTTATATTAAGGAATATTAATGATCAGTGATTGTTGACTCCTGTTATTTTTGGTGGTACTGTGTGTGTATGTGTATGTGTGTTTCCCTTCTTTGGGGTTCACTTCTGTAAGATTATCTATTGCTTATGGCTTCTTCCATGTTTCTAGCTTCCTTAGGCTGTAATTTTCCTTCTAGTGCTTTCTGTAGGGTTGTACTTGTAGATAGGTGTTGTTTAAATCTGGTTTTGTCATGAAATATCTTGTTTACTTCATCTATGGTGATTGATAGTTTTTCTGGGTATAGTAGTCTTGGCTGGCATCCGTAGTCTCTTAGTGTCCTTATAACATCTGTCCACAACCATCTGGCTTTCATAGTCTCTATTGAGAAGTCAGGTGTTATTCTGATGAGTCTGCCTTTATAAGTTACTTGTTTTTGTTTTTCTTTACAGATCTTAAAATTCTTTATTTTGCTTTTTTAGTGCTTTGATTATTATGTGAGGAGCAGACTTTTATGGGGTATCTAGTCTCTTTAGTGTTTTGTTAGCTACTTGCATCTTCATAGGCATTACTTTTTTTAGGTTGGGAAAGTTTTCTTTCAGGATTTTGTTGAATATATTTTCTGTGCCTTTGAGCTGGTATTCTACTTCTATTTCTATTATTCTTATGTATGGTCTTTACATGTTGTCTTGTGGGAATATGGTTCAAATATAATAAAAACAGCCTGAGATATCAGAGGACAGATCCACCTCCTCCAGTGTTTGGGTTTTTTTTTTTGTTGTTGTTGTTTTGTTTTTTGTTTTTTTCCAGAAGGAATTTTGTTGTGTAACAGTCCTGGCTATCCTGGAACTTGCTTTGAAGACCAGGTTGGCTTTGAACTCACAGAAATTCTCTTGCCTCTGCTTCCCAAGTGCTGGGCCTATCAGTGTGAGCCATGGCTTCAATCCTCACATTGCCTCATGTTTCTTGGATGCTTTATGTTATGACTGTTTTGTTTTTTTTCTTTGACTACATATCTATTTCCACTATGGAATCTTCCACACCAGAGATTCTTTCTTTCATCTCTTGCATTCTGTTGGTTATGCTTGTATCAGTAGTTCCTCTTTGTTTCTTCAGATTTTCTATCTCCAGCTTTCCTCTATTGTTTCTATTTTAATAGTTCTTCATGTTGTTGAATAAATTTTTGCACTGGAATTTACCCATCTCTTCTGTTGATTGGTGTAAGTGTTGTCTGTGTTTCAGCTAGCTGTTTATGGTCTACTAGGTGCTCTTGGTCCTATTGGAGCTCTTGCAAATCTTGGAGGAAGTAGAATCTTTTCTGCTGGGATTCTCCAGAGGCAATTCTGTTATAGCTTTCTAGAGGCTGTGACTCAGGCAAAAGTTGAGATGGGGGGGGGGATCAGTGATTTTGAGAAAATATATTGAGGCTCTTCTACTGGGTCTCTCCAGAGGCTGTGTCTCAGAAGGCAACTCCTCTGTTGGGGTTTCCTAGAGGCTGTGTCTCAGGCAGCAGTGAGGTTGGGGGATGAATGATTTTGGAAACTAGATTGAGGCTTATGGGGTAAAAGTTTTGATGAGGGGTGATGGTGGTGTGGATAGTCATCTTTGCAGAAAGGGTTCCTGCTTGTTTGCCTGCTGCTGGAGTTAAGATAGGCTAGGGGGTCATGTTTTATGTCCTACCCGAGGTCTGTCCTAGCTGGCCAGCTGGGGGGAGAGTAACTCACCTCCGAAGTGGTCTTATTTATCTCTTCTAATTAGTCCTTGTTTGTAGTCTATTTTGTCTAATGTTTGGAAAGTAATGCCGGCTTTCTTCCTGGTCCCATTTGATTGTAATATTTTTGTTCATCCTTTTATTCAAGGGTGTTCCTATTTTTAAAGATAAGGTGTTTTTATTAAAGAAAACAGATAGATTTTTTAAAAATATCTTTATCCATTCAAAATATCTACATTTTTGATTGAAGAATTTAGACCAATAACATTTAAAGCTATTATTGAAATGTGTCAATTGTGATCACCTTGCTGATTTTTTATGATGGTGTTTGTGTTCTTGGTAGTTTTTGTGTTTTAGTAATCATGGCTTTGAATTTCTTTTCATATTTTCTCTGTTATGCTTATTTCTTCAACCTGAAATATTGTTATATGTATTTTCTTATAGTGTGATTTATTGGACATACATTGTTTTATTCTGTTTATATTTTGCAAAGCTATTCTTTCTCCTTCAATTATGTCAGATAGTTTTCCTCTGTATACTATTCTAGGCTGTCTGTAATAGCTTTTTGGGGACGTGGAATACATTGTTACAAGTATTCTGGCTTTCATATTTTCTATTAAAAAACCAGCCCTTATTCTGATGAGTTTTGCTTTATATGCGACTTTTATTATTATTATCTCTTGCAGCTTTCAATATGTTTACTTTGTTATGTATACTCAGTGGCTTAACTATAATATGTTGTGGGTATTTTCTCTTTAATCTTATCTATTTGGTGTTCTGTGTGCTTCTTGTATATGTATGGATATGTCTTTTTTTAGTTTGGGAAAGTTTTCTTCTATGATATTGTTTAGGAACTTGTTTATGCCATTATCTTGAGAATAGTTCTTTTCCTCAGCTATGCCTATAATTTGATCTTTTTCATAGTGTTGCATATTTCTTGTGTGTTCCTTGTCTCTGTTTATTCTTTCTTTTTTTTTTTTTTGAATTCATTGCTTATTGATCTAGATCTTTATCTTTGACTCCTGATATTCTATCTTGGCTTTATTCATTATAGCTGTAAGACTTTCCTTTAGGTTTTCTTATTGAGTTATTGGTTTGTAAATCCCATTTTTATCTCAACTGAGTCCTCTTCAGTGTTTCTACTACTTTGTTAAATTCCATTTTCATGTTTTGGGTTGTCTCCTTCATTTGAATCAGCCTTATTTTTGTGTTTCCTTGGGTATCACTGAGGCATTTATTTTTTCTTCTTAATTTCATTGAACTGTTTCTTTGTGTCTTCTTTAAATTCCTTGAATTATTTAATAAAGTTTATGATAATACTTTTAAATTCTATGTCTTGGAGTTCAACTAAGTAATTCTCATTGACAAACATTTCTCCTATAGGACTAGTACATTTTGGAGAAAAGATACCAACATGATCCTTTATGGTGTTCTCAATTGTGCAATGAAATATGGGCATGTGGATTTTTTTTTGTTTTGTTTTTCTGTTTTTGTTAATTCTAAGTCTGATATAGGCAGATAAAATTTTGGCAGAAAAGAGGATGTTGTACAGTGAGGTATCTGGTCCCAGGCAGCCAGAGGTCCAGACCCACAGACCTGTAGCCCCAGACCCCTTAGCGGCCTGCAGCTGGTCAGGCCCCCAGAAATGACTCACACACTTACATGAGCTTCATGCTGTTTGGCGTATGGCTTAGGCACATAGCTAGCTCTTAGATCTTAACTCAACCCATTCTCATTAATCTGTCTGCCATATGGCCCGTGGGTCACCTGTGCTCCTTACATGCTTCTTCTTGGGAGGCTGGCTCAGTCTGTCTGACTCCGCCCTGCTTCTCCTACCTATGTTGTGGTTTCCCCTCCTACTAAATGTTTGCCTGTCATGGGCCAAAACAGCTCCTTTATTTAAAGATTGATATTCACAGCATACAGAAAGACATTCTCACATCAAAGATGTTCAAACAGGTTGGGCCTAGTGAATAGAAATGGCTTAGATAGAGTAAAATCAGGTTGAGAGAAGACTCTGAGCTGGTGTTCAACATGTGCTTCCAGGGGAAAGCCTGGAGAAGAGTCTGGCAAGGTGTAAAGGTTTTATGTGTTCTCAAAATGACCTGTGGGTTCAGGGTAGATAGGGAACTATCAGAAGCCTAGAAATTTGTTGAGGCTTAGGCAGGGGTAGCTGAGGTACTGGGTGAGGGACCTCAGCTAGACTAGAAGGGTTGGGGAGAATGTAGAGAGAGTTGGCTCAGGGATACTTATTAGACTAGACCTGGCAAAACAATTTCAGATGTCTGCCTGGTTGGAGAGTTTGGTTGAAATACAGAACTAACCCTATGGATCATGCCAGGTAGGGTAGGTCCTGGCAGAAGCATAGAGATATGTTGTAGTGTAGGCAATTATGACAGAAACATGGGCTATGGAACCCTGGTTGGCTCTCCAGGATTATGGAGAAGCTATTGGTAGGTAGTATCATTAAAATTTAAATGTACTAGATCCTGGAGGAAGTGCTTTAAAATAATTTTTTAAAGTTAACTTACAAAGCAATGGACTTCATTGTGGTATTTTAGAACATACTCGTCATTTTATTTTGCTTATTTGTTGTTAGCTCTAGCGCAAATCCTAATTGGTTTTAAAGGTAAAAACCTGGAACTAGATATCAGGTATATGCCCCCCCCCCAAATCAGAGACACAAAGGAGCAAGCCACAGCCAACTCCTCAGTCTGAAAGGGGAAATCCTGTCTCTATGAAACCCCAGGCTGAATGGGCTGAGATTCTGCATCCACCCACCTCATTATTTATTCCTGTCTTCATGTCCCTAGTGCTAGCACTAAAGATGTGAGCTACTATCAGCACCTGGCTTTGTTTCTCTTTTAGACAGATCCAATCTCTGGCCTTGAACTCCTGATCATCCTGCTTCCTCTTCCCAAGTGATAGGATTAAAGGTGTGTGTCACCACTGCCTGGTCTCTGTGGATAACTAGTGGCTGGCTTTGTCCTCTGATCTTCAGGCAAGCTTTATTTGTTAGAACACAGACAAAATATCACCACAGTTACTACTCACCTTGTGAAGGGTCTCTTCCTTAAATTAGTCTTTTCTGCTTTCAGGTCACATATAGCTCTACTACTCCATTCCTGTAAGATCTCTTTCTTCTTGTAGTTGTCCTTCTATTCCCTACCTCCCACAAATTTAGTAAGTACTGAACATGAAGGAAACCATACAGTATTTATCATTCTGTCTGTTTTTTTTTTTTAATTTAGCACAATAATCTATAGTTCCTTCTATTTTTCTACAAATATCATGATTTCATTTTCCTTTGTGGATGAGTAAAATTCTACTGTGTATATGTGCCACATTTATCTATTTAACTTTTGATAGATATTTAGGTTGGTTACATTTCCTAGCTCTTTTGAATTTTATGCCAATAAACATAGCTGTGAAAATATCTCTGTGACACGTGATTTAAAACCCTTCAACCTTTCTGGCACATACCAGGAATTGTATAACTAGATCCCTCCTCTTTTACAAAGATTTCATAGAATCTTTTCCACTGATTTCCATAGTGGCCACACCAGTTTACATTCTTACCAGTAGTAAACAATAATTCTTCTTTTTTTCACATTCTTACCATGATTTTTTTCCCCTGATATAACTATATTAACTGGGATGAAATGAAATTTTAAAGTAGCTTTAATTTGCATTTTCTTCTCATAGTTAAAAATACTGAACATTTTCAAATATCTATTGGTCATTTGGGTTTCTTCTTTTTAGATCTGTCTGTTCAGCATATTAGACTACTTGTTGATTGGTACTTTTGTTCTTTTTGGTGTTTAATTTCTTCAGGTTTTTTTTTTTTTTTTTTTACATATTCTGCCTATTAACTTCCATGTCTGAAGTATGGTTGATAAAGATTATCTTCTACTCTCCAGGTGGTCCCTGCACTTTGTTTGTTTCTTTTTCTGTGCAGAAAACTGCATGAAATTCCATTTTTCAGCTCATGCTGTTGTTTGCTGAGCTAATGGAGACCTCTCAGGAAGTCTTTCAGGATATCCCCATATATTAAAAAGCTTTCCTTCTGGAAATTTCAAGGCTTCAACTCTTCAATTTTGCATTGGTTTTTGTGTGAGGTGAAAAATGTGGACCTTGTTTTATTTTTCCATATATAGATCCAGTTCTACTAGCACATTTTTTTTTTTGAAAAAAGCCTTGTCCCCTATTTTGTATATATTATTAAAACCTTTGTTGAAAATTAGGTGACCGCAGCTGCATGGCTTTATTTCTGTACCTTCTGCTCTATTTTGCTGGTCTACATGGCTGTATGGGTGCCAATACAATACTGTGTATGCTATTATTGCTCTGCAGAATAATTTGAGGTGAATTATTATGATATCTCTAGTACTGCTCTACTTAGAGCATTAGCTATTGGCATCTTTTATACTTCCATTTGGGTTTTAAGACTGCTTTCTATAGCTCTACGACAAATATAATTAGAATCTATGGGAATTGTCTTGAATCTGTAGGCCATGTTTTATTATCTGGTTATTTTTACAATATTAATTTTGTCATTCCATTACATGGCAGATGTCTCCATCCTTTGTATACTCTTCAATGTCTTTCTTTAATGTTCTGGAGTTTTATTATAAAGCCCTTTCAGCTTCCTGAATAGATTTATTTCCAAGATTTTAAAAAGTTATTGTAGGTGAATTTTTACTCCTGATTTCTTTCTCAGAAAATCTCAGCAAAAAAGAAAATAAAACAAAAACTTTATTATTTCTGTACAAAAAAAGCATATGAGTTTTGTATGGGTAGAAGTTTCTGGCCTGTCTAGTTCCACAGCTGTTCAGTCTCAAATAAACATGCATAGCCTCATATTAATTATAAATGCTCAGCTGGTAGCCTAGGGTTACTACTAATTAGCACTTACACTTAACCTATAATACTCATCTATGTTTAGCCACATTGTTGAGTACATTTCCTCAATATTGCATTGATGTTGCTTTTTTATATCTGGCTGGTGACTCCTGATTCTTCCCAACTTTTTTTCAGAATTCTTTTGGTTTGTTTTCTCTGCTTATATTTTCTGCCTGGCTTCTGTCCAATCAACATTTTATTGAACCAATTCAAGTGACAAATATTTATAGTTTATAAGAGACTTATCCAACAGCAGTTTTGTGTGTTCATTTTGTGTTCTGTTGTTTTGTTGAATGTGCTGATCAGGTGTAATATTTTTCTGGTGGGATATTTAGAATGTTTTATGATGTGGGAATGTCTTCTTGTATGCTGTGAATATCAATCTTTAAATAAAGGAGCTGTTTTGGCCCATGACAGGCACCATAGAAAAGTAGGAGGGGAAATCACAACATAGATAGGAGAAGTAGGGCAGAGCCAGGCAGACTGAGCCAGCCGCCCAAAAAGAAACATGTGAGGTACACAAGTGAGGTATGGGCCACATGGCAGACAGATTAATGAGAATAGGTTGAGTTAAGATGTAAGAGCAAGATAGCAATGTGCCTGAATCATAGACTAAACAGCATGAACATAATATAAGCATCTGAATCATTTCTGGGGGCCTGAGCAGCTGCGGGAGGCTAAGGGGTCTGGGGCTGCAGGTCTGTGGGTCTGGACCTCCGGCTGCCCAGGAACAAGAAACCACACTGTAACAGTTTTATGTGTAGATCATGCCATTTGCAAATGGGAATACTTCAACTTGTATTCTTTTTGTATGTTTTCCTATCCTATGTTCCAATTAAGATTTAGCATAGTTTGTACCCTCTCGTTCTAATTTGTTTCTCTAATTTATAAAACTTTTATTTTATAAACAAAGTGTTATCTATTTAAAATTAATTTGTTTCTCTTTAAAAATAATGGAGCATGTTAACAAATTGTATGCACAGATACACACATATATATGTCTATAATATTACTTAAATTCCTTTTGTTTGCTTGTTGTGATAGAGGTTCTCTCTGTGTAGCCCTGGTGATTCTGGAATTTATTCTGGCCTCAAACTCACAGAGTTATGGGATTAAAGGTGCATCCCACCAAACCCTAGGACTACATTTTTAAATCAACAAGCTCTTTGTCATAAGTCTTCAAAACTTTTAAGTGACCAATAACTTTAATAAATTCCTTCAGATTGAAAATACTTACAGAAGGATGGGTCAAGTGCTAAAGGGTTGCAGAGACCCTCTTGCTTCTCTAAGGTAGTGCTGGTACCACCATTGTCCCTTTCTCTGAAGTATGAACACTGTTGTCCTTGATAGAGGCTAGTATTCTATCTGAGTTGTGAGGCCAGAGGAGGGGGCTTGTTTGTTCTGTGAGTTAATCACGTTCCTCCTGCTAATTAGTCCTCCTTGTGAACAGATAATCTGCAGTCTTCCATGTCTCTGAGTTTCCAACTTATTCTTTAGGACACTTATGAGAGAAGAAATTTCATAACTTAAGAGACACAGAAATGCTGTATAACATCTCTAGTGTAGTCTTGAAAATTCACTGGGCATTGTGTTATATTTAAGCTTGGATAAATATTACAATAAAAAGTAATTGTGTTTAAAGCATCCTTCAGTGTTTTTGGTCACAATACTTTTACTTATTTCTTTTCTCCTTACATGTTTAAAAATTCCTTTAGAGTACTTCAGTCGGAAAGCCAATTATTCTACAGTTATCCAACTTAAGTAATGCTATGCTGTAAGATTTCTATTTTTAAACTTTACCTCCTATAATTACTTCAATTCCCCCTAAATAATAACTCAGAAGAAAACAAGAAACTCAACTTTCAGAATTATGGAGATTTATTTTTTAAAGCCAATACGATCAGCTAATAAGATGAAAAAATTCTCTTATGGCCCACTAAAAACAAAAGGGATCAAACCCAAAAGATACACTTATATAAAACACGCAGAGGCCAACCCTTTTTTCTATTTGTGGTGTTAAATTCTCTCTTTGGTGTGATGCGTGATGAGTGTGTTATTTTATTGCTTAATACGAGAGAAGAACAGTCACCGAAAATTAATTGTCAGAGATTCACAAGAACAAAGGGTCATGAGGAACAAGTGCCTTCTTTCTGCCTGTGTTGTGCTAGAACTATGAAGGGTTTGCTGGGACACTATCCAGCAGACTGTTTTTTTTAAATAGTGTTGACACTCTTGGTTTTGATTCCTTCAACAAGAAATTAATGAACTATTTCTATGTATCAGGCTCTAGGACAGGACTAGAGAAATGAGTATGAGAAAGACATTGTCCAAACACCCTGTATGTTATCATAACAAATCAAGACCTATGCAAATTCTAAGAAGAAAACATGGAGAGAAGCATAATTACCCACCACCCCAATGATCCTAGGCTTTAAGACATCAGGGTCCTAGAGGCTGTCTTATCTTCTCCTTGCTTAGATGAATATACTAAAGGCCAAAGGCACATAGCTAGTTTGCAGCTGAAATGAGCCTTAGAATCAAATGTTTGCTTTGAACTCATTTTGTTTCCCACTGTCAAATTACTTGGGGCCCTGTGATTTTTTTTCTGTGACATAATTTTAAATGAGTAGACCATTTATTGTGGTTATAAGATGATTTCCAGTGATATTTATTTTAATAACTTTTGAAAAATAACCCAGTATGCATCAATGTGAAGAATTCTTTGCATTAGAGAATTCAATTCAATTCAACCTGTGTGTGAAGGAAATGACAAGTGATGAGAAACTGAAGATACAAGAGGGTAGAAGATTGAGTTGGATCTCATGATATATGAAAATGAGAATGGGGAATAAGAAAGACATCAAGATAGATCCAGCATTTTATTTACAGTGACTGCAAGAAAGTTGATACCATTGGCAGCTGCAGGTGGTGGCTTGTGGGGTAGGGAAGCAATGTTGATGTCTAAGAATGAAGGAGGAGGCATGAACTAGGATGTATAAGTTCAAGATGCACTAGGTGACAAAGAGTCTCTGAACGAAGGATGGATGGTACCTGATGGTGGGCTGCACATGATGAGTAGCTCAAAATATAGTTAAAATTTATGGTGTAGAAGAGGAAAGGACATGGGGCCTTCTACAGAGATAAAAACCCACAAAGACCCTGAAACAAAAGAAAATTTTGTTGCAAATAAAAAAACCATTATAGATACTCATAAATATTTAGGCTTAGGACAGTGGTTTTAAACTTTACTAATGCTGCTACCCTTTAATATAGTTCCTCATGTTGTAATCCCCAGACAAAATTTTTTGTTGCTACTTCATAACTGTAATTTTGTCAGTGTTATGAGTCATAATGTAAATATCAGTGTTTTCAAATGGTATTAGATGACCCCTATGAAAGGATCTTTTGGCCCCAAAAGGATTATAACTGACAGATTGAGAAACACTGGGCTAGGAGCAATACAGATAGTAACTGAGATTTTCATCTTCTAGAAATAATAATACCTTATAAAATATAATAATGGGTATTTAGCTTTTGTTTATTGTATTTTAAATGATTTCTCCTGGTAAAATATTTAGATATGTTGCTTACTTCCTTAGTAAGTCATTCAACATGGACAAACCTGTCTTTCCATTTTTATTTATTCCATTTCTTCAATGTAAGTTGGGCATAGACAACAATTAAAGTATTATCTCCATTTGTCTTTCTAATTACTATGTGAAAAACCTCTATTCTCAGAACTAAATCTTCTATAAACATATCAGCTTCAATAATACTATTTTTCTGGTCCAGTATTATTGTGTATATGATGATGATGATGATGATGATGATGGTGTATGTGTGTGTACTATGTCTGTATGAGCATGTGTATTTGTGAGTGCAGGAGTACATACAGCACATGAGGCTATCATTTGATTGTTGACTGTGTATTTGTCTTGTTTGAGAAAGGGTCTCCTAACTATTCTCCACTATGTGTGCATCAGGCTAGGTGGCCAGCAAGCTTCGGTGGATATTTCTTCTCTACCTCCAATCCTGCTCTGGAAACACTGAGATTACAGATGCACACTGTGTCCTGCAGACTCATGCTCTGATTATCACACTTCTATAGCAAGTAAGTGCTTTACCCACTGAGCGATTTCTCTGCCCTGTCACATGTCATACATTAGTTTAATTGAGGATGAAGTAAATTCTCTCTCTCCCTCTTTCTCTCTCATTTATCTATCATTCTCTCATCTATCTATAATCTATCTATCTATCTATCTATCTATCTATCTATCTATCTATCTATCTATCTATCTATCTACCTATCTACCTACCTGTCTGTCTATCTATATATCTGTCTATCATCTATCTCCTACATAAATATCAAAACAACATAACACAAAATCAAAAATCAGTAATATTCAGAAGATGGTCAAGTTTATTTTACTTTCTAGGAGCCCCCATGGGCAGTAAGAACCCTTTGTGAACTTTTCAGAAGAACCACATTTTTTAAAAGTTAAACTGCTGTATGCCATACTAAGTTTCCATTTGGTATATGTCATATGAAGTTTCCAATTACAGTCCCAACAGTAAATAAGAGTAGTTCGACTTTCTTAATCAACTTTGTTAGTTGCTTGGGAAACTGTTCAAGAAACATTCTGAAACTCTCAGGCTGCCTCCGCAGATCTGCTACTTCCAGCTTGGACTTCCTCCCTTGCTGCCATTTTGTGGGTCACAGGCACACATTTCTCCAGGTTCACAAATAATAGCAATAGAAACGATTTTACAGTTTTATTGAATCTTTAAGTTAGCATTGCTGTTTTAATCTACAATGAAGAGGTGGGCTGTTGATAGGTTAGATATATATCTCTATCTTTGATAATTTCCATTTATTTCCCATTGAGTGGCAGCAACTCATTGGGGTCTCTCACTGTGGAGATAAATCTTTTCAAGGGCAGCTAAGAAAGTATCAGCTATTTTGTTTGTCAACAATTTCTTCCTGAAAGGAAGGATGACATCAAATGGAAGGAGTAAAATGCTGGTGTTTTCACCTCCATCTTGCTTCAACTTTCTAATCCCTGTTCTTCCAGTCCTTTTTCTCCCACCAAACTTCCCCAGCAGCCATGTTCTTCACTTCCTCAAACACACTCTCAAAAAGCTCAGCTTTTCACCTGTATAAAAGGATGGGTGCACCAAAGTAAATTCTTAGTTCAATGCACTTCAAATGAAAAAGCATTTATATTGTGAATGAGAACAATAATGTAAGAATTTATTTGCTGGTATGATTCCAATTAAAGAGATGTGTTTCCACATGTTTGTGTTACTGCTTTTTCTGAAAGAGACAAAAAATGCTGTAAATACTGGTATAAAACAGTGTCATGAGTGGGGAAAACAGTGAATAGACTTGAATATTGGAAGAGTTAGATTAAGTTTGCTGTTACAAGCTTTATTACATGGGTGTATTATATAGCAAACGTCTTTTCAAGGATATATTAACCTGAAATGTTTTAACAATGGCGTTTCCCAAAGTGTGGTTAGAGGATTGCTTTCAGAAATACCTGCCCATTTTAAATTTCAGATTCTAATTTCTCACTGAATCAGATTAAATGCAGTATCAAGGAGGAAAGCCTAAGAATCTATATTGTAAGAATTTCAGGTTGTTTTTCCTCAATTAAAACGTTTGAGAATCTCTGGTTACTGCCCTGTGAGTACAGTATGTATATTCTCACTCAGATTTCCTTCTTCAAATTCAGAATCTGTCCACAGAAGCAGGTTCTGGAATACTCGGAATTTCATCTTTTCTTTGTCTTGCCAAAAGCACAGGAGCCATTGTAGACTCTCCTCCCTCCCTTAGCCAGCACTCCACTTATTGCTAAGTGCTCTTATGTCAAGCTTCTTAGAATTCTTAAGTCTGTCTTGTCCTCTCCATCTCCACCTTTTCTAACACATCAAATGATAATGGCTTTTCATCTTTAAAGTGATGAGACATTGCAGAATATATCATCCTCCTTTATGAGCCTCTAACAAGTGATATGAGAAGGAGGAACAGTGGGGCCGCTCTGCCAGATGTGCAAGCAAGACATCTTTCTGTTATTTGTAAAAAAGTGAAAAGCAACAGTAAAATGCTTGGTCTGTTTTAATTATCACCGTTGAAAACATTAGCAACAAAATACTCCTTGCTTCAGAACTGTTTCCATTGCCCTTCCCACTCCCCACCTCTACACTTTGGCCATATTTCTACTATTATCATGCACACCACTTTACATAATGTTTGCATATTTGTTCATCACTCTTTTAAACTCTCTATTGATTTCTCAGATGTCAGGAAGAAGGATCCTTTGGGATTACAGAAGCTTGTAGTAGTGAGGTTTCTTAGTCCTGGGCAGCCAGAGGCCCAGACCCTGCTGCGCCAGACCCCTTAGCTGCCCGCCACTGCTGCTCAGGTCCCCAGAAATGACTCAGATTCTTATATTAAGTTCATGCTGTTTGGCCTATGGCTCAGGCACATTGCTAGCAAGCTCTTACATCTTAAATCAACCCATTTCTATTAATCTGTGTGCCACGTGGCCAGTGGCTCACCTGTGTTCTTTACATGTTTCTCCTTTGGGCTTCAGGCTTGGTCTCCTTGACTCCGCCTTGCTTCTTCTACCTATTCTCTGATTTCTCCTCCTACTTTTTCTATGGTGCCTGTCATGGGCCAAAAAAGCTCCTTTATTTAAACATTGATATTCACAGCATACAGAAAGACATACCCACATTAGAAGCTTAATGTCAATACATACAAATTTTATATATTCAAATTTTATATATTGAAATAAATTAATTATTTTTAGAATTATATACAAGATGAAATTGATGAATAGGAGAGATAAAATTGCAAGATTTGTAGTGTATATATGGTATTCATTTCTTCAGAATTCTCGAGAAATTGGAGAAATATTTTACAGCTGTAACTGAAGATTGCTTATAAAAAAACAAGATGTCATTTTGTATGGTGTGTGTATGTGTGAGTGTGTGCATGAGAGAAAGAAAGAGAGAGAGAGAGAGAAAAAGAGAGAGAGAGAGATAGATAGATAAAGAGAGAGATACTAAATGTAGATACCTGTGAGCTTCTGGCCTAAGTAATTAAAAGACAAACACACTGACAAAATCAAATAAGTATGACTAACTGAGTAAACTACTCCCCTAATACTGACTAGAGAGTACATTTAGGCCCACAGTACACGTAAATGCACACACACACACACACACACACACACACACACACACACACACACACACACACACACTCTAAGTGAATTTTGAATGTCAGATTAAAATTGAGGAAAGGCACATACACTTGCTTCTCATACAATCATGTATTGTAAAAGAATGTTTCTAAGATTATAATGTATAGAAAGTCATCCTTCATAGTTAAGCCATTACCATAGTAATATCAGAATAGTAATATCAGAGCACAACACACTACTTTGTGCTTATACATAATGATGAATACACTTGCAATGCTAATTACAAAAAGTATTCTCTTATAATTATGGATCATAGATACTCTGGTAATGATTATAAATAACTCGTGGTTATAAATTCTATACTATACTCTTAAATATAATTTTAGAGTATGTCTTCTATTTAGGTAAAACTAACTGCAGAAGTACCTCAAGAAGGTCCTTCAGGAAGGATGCCAAGAGAAGGCATCTCTATCCACAGGACTGTTCCAGAAGAACTTCTGGTAGGACAAGATGTCAAAGACAGTGATATTCATGATTCTGACCTTGCCAAGGAACAAACTAGTATATATCTCTATATCTTATTTTTTCCAGGAAGTTAAAATTAAAAATAGAAAAAACCTTATAGCATAAAAATATTTTCATGCATCTCCACAATGTATTTGTGTTTAAACTACACTATTACAGAAAATCCAACAGTTAAAAATATATTTAAAAACTAAGATATAGTAATATAAATCATCACTGAAGAAAAATCATAGATGTAGCATTTTTTAAAAAAATTGTCATACAATATATTCGTACCACACTCTCCCCTCCCACTAATCTTCCTAGTCCCCACAACTTCCCTTCTTCTCCAGATCTACTCCTCTGCTGTTCACCTTCGAAAAAGGATTGACCTTATGAGGATATCAACCAAAGACACCATAACAAGTAACAATAACAGCAGGCACAAACCCTCATATCAAGGCTGGGCAAAGCAACACAGTAGGAGGAAAAGTGTTCTGAGAGCAGGCAAAAGAGTTAGAGATATCCTCTATGCTCACAGTTATGTACCATATCTTAAATGTTTCTGAAATCTATAGTGGTATAAGAGAATGACCTTGTCTATCAGGTCCATTCCCTGCCTCACTTACACTTACCGGAGACACTGCCACACCTGTAGGACTCTTTACAAGTACCCTATACAGGTATGCTATTTCACATCTTCTATACCATATTAGACTATACTTTTCTTATACTATCTATACAAATCTGCAAAAACTTATACATAAAGAGTTATACATTATATGGCACAATAACAGGTTAGTGGACTACTGACTACTTAGGCTTATGTGAAATCATTCACATGGCTCATTCAGTAACAAAGTCACCCCAAAAATGACAATATTTAAATAAAGTAAATGAGACAAAGTAGAAATGCGTCAGCTCAAACGTCAGGAGGATGTACAAATAAGCAAAGCATTGACAAAGAAAACATATCTCCATTCTAGAAGAAAAGAGACTTTTGAATAAAAAAGGTGCAATTAAAGTAAAAAGCTATTATAGTTCCAAATAAACCTCTACTAATGCTTTAAATGGAAAAATGGAGATGGTAGAAGAGTGACTTGTTGAACAGAAATACTTAGCCAAAGAATTACTGAAAAATGTATTATAAAAGTTCCAAAGAATAATAACTTTGAAAAATAGTTTAAAAATCAGAAGGATAAATTTACCATACCCCTTTCATAACAATTAGAAGAGAGCACAGTGACTGGAAGAGAAGAAAATAAAAGGAATATAAAATTATTCTCAGGATTTAAGAAAAGCATGGAACCTCAAAACAAAGTGGCTTCCTATCTACATAAATCAAAGGACAAGTTGTCTCTGAATTCTATCTGTTTATATCCAAAATTCCATGCTTCTTAGCATAAAGACCATGACCAGAATCTCCAAAGACACATAATCTTAACTTGTCCTATGAAAAAAGACAGAGAGCTCAAAATATTCATGTGTATACCAAGAATACTCTAGAGAATAAATTAGTAAAGAACTGTGTTTTCTATTAAGTAGCTATTATTCATATCTGGATTTTAAATTTCAAATTAATTAAAAATAAATCAGAAATTCAATTCTTCAAGCATTTTTGCCCACTTCAATTGTTCACATCAGCTTGAATTTGTCAACTATCATATGGAACATTTCAAATATAGAGCACTCTCACCAATACAAAAGGTTCCATGGGACAAGTCCTGTTACATTATCATATATATATATATATATCATATATATATTATGTATATGCATGCTTCATGCTCTACAAGAATAATTTGTTTTCTAAATATAGGCATATTCTCAAAAAAATCTATGACTATAAATGAGCTATAATTTTTAATAATTATTTTTAATTCCGGTATTTAGTATAAAATGTTCATTATATTGTTGGGAGGAAGAATGAGAAAAGAAAAACTCAAGATGAACAATTTTGGGTGGATGAAAAACTACCAGTTTCCAGAGGCCTGCTCCATATGTACCCATTGGTGACAAGCTTATTTTGGTCAAGTATTTTTTAGCACCCACAGGCCATTTTCCTTCTGGATCCTGCTCTAGTTGTAATCTCTCCCCAGTCCTAGGATCCTGCTCCAGCTGAACTGTCCCATGAAGTTTGATGGGTGCAGACAAATTAAGGTAGTCTCACACCCCAACAACTCATGGTCTCCCTCTTATCTTAAAAGCCAACTATCATAAAAAGTAGCCCAGCCTAATGAAGATCAGGGTAGCTAGCACCTCACCAAAGGCCCCTTTCCTGCTCCATTCTCACTTACATGATTTATTTTACCTGCCACTTCCAGGAACTAGCCCAGTGAGATAAAAAGTTAGGAAAAGATGCATCATGCAATCTAAATCCATGTCTTATTAGAAAAAATACAATTAGTAATGATGGTGATGATAAATAATAATGATGATAAAACCAATTTAATATGCCCTCATGTCCCAACTTAGTAATTCCTTAGTTATACATAAATTACAGGCTTAAAAGAAGAAAAATCCCAGTTAAAGGCATAGAAAGTAATTTCAGTCAAGCCATAAAACGTAATTTTCAAAACTTTGAGGCAGAGATGCTCATGCAGGTACAAGAGGCCTACAGAACACCAAATAGACTGGGCTAGAAAAGAACCTGCCTATGAACAAATTATAGTTAAAATATCAAAAACAGACAAAAGAAAGGCTATTGAAAGCTACAAGGTAGAGGAGCCAAGTCACGTACCTAAATAGAGCCAACAAAATAAAAGTGGATTTATTGAAAGAAACTTCAAAAGCCACAGTGGTTTGGAAGAATGTATTTCAAGATTTAAAAGAGTACTGGATATTATACTTAACAAAACTATCCTATATAAGTTAAAGGAAAACAAACAGTTTCTAAAATAAAAACAAATTAAAGGAATTTGTGACAACTAAGTTACCACTACAAAAAATAATGGAAAAATAATTTGAATAAAAAAACAAAAAAGGCTATATGAAAAAATAGTATATAAGAAACTTATTGAGATGATAGAAATTAATAAATATTTAATTACTAGCTCTAACTACCAATGGTCCCAAGTTCCTAATAAAGAAGACATAAACTAACAGATAGGATCAGAAAGTCAGTACTGATCCAAACAATAAACCTCACCATAAAGGATAGACACTATCTTTGAACATACAAAGGGAAAAGGATATTCCAAGCAAATGGAGCTAGGAAACAAGCTGGCACCACCTTTCTAGTATTTGGCAAAATAGGCTTCAAACCAAAACTGATCAGAGGAGGTAAAGAGGGCAATTTCATATCTATTAAGGGATCAATTATAAACACACATATATAAGACACAAGACTACCCAATTTCATAAGTAAAACAGTACAAGACCAAAACCTGTACATTAGCACCAGCACCATTACTTTGAGGATTAAATACCCCAGTTTCATCAATAGGTCATATAGATAAAAATTAAATAAACAGTGAAGTTGTTCATAAATTTTTCATAAATAAAATGAGCCTAAGAGAAGTCTGTAGAACATTCTACCTGAACATTAAAGATTACACACATTCAACAGACTAAGTCACCACATATGTAGATTCAAGGAGATAAATTAAATGATAATTTTAAATGATGTATAAAAGGCCTTTGATGAAATCCAACATTTATTCAGTATAAATTTTATAGAAAGGCTAGGATTACAGGGACCATGCCTCAAAATAATAAAAGCTATATATTACAAACATGTAAATGGCATCATCTTAAATTGAGAACAACTAAATTCATTTCTGCTAAGGTTAGAAATAAGTAAGACACAGATGCTGGCTCTTTACACTCCTATTTCAACATAGTTCTTTGTAGTAGGGGGTTTCTGGCCCAGACTTTCCGGCCTAACCTCAAGGTTTAGGCCCACAGACCCACAGACCCACAGACCCACAGAGACACACAGATGCTTATAATAGTTTTAGGCTGATTGGCCCAAACCCAGGCATATAACTTGTTAACTCTTTACCCTTAATCTAACCCATAACTCTTATCCTGTTCAGCCATGCAGCATCGTACCTTTTCTCAGGGCAGCATAGTTGTCCTCTGCTTCTTCTGGTTTCTCTCGGGCATTCTGCTCTGTTCTTCCTGTTCCCAGAGTTTTCTTAGTCTGGTAGCCCCCTGCCCACACTTCCTGTCTACTTTTTGGCCAATCAGCGCTTTTTATTAAACCAGTGGGCGGGACAATTATTTACAATGGAACAATATAATCCCCCTACATATCCCCTTTTCTCTTTTTAAAACAAAAAGAACTCCAAATCTAATATTCTTTCCCCCCTTATCTAAAACAACTTATAAACAACACTGTAAATAAACACGAGCATCCATAATCCTTGTTTTGGGAATGTGGGTGTCATTCTCTGGGCTACTTCCTGCTGAATGGGGGCGCTGGCAATCCCATGGGAATCTAAAGAAAAATTTAGAATTATGCACAAGTCTTTAGTGGAGTAGTCTGTAAGGCTGAGTCATCTCATCCAGTCTCCTTGAAATTGTTCTGGATACAGAGCTCGCAAAACTTCAACAGAGGTGCTCTGAAATGCTGAATCATCTGGGCCATCCATTTCCAGTGGAGGTTTTTCAGAGGGTCTTCCTCTATAAAACTTTATGTTCTTTATCCAGGAATAAATCCACAGCCTCTCATTTTCTGTGGAAATAAAAAGAAAACCTCTTCTCCAAAGTAGCGTATCTTTGGATTTCAATTTTAAAGTCAACTAATTTATAAAATACATAGGTTGAATTAATCCAACAGCATTTATAATCAACTGTCTTTTAGCAGCTTTTACTACTTCATTTTCAGTTAAGCTTAAAGATTAGACAATAACATACAGAATCCAGACTCTCTTTGTATTTTGCATCTTTACGTGACTTTTTTTTTTTTTTTTACTTTCTTTTTTAAGGGCTTTCTCTACCTTTTTTTTCTCTCTAAGCCTATATATATATATATTTTCAACACACTCTAAACCATTTAGACTCTTTTAAAACTGTCTTTACTGAATATTTCTTAACTTTTCTGTCTCTGACCACACCTTTGCTTTGCCAGGGTGATTGACTCCACCCAGATTTTATATTTCTTTGTGTTTCTGAACACACCTTTAATCTGCCAAGGTCTTTGGCTAAGGATTAAAGAAGGTTGGTAGGATGGATGGATGGTTCCACCCAGCTCCTAGTCTAGCTTCATAGAATTTATCTTTTTATCCCAGGTACTCTGGGGAATTTTAGGGTCCATATAATTACTAAGTAAAGCTTTGCCATCTGCTGCTCATCAACTCTATTTAAGTATTTGGCAGCAGGGCCTCTTAAAAGACTCACAAGTATTTTGCCTCTAAGGCTGAATCAGGAAACCTCCCTTAAAAAAAGCCAAACCTCTGCTTGCCTCCAGCAAACAGAGCTTATCCAAGAAAATATCACCACTAAGAAGCCATCTTTGATTCTGTTCCGTTTTTGTCCTTATTAGCAGAAACCTTAAATCCACCATATAGAGCTCTTTGCTTACATCTAGGCTCAGGAACTGGCCTTGTTCACCTTAAGTTGCATGTAGCTAACATATCATTTAATAATTTAATCCCATAAACCACTCAGTCTCTTTACCACAGGCCACTTCAGAGCCACAACTGGGAAGCTGCTTTGGGCTTTGTTTCTGTGCTCTAGACCATTTTTTAATCTCTGGAGTAGAAGATTCAGATATATCAGTTAAAGAAACAGATATGTCAGTTAAATAAAACACTAAAACCAAAAAAGTCATAACATAAAATATCCAGGAAATCTGGGATACTATGAAAAGACCAAACCTGTAAATAATTGGAATTGAAGAAGGAGAAGAATAAAGCTCAAAGGCACAGAAAATATATTTAACAAAATCATAGAAGAAAACTTCCCAAACCTAAAGAAGGAAGGACCTATAAAGATACAAGAAGCTTACAGAAAACCAAAGAGACTAGACCCCCTCCCCCAATAATCTGCTAGCCACATAATAATCAAACCACTAAACCTACAGAACAAAGAAAAAATACTAAAAGCTGCAAAGGAAAAGGCCAAATTACATATAAAGGCAGACCCATCAGAATAACACCTGATTATTCAGTGGGAACAATGAAAGCAAGAAGGTTCTGATCAGATGTTATACAGACACTGAAAGAGCATGGTTTCCAATCCAGACTACTATAGCTAGCAAAACAATCAATCACTATAAGTGGAGTAAATAAGATATTTCACAACAAAACCAAATTTAAACAATACCTATCTACATATCCTGCCCTACAGAAAGCTCTAGAGAGAAAACTATATATATATATAGTTTTCTATATTTGTGTGTATATATATACACACAAAACTTTCTACCCAAATACAAAGGAATATACATATTTCTCATCACCCCATGGAACTGACTCTAAAATTGATCACATATTCAGTCATAAAGCAAGTATCAATAGATACAAAAAATTAAGAATAACTCCCTGTATCATATCAGACCACCATCGTCTAAAGCTAGAGTTCAACAACAACAAACATTACAGAAAGCTTACAAACTCATGGAAACTGAACATATCTCAATTGAACCACCTCTGGGTCAAGGAAGAAATTTAAAAAAAAATTAAAGACCTCCTAGAATTTAATGAAAATGAGTCCATAAAGTACCCACATTTACGGGTCACAATGAAAGCAGTGCTAAGAGGAAAACTCATTGCACTAGATGCCTATACTAGAAACCTAGAGAAGTCTCACACAAGAGACCTAACAGCACAGCTGAAGGCTTTAGAACAATTTTAACCAAATTCACATAAAAGGAGTAGAAGGCAGGAAATAATCAATCTTAGGGCAGAAATCAAGACAATAAAAAAAGAGAACAATACAAAGAATTGGCAAATCAAAGAGTTGATTCTTTGAGAAAGTCAAGAAGATCGATAAACCCTTATCCAAACTAGCCAAGGATCATAGAGAGAATATCCAAATTAACAAAATCAGAAATAAAAAAGTGGACATAACAGTAGACACCCAGGAAATTCAGAGAACTATCAGGTCATACTGTGAAAATCTATACTCCACTAAAATGGAAAACCTAAAAGAAATGGACAGCTTTCTGGACAAGTACCACTTACCAAAATTAAATCAAGATGATATTAAGGACCTAAACAGACCTATAACCCCAAAGGAAATTGAAGCTGTTATTAAAAGTCTCCCAACTAATAAAAGCCTGGGACCAGATGGATTCATTGCTGAATTCTACTAGACTTTTAAAAAAGAATTAATAGCAATACCCCTCAAACTGTTCCATACAGTAGAAACTAAAGGAACATTGCCAAACTCTTTTTTTTTTTTTAATGAGGTCACAATCACCCTGATTCCCAGGCCACTCAAAATTCAACAAAGAAAGAGAATTACAAACCAATCTCCCCCATGAGCATTGAAGCAAAATTATTAAATAAAATTCTGGCAAGGCAAATCCAACAACATATCAAAATAATCATCCACCACAATCATGTAGGCTTCAAGCCAGAGATGCAGGGATGTTCAACATACAAAAAATTGAATGTCATTGATCACATAAACAAACTTTTTTTAAAAAAAGCACATGGTCATCTTATTAGATGCCGAAAAAGCCTTTTGACAAATTCCAATGCTCCTTCATGATAAAAGTTCTGGAGATTTAAAAAGGGAATTCTCAACAGAAAAATTACAAATGGCTGAAAGACACTTAAAAAAATTTCTCATCATCTTTAGTCATCAGAGAAAAGCAAATCAAAACAATTCTGAGATATCACCTTACACCTGTCAGAATGGCTAAATTAAAAAACATAGATGACAGCCTATGCTGGAGAGGATGCAGAACAAGGGGAACACTCCTCCATTGTTGGTGAGAGTGTAAACTTGTATAGCCACTCTCGAATGCAGTATGGAGGTTCCCCAGAAAACTTGGAATCAATCTCCCTAAAGATCCAGCAATACCACTATTGGGCATATACCCAAAGGATAAACAGTTGTACCCCAAAGACATTAGCTCAATTATGTTCATAGCAGCATTATTCATAATAGCAACAACATGGAAACAACCTAGGTTCACCTTAACTGAAGAAAGGATTAACAAACTGTGGTATATCTACACAATGGAGTACTACTTAGCTGTAATAAAATATGACATTCTGGAAATTTTTAGGCAAATGAATGGACTTGGAGAATATCCTCCTGAGCGAGGTATCACAATCCATTTAAGATAGGCATGGGATGTACTCACTCATAAGTGGATTTTAGACAAAAAGCAAAGAATATCTAAGCTGCAAACCGCAACCCCTGAATATCTTGGGATTATAACTTAAGAGAGACATCCAGAGATTCCCCTAAGAAGAGAAAAGTTCACCCTAACAAATAGGGGTCATAATAGGTTGCAACAAAGAAGAGCTGGGAACAAATCTTTAAAGAAGGAGATGGTTGAGTGAGAGGAGCAAAGAGGGAGATAGAAAGCGATGGATATCTTGATAGAGGAAGCCAATTTGCAGTTCAAAAGAGACTGGGTGCTAGGGATACATCCAAGAACTCTCAGGATGTCCTTGGTCAAGTTTCCAAACAATAGTGGAGGGGTGACTAAACAGGACTACCCCTGTAATCAAATGAACCACCCTAAGTGTTATCACAGAACTTACATCCAACAAAGAATAGAGGTGGAGGCAAAGCTCCTTGACTCAGCACTGAGCAGAGCTCCTGGACAGCTGAGAGCATGGGAGGAGAGTCTATATGAGCAGGGGATAGGGATTATGAGGAAAGTTCCCATGGTGATGGCTGGCTGCAGCTCTGGGGAGCTCACTGAATCAAGAATAGCCACTGGAGATCCATTGGGAAAAGTAGCTAGGCCCTCCTAGGGTAGGCAAATATCTATTGACTTGTATGAGCAGCATGTGGAGTCATGAGGGGTGAGATCAGACTGGGTTCCTATGCATGGGCTGTCACCTTGTAGCCCATTGCTGTAGAGGATCATCTAATCCAACATTTACTTTGGGATGAGTAAATTGGCCTTGCCTGAAGTAGATGTTCCACACTGAGCTGACCCACCTTGAACCTTCTGGCTTTTTTGGGGGAGGTGATGGGTGGATGGGGAGGGGCTAGGCTGAAAGCTAACTGGGAGGGATTGGGAGAAGGGAAGGGAGGATGAGCAGGGGGATACATTGATAAAAATGTCATTTTTAGCAAATAAATAACAACAACAACAAAGAAATCAGTGTAATTCTCTTTCTTTGCTGGGTCTTTATGTGTTTTAGATATCAGAGTATCTGTGACCTCATAAGATTAATTGGGTAATATTTCTTCTACTTCTCTTTGGCGGAACAGTTTGAGGAGTATTGGCATCAACTCTGAGAGTTTGTTAGAGTTCTATGTTGTACCATCTGGCTCTGGACTTTTTTCGATTGGAAGACTTTTAGTTACTGTTGACATTTTAGTAGTGTTTATAGATCTGTTTAATTCCTTATCTGATCTTGATTTAACTGGCAAGTGGTATGTATGGAGAGAATTATCCATTTCTTTTAGATTTTCCAATTTAATGGAGTATAGTTTTTTAAAGTATGTCCTTTTGATTCTATAAATTTTATTTGGTATCTGTTCTTATGTGCCCCCTTCATCTCTAATTTTGCTAGTTTTGATATTCTCTTAGTCTTTTTGTCAGTTTGGTTAAAAGTTTGTCAGTCTTATTTATTATCTAAAAGAACCAACTCTTTGCTTCATTGATACTTTGTATTGATTTTTGTTTGTTTCTATTTCATTGATTTAAGTTCCCAGTTTGCTTATTTTGGGATGCCTTCTTCTTTTGGGTGTGATGTTGTTACTTTTTAAACTCACTTTTTAAAAAAATGTAGGTACTTAATGCTTGACTCTTAGAACTGCTTTTATCATGCAAGTTTGGGTACATTGCATTTTCATTTTCACTCAATATTAGAGAGTTATCCAGTTTTCACAAGTTTGTAAACTTTGTTTCTGATTTGTTGCTATCCAGTTTTAATCCACAGTGATCAGATAGGATATAGGATGTTATTTCACTTTCATGCATCTGATGAGGCTTTCTTTGTGTCCAAGTATGTATTAGTTTTGGAGAAAGCTCTATGAGCTGTGGAAAAGTATATTCTTTTGTCTTTGTTGCAATGTTCTGTAAATATACGTTAGGCTTATTTGATTTATGATGCTAATTAGCTCCTGCATTTTTCTATTAAGCTTTCATCTGGATAAGCATTCTATTGGTGAAAGTGAAGTATAGAAGTTTCTCATAGTCAGTATGTGAGAGACAATATGTAATTTACGTTGGAGTAGTGTTTCTTTTATGAGCTTAGATGTCCTTGTGTTTGGTGAATACATGTTAAAAATTAGAAAGTCTTCTTGGTGTCTCTATCCCACCAAGTATGTGGTGTTTTCTGTCTCTTCTGATTTGTTTTAGTTTAGTTTTTTATTTTATTAGATATTAAAACAGATAGACAAGTTCGCTTTTAGGTCCACTTTTTTAGAATATATTTTTCTCATAATTTTTTCCCACCTCTTCTTGGTTGCAACTCATCATGATCCCAATTTGCTATGGTGATCTTGAGCTCATTGAATCAAGAAGAACCCCTGGGGAAAGATTGGGAAAAGAAGCTAGGCCCTTCAAGGCTAAGTAATTGTTGATTGGCATGGGCTGTGTGTGGAGCCTCAAGGGGTGGGAGTATACTGTGTCCCTGTGCATGGGCTGGCACCTTGGAGCGGAAAACCTAACCCAGTCTTGACTTGGGATGAGGAAATCCAACTTACCTGGAGTAGATGTGCCACTCTGAGCTGACTTACCTTGGGACTTCTTGCCCTTTTGGGGGAGGGGATAGGGTGATGGAGAGTGGGGAGACTGAAAGCTGACTGGGAGGGATTGGGAGGGGGAAGGGAGGGAGAGAAAGTTAATACATGAATAAAAGAGTTTTTAAGATAATTTTTTTAAAGAAAAAAATATTTTTTCATCATTTTATCATGAGAAAAATTCTGCCCTTGATATTAATGTATTTTTCTTGAATATAGCAGAAGCTTGGACCTTGTCTCAAGGGATTAGTCTGTGTCTTTTTATTAGGGAATTGAGACCATTATGATTAAGAGTTATCAATGTAGTGTTTGTTGTTTTATTGTGGTGTGCAATTTCCTAGACATGGGCATAGAGGTTGCAGCACATGGTCAGCTACACAGCTGGGAATGAGGCTGAAAGATTAAATTTTCAGGAGATTTGGCATAGGATAGAATCTGTAGTTAGCTTGCCAGTCTCCCTGTCCAATGTGGCTTGTGTGTTCCCAGGGAGTACACTGTTTTGCAACTGTGTTTAGTCTTGCAAAATATGTCAGACTATCTTCTGCTATTTACCAATAGATCTGTTGCTGTATATTCTTGCTAGCATTTATTGCTACCAGTATTTTAGATTTTACATTTTTAGTTAGGTTTATAAAAGTATCCCAGCATTTTAACTTTGGAGCCATTTATTGGTGTATACTATAGCATTCAAGAGACATGTCACTGCTTCCTACAAATGTATAGGACTACATTCCACAGCTTCCTTGGGCACATGCTGACCGAGAACATCTCATTTCTTTGAGTATGTCATCTGCTGTTTGTCTTCCATGATCACCTGCAGAAGAGTGGCCATTGCTTTTCCCAAGTTTTAAAATGAAATTATTAGTTTCATTGTACTTGCATTTTTAGAGATTGGATAATTTAATAAGAAATTCTTATTAGTTATGTCTTCTGGAAATATTTTCACCCAATCTTTGGCTTGTGCTCATTTATTTCTCACTCCCACATTATAAAAATATCATTTCACTATATTCTGACATTCTGTTTTTATTTCACATAATGTACCATATTTAATGTGTCTTTCCCTCTCCAGTGGCTATTTTGAGATTTTTCTCATTTCTTTGATTTTTATCTATTTGAATTTTTATGTGTCTACTTGTGGTTTTCTTTATATTTGTCTTAATGTGAGATGCCTCATTTTCTTGGAACAAAATTTAATATTTTTGTAGATATTTCTTTTAATACTTTCAAATTTTTCCTCATTTCATCTTATGAGACTTCAGTTGTGAATGTATTATACAGCTAGATACTACCTTACACACAGAAGGAGATCTATTCATTTTATCTAATGGATTTTCTTTGTTTTCTTAAAATGTATACTTTCCATTATATTGTCTTTAACTTTATTGGCCTCTACAAAGCCTCCCCTGCAAGTATTTAACTTCAGTATGGCACTCTTTTGCTCTATATTTCATTTTGTTGGATTTTTATGGGGGTTGTGCTGATGTACTCTATCTGTTAATTTGTTAAGATCACATTTAAATTCCTAAATATATTTATCAAAATTTTGTGTTTTCTATTCCATTTTGATGGTATCTTTATGTTTTAAAAGGCGGTATTATTATTTTCAGGTATTTTCAATTTTTCTACAGCCTTAAAGTTATTGAAACTAATAACAAAAATTCAATAAACTAGATACATAAAGAGTGTCTAATAATATGTATGAACAATTTAGAGTAAAATGTGTCACTAGTTTTCAAGTTAAAAATTTGTGACTGATTAAAATAGAATAATATTGATTGCTCTTGACTAAGGTGCTTCATGTATATAAAAATATATGATGTGGATCAGATGACATAATATTAAAATAAACAACAACAAACACCCTAGAGTCCAAACACCATGCATACAGAGTTTGACCCCTTCATTGAAGCATGTTATTGTGAATGAGTGTTATATTTCGAATTAATTTGTATATTTCTTCTAACCTTGTCTTTCTGTTTTTGTTATTGCTTTTCTTGCCATTTACTTTTAGCTCAGATACAAAATTATCTTTAAAAAATGTTGATCAGGTGATGTTACTTCTATGTGGAGGCTGTCAATAACTTTCCATATCTGCAAACAAAAGCTATAACCCAGAAGCTGACATCCTATATGCTGCTATTTTAAATCTCTTTCCTCTCTCCTCACTACATGTTCATTATGATACTTAGTATGCCAGGCATGTTCTTACCTCGGGGAGAAGTTGATCAGGGTGCAGAGAACTGGAGTTATCTCTGGTAGATAGAATGGCATCTCTTCTGGTGTACTTACTACTTGGGTAGCTTCTTCTGAGCTGTGTAATGCTCTAGCTTCAGCAATGATCAGGTAGAAGGCTACTGGCTTTGTCTCTTGAGTAATATAGTGATTTTAATTTTGAGGTCTTCATTCTTTTATACTGGATGTTTGCTGACTCTCTTCTGGCCTCTATTACTTGGACACTGTATCTTAGGAAGAAAGGTTCTGCTACGTTTAACTTCCTTCTTTCCTAGAAACAGACCTGACTTTGATTTTTCTTCCTATCATTCTAAATTCTTTCTTTGGTAATCTAAATTAATTCTGCTCCTCCTGAGTCTGGCACCTGCTCTATACACAGTCCTTTATATCACATGGTATGATTTATGATACAGCCTATAGTAATTAAACAACAACAAAACAAGCCCACACAAAGAGCAGCTAACAGATATTTTCACTGAACCTAAAATTTAGCTTTAGGATGTGGATTTTTAATTCAATGGCATCTGTGTATTTTTTCCTGGTTATAAATGTGTAATCTTACATCTTTAAAAAAAACATACAAATCTGAATGGTTGTGACACACATCTTTAACCCAAGAACTCAGGAGGCAGAGGCAGGCGAATCTCTGTGAGTTCAAGGACATCCTGGTCTATAGAATAAATACACAGAATGGAAGAGAGAAGAAAACTGGCTATTTGACTAATACCATAGAAGATAAAAAGTGTCTTCTGAGGCAAGCTTCAATTATCCTTTTCTTCTTAAATAACTATGAGTAGAATGTCAGGCAAGACACTGACTTTTGCAATATGGCGATGCTACACCTTAGTAGAAAAGACTTCAGCCATTATTTTTAAATCTACTTATTTTCACCTGGGTTTATTTCAGAGACTCATTCAATATTTTAAGAATATGTTATCTAACTAGAAATAGGTACTGATTGCAGTATGCAAATTAATTTTGATTAACTCTGAAGCACTGTCTTGGTTATAGTTTCTATTGCTGTGAAGACACATCATGACAATGACACCTCTTATAAACAAAAACATTTAATTGGGGCTGCTTATAGTTCAGAGGTTCAGTCCATTATTGTCATGGTGGGAACTATGGTGGTGCAGACATGGTGCTGGAGAGGTAGCTGATAATTTTACATCCAGATTGTCAGGCAGTATGATAGCAAAGTTACACTTGATATAGCTTGAGTTTTCAAAACCTCAGAGCCCATCCCCAGTGATACAATTCCTCCACCAACAACACCACACCTCCAACAATGCCACTCCCTATGTGCCAATGGGAGCCATATTGATTCAGACTACCACAAGCATTATAGCCATGCTTACTTAGGAAGTGATTAACGATATGAATACATGGCTTAAATCTGTCTGTACTAAGCAATGTAGATTTTTGTCTCCGAGTTAACAGTCCCCATAATTTTCTGAACATTTTTTTAAAAGTTAGTAATGCATTTAGTTTTTTTTTTTTTTTTTTTTTTTTTTTTTTTTTTTTTTTTTTTTTTTTTTTTTAATCATGGCCATTGCCTAAACCACAGCTTTTCAAACCATGGGTAATAATGCATAACTGAAAAATGAAGGTTGTAAAAAACTGGCAACACTAAGTTTTCTGAAAGTGCAGTGACCAAAACTTACTTCAAACTCAAATGAGTAATGAATCTGGGGTGTTTCTAGCAGAGTCTGGTAGCATGTGTCAACTGAGTTCACTTCACCTTGGTTCTGAGTTTATGAGGACGCCTTGCACTGACAAATGCCAAACACCACCAGAAAATGCTGTCAGAATGACCTCAGTTCACACTTCAGACTCCTGTGTATTATGAACACCTACCACAGTGCATTTTTGTACTCCAAAGTTCTCTGTTTTTATGGAAACATAATGATTTAATTATGGAACACAACAAAGTTGTATTTGTTTTTAACGTTGTAATTTAATTATATTTCTCTTTTCCCCTTTTCCCTCCAGATCCCTCTCCTTGCTTTATTTCAAATTCATGGCCCTGTACTCATTGTTATTCCATGCAAGAATTTAATATATATTTAGATTGTATTTGTTAGAATATTTCATTTAAAAAATTTCTGTTTATGACGAGTTTCATAAAAATATTCAATGAATTTTGGCTTGGGACAAAATTTCCAGCAGATCTGAAATGGTCCTGTGCATGTGTATTGTTTTGTAGTATGTGCTTATGCTAAATGACAGTCTTAGCATTGACAATTATAATATCAAACTATTGATCAACTCTGAAAAGTCTTGAAGATGCTGAATCAAATAGTGTGCCCAAATTTAATTCTCTATATAGAAATAAACTAACCCAATTTGATTAGTAATATGAACATGAACTTTTACCTTTAAGAAATGGTAAAATTGTAAATATTTATATACATGTATAATAAATTATGTAAGTATATTTATTGATTGCTTATTATCAGTAAATGTCTGGGTTATATAGTTTATTTAAGTACTTAATCCCTGAAGTTATATAAGAATTTCTCTGATTAAAGAAAACCTAAGTGGCTCCATCCATGAACTGTAAAATGCTGATGACAATGGCCTGTTGGCCTTGGTAGAATTAAAAGAAGATGCCATTGGAAGAACTTCTACAAGAGTGAGGTCAGATAAACAGTGACAAATGTTTGTTATATTTAATTAATACAATAATGTTCAGTAGTACTTGTTACCATTAGTGGATGGATCTTGATCTGTAACATTCTAAGAAGCCAGTTATTCATTGACAAAAATGTTTACAGTGATGTGTATCTCTTCACAAATATGGGATGAAAACAACACTGATGATAAGTGAATGGATCTAGCAAATTATTTGGAAATGTCAACTGGATGTGTTGAACGTCATGCTATGTAATGACACATGATTTTGTTGTAGGACTACAGTGTGTCATCATTCTCTGACAATAATGTTGAAGACAATTTTGTCATTTAATCAGATATAGGTCTGTGTGAAAAAAAGACTCATAAGTACTAGAAAGAAACCAGAGTTCATGCCCAACATTGCTTCCAGTTATTGCATTAATATTCAATTGCGATACATAAAGGATTAATATTTATTGAGAGGTATTTGAACACTAACAATACAAATTAAACTTTAAGACAGTTTTTGAAGATGGGAAGTGTCCCACGCTAGGCTGCTGGTCCACTCTCCTAGAACACAGGAACAAAACACGGCAGAACTCAATGTTTTTTTGGGTCCCAATCCATTCTGGCTATCCCCTGTAGGGGTCCTGAACTCAGGAGCTATGCATCTGGGCTTCCCTAAGTAATGCCTGAATCATACTACACATATTGTTGGTTGAGATCTGAATATGATTTGGGGGAGAAATGAACAATTTTATAATAGGTATCTATAAATTTTAAATCATAAAACTTTTAATTTTTTAAACTGAGAAATAGCGTACACAGTGTAGAATATGCAATGATATGTAGCTTGATGAACTTTGACTATGAATATTACTTTATAAATTTACCTGAAATTAAAATATCACCCATTATCTGTATCTTGTGATGTCTTAGTCACTATGTCTGCAAATATCAGAGTTTTAGTATTTATTGTCATTATTATTTTCTAATTGTGAAGTACTGATAAGTAAATACTAATATAATGGTTAGTTTTAGTTCTCTACATGACAAAATTTACAATCTCCTGGGAAGAAAATCTGAGTGAAGGGTTGTCTTCATCAGATTGTCCTGTGGGGATGTTTATGTAGTGTTATACTGCTTGCAATAATTACTATGTGAATATTAAGCTCCTGGGAATGGCACCATCCACTGAAGTTGTATCCCACACTGCAAAAGTAGAGAAAATGAGCTAAGCAGGAAAAAAGATACATACACTCATTTCTTTCTGATCTATGGTGGCTAGCTATTTTAAGCACATCTTGACTTAGTTGCTGTGATAACCTGTTACCATAAGCTAAATTAAATCCTTTCTTTCCTAAGTGCTTTTTGTCAGGGTATTTTACCACAGTAACAGAAAGGGAGCTAGGGCAACTGTATTTCTTTTTTTTTTTTTTTTTTTTTTTTTTTACATCTGTGTGTTTTTCCCTTATTACTTCTGTGAAAACATTCATGCTGCTTGACCTAGCAGTAGGATTTTTGTCTAATTATCATAAAGCACTACATCAAAACAACTTATTTATTTTTCATATTGTTGATGAGCTGAACAGTTTAATTTTTTATTATTGTGTTTGGTTGTTTTGTTTTGTACATGCCCATCAGCTAATTAGTCTACACATTAATTTGCTGCCTATATTTGCTTTTGTGATCACGATCTGTTTCTATGCAATGAAGTTTGCAGTGTTCTTTCTTCTTCTTTATGGAATAGTTGTAAAGCATTGGTATCAGTTCTCCTTTAATGACTGGGTAAAATTTTGCCAGTGAATTTATTTTTTTAACAGAATTTTATTTATACTTCAATATTATTGGTTTAAGAAATGTGTTCAAATTGTTTATATTTTCTTGTTTTCATTTTAGTAAGACATGTATTTGTATAAGTTTTGTTTTTTTATATTTTCTAGTTTTGTATAATATGATTTTATAAAGTGTTTGCTCATGGTTCTCTGGATTTTACTGGGGTTTATAGTATCCTCCCTTTTAATAACTCTAATTTTATTAATATGGGTTATTTCTTCTTTCTTTTAGTTAATTTGGCTAGAGGCTTGTTGGTCTTGATTTTTTTTCTTTCATGAATCAACTTTTGATTTCATGCATTAGTATCCATTTCATTATTTTGTGCATTGATCCTGATTGTTTCTTGCTGTCAATGACTTTGGAGCTCAGTCTGTTTAGAAACTTAACATACATTATTGTTTGTTTGAGACCTTTCTCATTTTTTCCAAATGTAACTACTCCTGGCCATAGCTTTTCTCTTAAAACTGCCATAGCTGGACCCCAAATATTTCACCAATCTTGCTTTCATTTTCATTTGATTTCAGGAAATTTAAATTTTCTGTTCTTGTGTTATTCAGTGATTCATTGGTGTTGGTGGCTCTTTTGACATTTAGTTCAGTCCTGGAGAGGGGAGTATGGATTGGAAATCACAGAGGCAGAAAGAATTAGACCAAGACAGAAAACTTCGAGTCAGGAGGGCACTGGATGAATATGTAGCTGCTCCAATTATATTTCCCCTGGGATTTTTATACCAAGCAAAGGGAAGGGGCAAGTACAGACAGGTGTAAATACTTCTTCAATTCTCAAACATAAGACATTTGGTAACCATACCTTTGGCCAAAGCTTTGCAGAACGTGGGGGTGGGGGAGCTTGGATTCTCTGATCTTGAGTCAAAATGGAATCTTTGTGGGCTTCCACACATTGGCCATTAAAAGTGGTGATAGCACAAGCCTGTAATCTCAGCACTTACATGGAAGGCAGAGGCAGGCACATCTGTATGTTTGAGGCCAGCTCGGTCTACAAAGTGAATTCCAGGACAGCCAGGACTGTTACACAGAGAAACCCCGTCTTGAAAGAGTATATTTTTCAGTGTTCATGTATTTGTATAGTTTTGTTGCATTTTACATCTAGAGTTACTGCACTGTGATCTAAAAATATATGAGAAATTATTTTTATTATCTTTTTATTGATAACACTGAGAAGAAATGTGTTCTGTAATGAATGAATGAAATATTTTTATATTTTCCTGTTTTGACCACTTGATTTATAGTGTAGTTTATCTGTGAAGTTTGTTTGTTTGGTTTTAGTTTGGATGGCCTGTAGAGATAAGACTAAAGCATTACAATTTTATCAGGAAATATTCAGCATCTTATTCTCATTAGTTCTTGTTTTATAAAATTAGAATGTCCAACTTTTGGTGCATATATATTTATAGTTTTTCTTTTATATTTTTTGGTGCATGTCTTCTCCTATTTTTAGAAAGGTAATCAGAAAATGATTCAAGAAAAAGAAAAGTTACAAGTGTCATACTTAATTCTTGATATCTCACTTTCCTATCTGATATTTGGGTTTTTTTGTTCTTATTTTTTGGGTGCTGTGGGTCCCCAGGCTCAGAAGAGTGGTAAAGTATGCTCTACTTCTTTGAAATTAATATTTCTCCAAGTCACCTCATGCCAGGGCTCAACAAATGTCCTAGAATCTATACATGAGAAGAAGCTAACCTTAGTTCAAGGCTGTTTATTTCTGCCTATAGTACAGGTCCTTTTGTTCTTCCTGCCACAAGAGTATGTTGCTGCCTACAAACAGGTGTTTTACATTTGAGGGGCTTTGTAAGTTTTTCCTATCTGGAAGTACAAATGTACTATAAGTTATTAGTATCAAGCAACAAACAGAGTTCTCATGGGTAAATTTTTAACACATGGTTTATTACAAATGGTTGCTTTCTCCCTAATAAGATCTTTCTGAAATTGTCTCATTTGTTTGAACACAGGAAAACATCTTAAGAAGTCTGTACTTTCAAGAGTCTTATAACTTCATAATCTTAGAATTTATTTTTCTTATTGGATAGTCGTCATCTTTAATTGTGTGCCAAAGAGGGATATTTTAGAAAGAAAACAATGTCAATTCAGCCTGCTATTTTCCATGTATTCATGGGTTGTAAATGTGACAAATACGTATATGCATCCATACAGAGAGAAACCAGACAGCACTGCAGACATCAGCTTTTTCAATAAGTACAGCATAGACGCAGCTGCTATTCTCTGAAGAGAGGAGACAATATGCTTGATTTTAATTTTAATTTATTTTCATGCAATTTTATGCCTTTCAACACGTTCTTATTCTGTCATTAAATCCTCAGTTTTATAATTTAACAATATATTCTCTCAAATGCATATATTAGCCCATTTTCTATAGCTACTCATTTACATTCATAATACTTATAATTAGGAAATTGTTAGAATGCTGTTTTAATAGGGGGATCTTAAATTGAAAATTGTATGGGAATAAGAAGGGAAACACGGACAAGAGGATGAAATTATTCACTCATTGAGGACAGTAAAACTCTTTTCCAAAGTATAAAGTGATTATAAAGTTAATGTTTAGAGGTTAAGAAATTAATATTGTTAAAAAAAATTTAGGTCTTCTATATTTAAAAATACTTTGGAAACCCAAAATCATAACAAAAAGACATAATAACGACCACCAAATTTATGTTAACAGGTTTCTTGGTCACTGGCATAATTATTTTGAAAGATTCTGAAAATTATAAAAGATTATGCAATATAAAAAAGCTTTTTTACACATTTTTTATTATATAGTATTCAGTTCTTCACTAGAAATTTTCATTTGATTTGCCTGTTCATACTAAGCACAGTTCTTTAAAATTTGTGCCTTACATTTCTAATTGATTAGCATTCCTTCATGGTATGTTTCCATAACTTAACTTACCATCCTCAACGTCCAATGCCTTGTCATTATTATGTCTGTTCATTTGGATCGAATGCTGGACATTGTACATGAGGAACTGAAATGGCAGGTCAAGACTATTATAACCATCTTCCATTCAAAAATTCTATGCGAATTTGGATGTGCCCCCTCCCTCCTACCCAGGTTTTTACAGGTGAACTAGCCTTTATTGTTCAATATTAATCTGATCAGGAAATTTAGAATATCTTAAGATAGGTTTCAGAGTTCTGGTCAACCCTTATCTATGGGGAGTGTATATTCTAATTGAGAGCAAAATGTTTTTAAATAAGGTGTTTTGTACATTGACAAAGAAGTTATCTATCTATCTATCTATCTATCTATCTATCTATCTATCTATCTATCTATCCATCTATTTATGTATTATTTTATCACCAAGGACCTGTGAGGGGTTGGTTATTCAACTCAACAGATGACTTTTGAGTGCCCTTTCAGAAACTCACAGGTGCTCTCAGAAGCAAGGCAACTCCAGAAGTTGAGTTCAATTTTCTAGCTCTTGCTTATAGCCATTCTTTCTACATTCTCTTCTTCCCCACCCATCCTTCTTCTCAGCTTCTTTCTTCTATTCACCCTCCTCTTTTCTACATTTGCATCCTCATACTCTTCTTTCTGCACCAGAGTTTTTCACTGAAATTTTAGTTCTTTACTGACTCTGAGACGTTGTTAGTATTTTTCTTTTCAAGTTGTTTTTATCAAAATATTTAGCATGAAAAAGCACTTACTGTATTGTAGAGCATTCTATGAAGCATTTACGTTCAAATAAAAGCATTTTTCCTGTCATACAAATATGTGAAATTAGTTCACACAATGCATACATCATAGCAACAAGTTAGATTCTCTTATGTTCATTTATTGTACTGTTTTAATTTGATAAGTAATAAATATTTAAAATAATTTCTTAAATAATACTTAAATAAATTGACGAAAACAAAGCGTCTTCTTATCTCATTTCTTTCACATTTAACTAAGCTCCGTCCTTGAAAATAGTCAAGGCTCAACACTTAGTTTTACAGGTAAATACATAAACACATACTCCAAAACACTTCAAAGCATCATGCAATTTAATAACCCTCCAAATAAATTATCTGAGGCATATCAATTATGTACAATTTTATCAGTCTGGGATAGACAAAGAAATTTAGGGAAAATAAGGTAAATTTGAGATTTTTTTGCTTTGGGTAGCATGATGTATCTTTGGTTGTTTTTATTTTACTGGTTCCAAGAAAAAATTCTTTTCATATTCCACTCTGGAGAGAGACATGTCTATGAATGCATAGAAATGCTATAAGCTTTAAGGCCTGTATCATCCATGGCAAAATATGTTTGCAGAATTTATGTTTCGTAAGAATATACCCTATACACTCCCTGTCACTCTTTATTTTAATATATATGTATATATATGTGACCATATGTATATGTAATATGTAATTATAATAAAATGAAATTATACATCATCTTTTCTGATGATGTTTTGGTTGCTCAGTATTAAAAATACTACAGAGCATGGTTGTGTTCAATAAATGCTAACCTGATATTAGAATTTACAAGTATTGATTGGCATGTAACAATTGTACATATCTACAGGATATAGTGTCATATTTCAATGTATGTAACTACTATGCAGCTTTCACTAGCTCTCTGGTGACTTTCTCTGATGCTGGGAACTGCCATGTTACTCTTCCACAAGATTAACTATTTTAACTTTTACATTTGAGTGAGAACACATGGTACTTGTCTTTTGTGTCTGGCTTATTTCACTTAACATAATTCTTTTTTGACTTTTCCATGCTTCATATTCATGTTAAATAACAGGGTTTCTTTTTGTGATGGAATCATTTTCTGCTATATATGGATAAAATACATTCTTAATCTATTCATTCATGGCCAGTTTGATTAACTCCACTAATTATTGTGTTTACTGTTAATCATGTGACAATGAGCATAGGCGTACAGTTTAGCTCAGCAAACGACTACTTTTCATCCTTTTGAACAGTGGTGAGGTTGGAATGATATTTCCATTTTCAGCCTTTTCAGGATTCTCTTTATAACTTTCTTGTTACTTGGTTTTTGTTTACTTTGCAATTTTTCTTAAGAGACACTCTGAAGTCAGTTACCCATCATCAGTCAAATAACTGTGGTTTGCTATTGGGTCAGCTCAAAGTACTCTTCTCCATCATACCCTCTTTCCCTCCTTCTTCCCATGAAGGTTTTAAATTGTGACTACAAATGGGTTTTTTACTTCTCTATTTTAATCTGGGTTTTTTGTTTTGTTTATTCTTGTTATTATTGCCAAAACTTTGACTCATCACTCCATCTACATTTAGAAAGAGCCTTTTAGTACCATCTTGTCAGTGATTACATGAGGCTTGCCTACTCACAGACATGTTGTGGATGTTTAAACCCAGAGGTAATTGGACATAGGTTCTGCTCAGCATCTCCTCTTCCATTATTGCAGTCCCTAATCTCCAGGAAAGGATCTTTAATGCTATCACTTTAATGCTATAATTCTGTATAATCCCAATAGTTTCCAGATATACACTTTCTCTTCCTTGGCTTAGTTATAAGTTTATTTTGATTTGCCTTCCCTAACTTGTGCAGTTGAGTGATCTTAATCTTAAAGATTCTAAGCATCTTGCTCAGAACCTGACTCCCTATGAGAGAAAAACAAAATTCAGACCAGGCCTTATGTATTATATCATGCTAATCCCCTGAAACTTAGATATAGCTTTAAAATTAAGACATTTTTTTAGGGAAAACCTTTAGAAAGCAGGAGAAATTATGTCTATTCCCTTAATTTACTCTCTCATTTATCAGGAAGTTAGTTACATCTGACTTCTTAAGGCTGAAAAATTACCAGATTCTACTTCTTCCCTCTTTCTTTCTTTTTAAAATTTATTCATTAAAATTTATTCATTTATCTTACATTCTGACTGCAGTTTCCCCACTCTCCTCTCCTCCTATCCGCCTTTCCACTTTCCTTCCCCCACTCTCACCCCAATTCATTTCTCTTTTACTTTTGCTCCGAAAGTGGTGGGTCTCTGATGGGCATTACAAGTTGAGGTAAAAACCATGTTTACCCCTTGCATTAAGACTGAGCAAGGCAGCCAAGTATAAAGAATAGGTTCCCAAAAGTCAGTCATAGTATTAAGGACAGCACCTGCTCCCACTGCTAGGAGTCCCACCAGTAGACCAGGCTTCAAAAGTGTCACCCATATGTAGAGAGCCTAGATTAGTACCATGCAGACTCCCTCATTGTCAAGTCAGTCTCTGTGAACTTCTATGAGCCCATATTAATTGTTTATGTTGGTTCCCTTGTGGTGTTCCTGATGCCCCTGCCGTGTACAATCCTTTTACCCTCTCTTCAACAGAGCTAGCTCCTCAAGCTTGGTCGAATGCTTGGCTGTGGGTCTCTGCATTTGTTTCTATCAATTCTTGGATGAAGGCTGATGACAATGAATATTGCAGAATATCGTTAGGCATTATTATATTGAGATTTACCCCCACCCCAATTATGTTGGGTTCTATCCTAGGTCTCTAAACCATCCAGTCTTTGGGTCCTGGCACACCAAGTTTCAGGGGTGGGTTTACTCTTGTGGAAGTGACAACTTCTTGACTAGAACACTACTAACCCAGACACTAAGACTGACAATTAATAAATAGGACTTTATAAAACTGAAAAGCTTCTGTAAGACAAAGAACACTATCTATGGAATAAAACTAAAGCCTACAGAATGGGAAAAGATCTTCACTAACCCAAAATCTTACAGAGAGCTGATCTCCAACATATATAAATAACTCCATAAATTAGACACTAAAAAAAAAAAAATCAAATAATCCAGTTGAAAATAGGGTACAGTTCTAAATAGAATTCTCAACAGAAGAATCTCAAACGGCTGAGATAAACTTAAAGAAATGCTCAACATCCGTAGCCATTATGGAAATGCAAATCAAAACAACTCTGAGATTCTACCTTATATCTCTCAGAATGGCTAAGATCAAAAGCACAAATGACAGGATATAGAGAAGGGGAAACACACCTTTGTAATAAGAAGTTTCTGGTCCAGCCTAGCCCGAAGGTCTGGATCCACAGTCCCTGCAGTCCCAAAGCTGCTTAGTCCCAAATAAACATATAGGGATTATATTAATTACAAGCTGTTTGGTGTATGGTTGAGGTGTATTACTTGGTAACTATTATACTTTAGGTTAATCTATATTTCTATTTATGTTTCTTGGTACCTTTTTGCTCAGTGCAGCATTCTTACCCTACCTGTTTTCTCTGTCTCTCTCTGGCACCTCCTGCTCTACTTTTCTACTTCCCAGAATTCTCCTAGTCTGGTTGCCCCACCTCTACTTTCTGTCTAGCTACTTGGCCAATCAGTGTTTTTAAACCAATATTTATAATGACAAATATTGACAATTTATAAGAGTGTAGTCCCACAGCACTCTTTCATTGCTGGTGGGGGTACAAACTTGTACAGCTTCTTTGGGAATCAATGTGGCAGCTTCTCAGAAAATTGGGAATCAATATACCCTAAAAACCAGCTATATAATAATACCATGTTTGTGCATATACTCAAAATATGCTCAGTCATACCACAAGGACACTTATTCAACCCATGTTCATAGCAACTTTATTTGTAATAGCTTGAAATCGGAAACAACCTAGTTCTAATGCCCCTCAACTGAATGACCCTCAACTGAAGGGTAGATAGAAAAAGTGGTACATTTACACAATGGAGTATAACTCAGTTGTCTAAAACAATGACATCATGAAATTTACAGGTAATTGGATGGAACTGCAAAAAATTCATTATGGGTGAGGTATCACAGACTCAGAAAAATATGGAATATAATAACTTATAAGCAGGTATTAGCTGAAAAGTAAAGGATAACCATGCTATAATCCACAACTCCATAGAAGCAAGGCAACAACAAGGGCCTAAGGGAGGTTGTATGAATTTTATTTAGAATCAGAAATAGAAGAGATCTCTTGGAAGGATGGGGTGGGGTAGGGTGGAAGTAGGCGGTAGGGATAGGAACATGAGGAATAGGATTACTGGATAGAGTGAATGGAGGATAGAGTACTTATTGCTGCCGTGAGGATCAAACTTCAGCATCTCAGGGATTGAAGGAGATTCAAGAAGTTGGAACTGATCACTCAACTTGCTTTTTCTATCATAATTCTCTGGGCCAGTGTGGGGTGGTGTAAAACTTAATTCTCTGGAGCTGGTGAAATAGGGACACACAAAGACACACACACAGACAGACACACACAGACACACAAAAACACACACAGAGACACACACAGACACACATACACAGATACAGACACAGACACAGACACAGACACACACACACACACACACACACACACACACACACACACATTAGGATCTCACCTAGAGTGCTGATAAATGGCAAGCCATCAGCACATCAGAGAATCTTCTCTTATGTTTTTCTTTTGTTTCTTAATTTTTTTTCTTATAGCTTATATAGCCAAGCAAACTCTTTCAAGCTATATAAAACTACAATGTGGTTACATTCTATATTTAATTGAATGATTATAATAAATACAAGTAAAAACAAAATGTTTTCCCATATGCTTTACATAATTAAACATTTTATGTATTACAGGTAAAAACATGTTGTCCCAAGGACCCATATACATTCATACCAAAGCAACTTGATGTAGATTTATAGAATGTAAAAGCAAGCAAAATGTTTATCACAGCCAGTTCTTTTGCTGGCAGGCTGCATTTTGCAGTTATAAAGACCAGGTCCAATCAGCTTATTATTCATCTCAAAATGTAATCTTGTAAAAATATCTTAGAATCACAATTATAAACTTTTATATATGAGCAATCAATATAATCATATAGACTTGTATATATAAACAGTCAGTTCTAATTTAAATCCTCAGTGTGTATACCCACTCATCAATAGGTTTTTTTTTTTTATTAAATCATATTAGGAAGCTGGAGGCAGAAATGCATGCAAGAAATTAGTCATCACCCATCCTAGCAAGAGAGGTACACCAGCCAGTAATAGCCAAGCTGTTGTTTTCTTGTTTCTTGACCTCAGCGAGTCCCTTACTCAATTATGTACCTTTCTGAACTTTAAATTATTTCCCAAGATTTTATACCTTAAAGTCATTAGCAAATACACGTTAACCTAACCTTACTAACAAGTATACATGCCTAATCTTTTTCTAAGGGTGGTGGTTGAATCATTCATCTGCTCCAGCAGCAATGCTTGGAAAAACTCAATCGCTATGATTCTAAGTACCAGTAACACTGTCCACTGAGGAACTAGGAACTTTATGTAAACTATGTAAACTCTAAAAGTTTACATACAACCCACATATTATGAGGGACATGGTGGCCATGAAGCCAACAATCAGAGCTATGCTCAATAACAGCATGAACTCAAGGCTTTGCCTCTCCAAGACTCACTCAGGCATGCCTTTGTCAAATGCCTAACCATTTCCCACCATCTAGTGCTGTCTGTTGATCTCCTCGGATGGTTCTGGACAAATATTGGAATAGACAACTCAAAAGGGGCATTCCAGGGTCAGGTAGGAACTTGGTACAAAGGAACTCCTAGGAATCTCCAAAGCTGTCCCCAGCTAAGAGTCAGCAATGATAGATGTGTAGCCTGAAACAGTCATGTCCTATGACCCTGTGATCTTCCATTGGAGGGATTGGGACACCATTCCAGTCACGCAACCTTTGATCTTCAAGTCTGTCCTGCCTATGAAGCATGTGAGCGTGTCGGAGGAGGGAGTTTAAGGGTGGAGTGGAGATTTTGGGATAATTAGCTTCTCCACCCCACCCCACCCCACCCCCGCTTTTTAAAGCTTTTCTAGAGAATTTTTTATTTTAAGAAAATGCTTAGACACTTTTTAGTTAATTTGTAATCTATGTGGCACCCACTGTAAAGAACCATCTAGTATTACTCAGAGAAATTTCTTTTGAACTGTGGAAAATGGGACCTAAAACATACTTAGTCCAATTCTTCATAGATGCTTTGATCTAGGATAAGAAACTGCCGTACTTCTCATGTCCATTATGGACCACTACCCAGAGCCAAAAGAAGAGTTTATTTTCTAAGACTTCCTGTCATACTCAAGTTAATTCCTATACTGAACTCAAAGCTTCTCCTTCCTTTGCCGTCTGAGAAAAACTGAAAATATCCAATGCTTCTTCTGTACAAAGATTTTAAAAAAACGTTCTCCCATACTCTCATTAACATTAAAAATAGCTACTTAAATATAAGTAACAGCAATGAATGTAAAGAGGCCATGAATTTGCAAGAGAGCAAGGAGGTGTATATGGGAGGGCTTGAAGGAAGGAAAAAGAAGGAAGAAATGCTGTAACTATATTTTAATCTAAAAATAATTAAGAAAAGATACTCACGAGTGCCTTTTTATTTAAAACTTACAGAACACTTAAAAAACATCTTGTGTAAATGCATCTTGAGGTGAAGTATAATGATGTGCAGCATTAATCACAGAAGATGACTCTGAGTTTGACACTAGCCTGTTCTACATAGTGAGTCCCTGGCCAACCAAGGCTCCATAGGGAGACCCAGTCTCAATAAAATAAAATATAAAATAAAATAAAATAAAATAAAATAAAATAAAACAAAACAAACTACTCTTTGAGACAAAAAGAGATCAGGACTTACAGGCAATGGAAATGAGTTTTAACAAGGATAAGAGTCAAAAGTAGGATTCTCCTGTCTGCTTTCTTTGTATGCTCTCTAAGAGCACATTCTCTTATTTCCAAATTAATAGTCTTCCATTTTATCAATTATTGCTCACAGGACCAGTGCCAAAATCCACTCAGTGTCCAACTGTCCTGGTTTTTAAGGTTTGCACTGCTCAGAACTGAAATTAGGGGTTGCAGCAAGTTTGAGTGAATGAATGGATTTCACACACACAGAGATAGGGCCGCTGAGTAGGTGCAAGCAAAGATCTTGGATGGCATAAGGGATGCAGTCCTAGGGACTGGTTGTTGCATAATCAAATATTCTTTTAGCCTTTCCTCTTGTGTACTTTGTTTACTTGTCGTCACATTTCTCCATTTTCTACATTTTTTTTAACCCAGTGAGAAGTTAGAAGTTTAGGAGACTCACATGCACTGCCACTTTTGCTGTTGCTGTCTGAGTTATCTTGCTACTTTTCGGATGGGGTTTGAGTGTCTGTGTGTGTGCAACCCAGAGGTCTCTGTGTTGGAAACTTAGCTCTCAGTGTGATGATACTGAGAAGTAATAGAACCTTAAAGTGTCGTGGCCCAGGGCAAGGTGATTAGATTACTGGGGATGTGATCCTCTGAAGTGATCGGCACTTATGTAGTGAATTAGGGATTCTCCCCAGAGGGGCTTGTAAAAGTAGAGGCTCACACTTGAATTAGCTAGGGCATCCTTTCTTCTTATGTGGTCACTCTTGCATGTTTTCCCACCAGGATGCCACCTGGCTTGAAGCCCTTACCAACGAACAAACAGATGAGGCCACTGGACCTTAGACATTGAACCTCCAAACCATAAACTATTATAGCCTTTAACATAATAGCTGGAGTCATCTTTAATATCTTTAATATCTAGATTAACCTAGGGTATTTTATCATTGTAATACTTAATGTATAAGTAAAAATCCTTTTGTTTCCTGAACATTTGAAGCATTATCCTTGGTTTCCTACTGTTTTAGTTATTTTTGTAGTTAAGTTTATATTCCACACTGTTTACAGGCTTACCCTAAACTAAAAGCAGGTAAAGTCTATTTCCTACTCAGGACTTATTCAACAGTGCCCTATTATATAGAGCATAATGGAAAGCCCCAAAGGCTTGTAATTTAATTTGGAATTTCCCTCCAATTTCCAAAAGTCCTTCACTAGGACAGAGTCACAACATTAAAACTGGAAATTATGTTTGCTATTCTCTTATTACACCTATATCCATCCCCAATCCTTTGCTTTTGTAGTATACTAGATTTCTCTTTCTGGAAACTTAAGGCTTGGCTTTTTGGCTACCTGACAGAATTATTCTCTTCACAGAGGCCCATTAAAGCATACTCCCTTCAAAAATCTTATATAGTTCTCTTCCTCCTGCTCCCCCTCTTTGCTTATACTTCCTTTCAACTTTCTGTTATATTAATCACACTGAGTGACAATTATTTTAATGTATACATCATCCTATTGGTCAGGGCTCCCCAGAAAGCAAAACCAATAGGATAAATGTATACATTAAAATACTGTATTAAATCAGCTTATACTAAAATAGTAACAACAATTGCCTCCCACTGAGAAGACAAGAATATGGAGGTTGTTGATTTTTTTATGGCTGGGTGCTCCAGCAGTTGCTGGGTGCTCTAGCAGAGGTAGCCATCCTACACTAGCTGTCTCTCACTGATGCTAAGAACCATATAATTTACTCAGTCAACAAGGCTTGGAGTCTCAGTGGTTCCAGGTTTATGCTGAAAATCTAGAAGATTTTGGAGGGGAAATTCTCTGGTTCTCAGTCAAGGGTGGAAGCCTGGAAATGCTGGTTCTGATAGCGGTGAGGGAATCAGAAGCAGCAGCAACCAAGTGAATTGACTGAGCCTCAGAAGCAAAGGCCAAGTGAACAACAGGGTAAAAAAACTCTTCTGCCATGGCCCATTTATCTGCTCCTATACCAAAAGGTTCTTCCCATGCTTGGAGAGGATGTTCCCACATTAATGAAAACAATCAGGACAGTTCTTTGGTTGAGGCTCCCTTCTTAGAGGATTCTAGCTTGTGGTAAGTTGACATTAAAATCAGTCACCACAAAAGCCAGTGTAGGATGGTTGCCCTCAGCAGTCTTCACAAGACTTCAGGCTTCTCTGCTCATCACTATGTCTTCTCACAGCTGGTATCCATCTCCCTTCAGTCTATGCATTCATTCAACGGCTTCTTATTGCAGTTGTCTGCCAAGGCTTCTAATGGTTCTTACTAAAGTCTTCCCTATTTCTGGGTGTTAAGGCAATGTTGATAAACATTTGGACTTCTTGTGATTCAGTTTCTAGGCTGTTTTTCTGAACAATGTGTGTGTGTGTGTGTGTGTGTGTGTGTGTGTGTGTGTGTGTGTGTGTGTGTTTGTGTGTGTGTTTGTGGAGGGGGCCGCAGCAGTACAATAGGGTACAGTATATTGGCCTCAAGGTTCACCTCATGTATGATTCAAGCCAAAATCTCAAGGTGAGACTCAACCTCTTAGAAAATTCCTTTATACGGCAGAGACCCTATTCATTTTAGTATGATAAATATTATATAATAAGCCAATAGTATGTAATAAATGATTAAAGACATAATATCTAGGGAAAGAAACTGATTAACAGCCCCCGTTGCCCAGATGTTACTTTTTCTTTGATCATTACATCATTACTAGCCTCATGAATTTTATTTATTTTCTTCTTTTTGCTTTTCAAAGTTTTATTTACTTTTACTTTATGCAAAGGGGTGTTTTGCCTGCATACGTGTCTGTGCATCACATGTGTACCTGGTATGGGATGATGTGAGAAAAGTGTGTTAGATCTCTCAGAACTGGAGTTGCAGATGGTTGTGAGACAATGCCGTGTAGGAAAGAGGGGCCAGTGTTCTTAACAGCTGAGCAGTCTCTCCCTACCCCTGTTTCTTTCTTTTCTTCTCAAACAAGAGGAAACAAGATTGGCAGTGAGAGTCATAATGTACATGATTTTGTTGCTATATTTCTGAGTTGTAACTAAATAAAAGCGGAGTAATTCTATATCAATGCCTCCCCAAATAAATCTGGGGATTTCCTGTGAGCTTTGTTCCTAGGAAGTAAGCACGGTATCTCATTGTGGAAGTATTTCAATGTGTAATTAATTTATATAACATAATGGAAGCGGGCTCTAGATGAGAGAGACAATAATCTTGTACTCAAGTTTATTCAGCCACAAACCAAGGGCATACTTTGTATTACGTTCTTGTTTTGATGATCACAGGATGTATCTTATTTGTGGCTTACTTGGGTTATTTTCAGTGCCTGGGGAGACATGATGTACATTGTAGAATAATGCAATAAAATGATTGAACATTTTCCCTTGTCTGGCATATTTGTACTTGTGTGCTCAGTCACATTAAAGGGGTTGGGAATGCAGCAGCCTCAGCTGTAAGTTATTATCCTGATGGGGCTGGCGGGCCTGGATGATCTCTCACTGAGAAGCAGGCTGGGTGTTCCCGTGGATGGATAACTCTCGAGGTAGAGTAGCTCATGGAAAGAAAGTCTGCTGTGTTTAAAAGAAAAAAAAAAGTCTGTGCAAAAAAGTAAAATGGCCATCTAATCCTTCGCCACAGAAGTTCTGCAGAAAAGTGCCAAATTAGTGACAGACCAGGATCCTTCTTCTGAATACAAAATGGGGAGGCAATCCAGCTATAGTCATCCTAAGGATCCCACAGATCCAGCGGTGGTTGCACGAAGGCTACTAATACAATGGAGGTGATTGCTCCGTTTGTTCTGACCTCGGATGTGAGAAACGTGATTTAAAACTTGTAATTTCACCCCAGAAAATTCAGTTAAGAAAATGAAATAGCTTTAGAATCAAGATGAAGAAAATGCAATATAATTTGAAAATCAGGGTTTGGAATGTGGAGCCTCTTACCAGAGGATTTTCACAGTAACACTGGAAATTTGGAGTACATCACAACCAGACACATGTCTCCATCCATTTCAAAGGGAAGATTCCCGCCAGACCAGCTTCTCTACTCAATGCTGCAGAAACTAAGCTTGAAGCACAGACAGGCTACATTAAACTTACCCAAAGCAAACAAGGTTGGTTTGATTTTTGTTTTCTACAAAGCATGGCTGAAGAGTTTTTGTTCATTGTTCAGCCCTGAGTTGGTTTGGGGTAAGTGGTTAAAGACCAAAATGTAAACTTGCCAACATAAAAGTTTTGATATTAGACTCAAAGACTAAGGTAAGCGGGTGTGGTACAAGCAGTTAGGAGGGCAACTGAGACAGAAAGTCCTGAGTTTAAGGCCAGCCTGGGCTGCATAATGAAACTGCCTTAAAGACCAATGAGTTCTAATTCCATTTGCTTTCTAAGAATATTTTGAAAATGTTCTTGACTTCTTAACCTTGGTTTTCATTGCTGGCAAAATGAGACTATTTCATTTAGTGGTAATTAGGGAATGTATATTTGCAAAACTGTATCTACACAAAGATTTCCGTATCTGTGATAAACTATGGCGTGAATAGTATTGCCAAGTAAATAATTTACCTCATTATTTTCAGTGAGTCAGAAATCTGCAATCAATGAGAATTGATCTGGTAAAATAACTTTCAGGTATCATCAAAGATAATTGGCACAGCCTCTCCCATTTGGCACCTAAATAGAAAAATGCCTCCTCTTCACAACAGCCATGAGAAATTGTTGTAGGCCATTATTTTAAAGATGTGTTATATTTGTTTATGCTGTGGAACATTTGTTTAATGATGCAAAGATGTGCTGTATTCTTTTATGTTGCATTTGTTTAACTCTGTGAAGCTGTGATATTTTGCCTGTCTAAAACACCTGAATTGTCTAATAAACAGTTGAATATCCAATAGCAAGGCAGGAGAAAAGATAGGCAGAGCAGGCGGGCAGAGAGAATAAATAGAGGAGATCTAGGGAGGAGATCAAGGAGGTAGGCCAATAAACAGGTAAGTCAATAAAATTTGTGTTCATGTCTGTATCCTCAATGAAGGACAGGTGGGGAAAGGCAGTGGAAGGGATGGGGGTGTGTGGAAAAAAAGCATGGCAAGTCAGAGCAGAGCAAATGAACAGCAGAGAGCAGCTGCACATTTTTACTGACGCTCCTTATTCTGCAAAGACTTAAAAAGTCACAGCATTAACATCTTAAGAGGATGGCGATAAACTCTTCTTTTAAAATGTAATTTCATATATTTAAGACATATTTCTAAGTATGTATTTTTAATATACATTATTCTAATTAAGTTATAGTGAAGAACACATATACATTTAGTTTGCAGCCCAGTACAGGGCACATACACCCACATAAAGCCGGAGAAAGTTTGAAAATGGATCTGGAGAGAGAATCAGAGCCAAAAACAGCTTCTAAGTTGGGTCTCTCATGTGAGCCTTGGTTCAGAGATACCCTGGCTTGTGGTGGGTTTGAGTTACAAAATGACAGGCTTTCAGAGTGCAACCTGAGCCATGACATGGCTGGTTCCTGAAGTCTCACTGGAGCCTAGATATAAGTAACAAGCTGAATATGATGGATTTAAACTTTCTGTGTATATGGACAAAAAAGGAACAGTGTCAAATACTGCTTCTTAGTAAGCAGCATCATTTTCTTGGGAAAGTCCTGTTTGCTGGAGGCAAGCAGAGGCGTGGCTTTTTTTTTTTTTTTTTTTTTTTTTTTTTTTTTTTTTTTTTAAGAGAGGCTTCCTGACTCAGTGTTAGTGGCAAAACACTTGTGAGTCTTTTAAGAGGCTCTGCTGACAAACACTTAAGTGGAGTTCATGAGCAGCAGACAGCAGTGCTTTGCTTGGTGGTTGTATGGACCCCAAAATTCCCCAGAGTGCTAATTGTGCATCCTACTCTAAGCTAAACTCTAAGAAGCTAGACTAGGAGCTGGGTGGATCCAGTCAGCCACTTTAGTGACGCCTTTACTCCTTAGCCACACCTTGGCAGGTTAATGGTATGGTCAGAAACAAGAGGAAATAGAGGGAGCTGGGTGGAGTCAGCCACCCTAGCCAAGCAAAGGTGTGGTCAGAAACAGTAAAAGAGAAGAGATATACAGTAGTGCCAGATTCAAAAAAATTTCTATGTGGTTTAGGGTGTGTTTAAACATATATGTAGGGTTGAAAGAGAAAATAAAAAGGAAAAAATGATAAAGTCCTTAAAAAAGAAATAGTAATAAGCCACATAAAAATGGAAAATACAAAGAGTGTCTGGATAATATATGCTATGGTCTTGTCTTTAAGTTTTTTGGCTGAAAATGAAGTAGTAGAAGATGCTATAAACAATTTGATTACAAATGCTCCTGGATTAATCCAGCCTATATATTTTTTAAATGAGTTGACTTTAAAATTGAAATCAAAAGATACACTACTTTGGAGAAGAGGTTTTGATTTTATTTCCACAGAAAATTGTAGACTGTGGATTTACTCCTGGTTAAATACAATAAAGTTTGATAGAGGAAGACCCCCTGAAAACTTTCCAGTGGAAATGGGTGGCCCAGATGATTCAGCATTTCAGAATACCCCTGTTGTAATTTCCTCTGAGTGCTGCATCCAAAACAACTTCAAGGAAACTGGCTGGGATGATCCAGCCTTACAGACTACTCCACTAAAGGCTTGTCCATAATCCTAAACTTTTCTTTGGGTCCCCATGGGATTGCCAGCATCCCCATTCAGCAAGAAGTAGCATAGAAAGCTATACCCACATACCCCCCCCCCTTCCCCGCAAATGGATTATGGATGTTTGTCTTTGTTTATAGTGTTAATTAAGAGTTGTTATAGATAATGGTGAAAAAATTATACAAAGGAAATTCTATTTGGGGTTCTTGTTTTAAAAAGAAAAAAAGAGGATATGCAGTGGGGCTAAGTTCTGTTACATTGTAAATAATTGTCCTGCCTACTGGTTTAATAAAAAAGGTGAGTGGTTGAAGGCAAACAGGAAGATGGGAGGGGCTACCAGATTAAGAAAACTCTGGGAACAGGAAGAGCAGAGCAGAAGTGACAGAGAGACACCACGGAGACACCAGATGAGATACCAGCAAGCAGAGGAAAGAAGCTTAAATGCTACCCTGAGAAAAGGTACCGAGCTGCATGGCTGAACAAGATAAGAATCTTGGGTTAGTTTAAGAGCAAGAGCCGGCTAGCAATATGCCTGAGCCATAGGCTGATCAGCAAAAAATTAATACAAGCATCTGTGTGTTTCTGTGAGTCTGTGGGTCTGGACCAAAGGCCGGAAGGCTGGACAGGCCAGAAACCTCCTGTTATAGCTACCTAACTCAGTAATTATTTGGATTAAAACATGCATTATTTGTGTTTTGGAAATTAAGTTACCTCAATCAGGGTGATTGTTTCTAACTTTTCACATTTACCTTTAAATTTTACTTTTCTTAACAACTGAATAATATTCCATTTTGTCGATGTACCACATCTTCATTATTTATTCACTCATCCGTTGATGGACGTCTTGGCTGTTGCAATGGCTTTTATGAATATAGTAGTAATGGACACAAATGAGCAGTATCTCTGTAGTAAGATATAGAGTCTTTTGTATGTGTTTTAGTGGTATAGCTGGATCTTGTATAAGATCTAGTCTCAATTTTTTTGAGAACACTTCATAGTGATTTTCATAGTAGTTTTACCTGTTTTCACTCTTACCAGCAATGTATAACTATTCCCCTTTCTTCACATCCTTCCCAGCATGGGCTGTAATTTGTTTTATTGATTTTTGTCATTCTGAGTAGAATGAGATAAAATCTCAAAGTAGTTTTAATTTGCACCTTCCTTATGGCTAAAGATGTTGAACATTTTTCAAAAGGTGTTTTCAGCCATATATGTTTCATCTTTTAATAATTTTCTTTTTGGTTCTATACCTCATATTTTAATTGAATTCTTTCCTTGATTTTCAGCATTTTAAAAACTGTTCATGAGTTCCAGATACTAGCCATCTATCCTATATAAAATTGATAAAGATTTTTTTCTTCTTCTGTAGGTTGTTTCTCTGTTTAAACAATGGTGTGTACCTTTGCTGGACCAAAGTGTTTACCTTTATGAGGTCCCATGAATTATTATTTGTTATTGTTCTTAGTGTCTATTATATAAGAATCTATTCAAATAGTCCTTCCCTGTGCTGATAAGTTCAAGAGTATTCACTACTTTCTCTTATTAGATTCAGGGTATCCAGACTTATGTGGTTCACTTGAAGTTGACTTTTATGCACAATAATAATTATGGATCTATTTTCATTCTCTAATACACAACTATCTAGTGTGACCAGCACCATTTGTTAAAGATGCTGTTCATTCACTAGTGTGTATATTTTTTCCCCAAAATCATATGCCCATAAGTATTTGAAATTATGTCATGGTATAGTAATGTGTTTTGACTCAGACTAGTCCCAAGATTTGTAGCAAGAGGTTTCTGACCCAGCCTTTCTAGCCTAGCCCTTAGGTTTTGATTTGCTGTTCCACAGATGCTTGTATTAATTTTATGCTGATCAGTCTATGACTCTGGCATATTGCTAGATATTTCTTGCTCTTAAGCTAACCCATGATTCTTATCCTGTTCAGCCATGCGGCTCAGTACATTTTCTCAGCAATATTTTAACTTCTTTCCTCTGCATTTCACTGATATCTCTCTGGCATCTCTGCTATGCTTTTCCTGTTCCCAGAGTTTTCTTAACCCCACCCACACTTCTTGTCTGCCTTTAGCCAATCAGTGTTTTTATTAAATTAGTAGGAGGAACAACGATTTACAATGTAATATAATCCCACTACATCATGGTCTTCAGTTCTATTTCATTGATTAATATGTCTGTGTTTATGACAATCTTATTTTGTCTTTATTACTGTAGCTTTATAATATTATTTGAAATCAAAGATCATGAATCCTCCAGTAGTTTTATTATTATTATTCAAAATTGTTTTAGTTTGTATGTGTGTCTGTGTGTCCCTGTGTGTGTTTCCATATGAATTTCTGTGAAGAATTGTGTTGAAATTTTGAGGAGGATTGTGTTGAACCTACAGACTATTTTTTTGAGGGGGGTGGTGGCTATTTTTACAATATCAATTCTACAAATCCAAGAAGTAGGGGATATTTCCATCTTTTGCTGTCTTCTTCAATCTCTATCTTTCTTCAATGTCTTAAAGTGTTTATTAATCACTTGCTCAGTTAGATATATCCCACAATATATATTTTTGAGTCTATTGTTAAAGGCACTGTTACTCTTATTTCTTTATTAATATTCTTATCATTTGTATATAAAAAGACTACTTATTTCTATGTGTTAATTTTGTATTCTGTGAAACTTTAAAGGATATTTATCAGCTATAGGAATTTTCTGATGGAGTATTTAGGATCTTTTATGTATATCATATACATCTTAAAAAATTCAAAAGTTAATTGTCAGAAATACCTGGAGCTGAAACTAAATGATTTTCTCCTGCATGTTTCTGCAAAATAAACACAGCTTAGTAAACAAAGAAATAAAGATCATCATTGAAAAATGTGCCACCACTTTTAAAATTTTGGACAAGACTAATTTTTTAAAAATATGTTTATTATAGATTAGATCACATTTTAGATAGAAATAACAATTTAAAATCTGTTTTAAGTTAAACTCAGACCTCTTTAAGTTTTATTTAATTGATTTTTGCCACTAAATGTGGGACTAAAATGTATAATTTTTCCTTCTTTAATGTGATGCTAAAGGCAGGAGAAACAAGGGCTTCATTAACTCTTCTTGGGCTTCTCTCCTCATAAGCAGTTCTATTGAATTTTCATTGTAACAAAGTGAATTGTATAAGTTAATATGCATATGTAAATAAGTTTTGAATTACCTTAAAATATAAATTCTTTCCACAAGAAGAATTAATCAAAACTATTCTCATGCCATATTTCTTTACACCATCCTTCATGTGGTAGGCGTTGCAAAATAAGTTATTTATATTGTGGGTAAGACAAATATGTTGAGACTCTTCCCAAAACATTACTACTATTAATGATCTTGTTTCTGTAAAGAAACACACTCTAGGGGCTGGAGAGAGGGCTCAGCAGCTAAGATCACTGTTTGCTCTTCCAGAGGATCTGGGTTTAATTCCATCACCCACATGCCAGCTCAAAACTGTTTGTAACTCCAGTTTCAGGAGATCTGAACCACTCACACATATGTATACATGCAGGCAAAATGCCAATGCACATACAATAAAGATAAATAAAACACATTCCTAAATTCTGTAACATTTATTTGAGATAGACTATTAAGATATTTCATTTGTGAGATGAAGAACAAATATCTACCAGTTCCTGCTGTGGACCATTAACTGTATACAGCTGGGCTTCCCACCTATTCCTAGCATTATTTATATTCTTTTGGAATCTTTTATACCACAGTCTCCATAAATCCAATTTACTTAGCATCACAAAAAGCAGCTTGTGAGAGGTACTATTGTTAGAGAGTAGTTAAGAAGTGGTCATATGCCATGGCCAGTACTGCCATTGACTGTGGGCATCACAGAGACCTGGGAAGGAAGGATAATAATAGAGAAAGACATAAGACTCTGTGCTCACTTAAAAAATCAATAATTTTTATTTTCTACATCGCCCTTTTTATATTGTTAAGATAGCTATTAGAGAAAGTACTGCAAGCAGAGCCTGAGCAAAGTGTCATTAACTCCCTTATCTGAGTTCTTCTGCTCTTCCATGGCTTTGTGGGATTGTTTTGAACTGGAGGACATTCCTCCTAGGCTTTATTTTATGCCTGAAGTTTTCTGCAGTCATCGGCCACATGTGAGTCAGAATTTCTGCTGGAAAAAGGAACTGCAGAATATCTGGTCCAAACAGTGTTAGAATATGCCTGATGTCTCACTCCTTTTAATAATAATAAAAAAATACCCTTTAGAAGCAAACAATTATGACACCCTTCAAATTTTGCTGCCATTCTTAAAATTATTATTATTTGATTTTTAAAAGCCTTTTATTTTTTATTTTATGTATATTGGTATTTTGCCTGCAAGTATTTTTATAACCATCTTGTGCAATGCTGGCAGAAGACAGGAGATGGCACCAAATACCCCGTGATTGGAGTTCCTTAGATGTGAGCAGCCATGTCGGTACTGGGAATGGAACTCAGGTCCTCAGCTATCCAGTCCCTTGATTTCTAGAGTGTAATATGAGTGACCATAGTCATTATTACTGTGATGGGATTTACCTTTACTTGGAACCAATTGCTTATGCAACTATAAGATTAGAGTTGATGTATTAGTTTGCCTACTTTGTTGTGATTTCTGTGCTATTTAAAACATTTTATTTTTTGAGAATTTCCTTCATGTATACTTCTGTGTCTTTTTATACCAGCAAGATTTAGGTAAAAGCCGTTAAGGCTCAAAACTGTGGAAGCTAGTGTTGCATGTGCTTTACATGGATTTCCATTTGGACTTTGCAGCAAGCTTATGAGCTATGTGCCATTCTTCTAAACTTACTGACTGGAGGCTGATGCCTCAGGACCAAGATAATGTATTCAGTAGCACAAAGTGAGACACCAAGCTCTGCTCTGATCTTGGTCTGCATGGCACCGAGTACTTTTACTATGTGGATGGCCTTGCTTTGACCATAAAAAAGACCTGGATTTTATTCTGGAGTCCATCACTAACATTTTTAACTTAAATAAGGTATGATTTAAAACATTGTCTCTACTAAATAGAATTAAAATTACCATCTGAGAGAAAATGTGTTTGAGTTAAAATCTATCCTACAATTCAAAAAGCATAATCTTGCATTTTAAATGCTGAGTTGTTCTGTGACCACCAACTATTTTTTTTTCCTCTCTTATTCTCATTTATAGTTCCACCCCCCAGCATTTGGTAAGTGTCTTCCTGAACATTTGCTTCATTTCACTCTTTTCTTGTTTAATAAGAAAAGTTAAATAGCTGTGCTGTTCACTTTAGTATCAGGTTTGAGGCTGTTTGCTTACATATTTCAACAAGGTGAAGATGCATAGAAGAACAAATGAGGAAAAGACTGAAATTAGAATCAGAGGCCTGGCATGGTCAAGATAGGAGAGGTCCATTTGACTTGCCTTGAACTACTCATATCAGCAAAGACACATTTGAAATATCCTAATTACATAATGAGTTCAAAACAGAGCTTTGGGGGCCAGTGACCCGACTCAGTGGGCAGACATTTGATGTACAGGTGTGGTGACCTCTCCCTAATTTCTGGACCCTAGGTAAAGGTGGAGGAAAAGAAGGGGCTTACACAATGTTGTCCTCCGATTCCTCACACAAATGCTATGCCCAATGTGCTCACACATGTTCATCAGGCACACAACAACCATAGTAACGTTTTTTTTAATAAAAATTAAAAATGACGTTTGAACAACATTCTACAAGCTATTTTAGTCATTGTTTATAGGTTTCGTGTGTTTGTGTATTGTTTTGTACACTTGTGTATGCCTATAAGTTTGATGCACATTTGAGTAAAGAAAAGTTAACTATGACTTAAGAGCCACGTTGATTAACATTGAGCTTCATTTCACTTTAGCTAAGTTTACGCATTCATACTGCAAATTGGAATCAAAACAGTCACTGCATCTGTGTTGCATACTTCTTGCTTGTCTGTGTGTGAGCACAGGCAGGAGTGCTCTCAAAGGTTAACTGCGAGCTTGCTCTGACTGCATAGTCCCACAGTCCTGAAATCTTCACATGCTTCTTTTTCTCTTCATAAACAATACAAAGAAGTTGACAGGTCTGAAAGGGGCTTATGTGAAAAGATAATTAAGAGCTTTAGAGAGTGTCAAGAGTCAATAGCTCAGCACTGTCAGCACTCTGGAGTGTTGCAGGCTATAATTAGATGGCATGGAGGTGTAAGGCATGCTTGGCAGTTGATTCCTGCATCATCTCCAAGAGAAAATGAAAGAGCGGCCTCCATGAGATGTCAAGCAAAGCAGGGAACAGATGTACAGGACTCAATTCTCTCAAGGTTCTCCTGTTTTCCCAGATAATCTTATTTTGGGGAGAAGTTTCTTTGCCTTTTGACTAGTATTCATGTAGCCATTTTGTCTTTGCTCAACATTCCTCAAATCATCCAGAATTTGTGCAGAGACCTCTCTTCATTCTGCAAATGAGATCATTCATCAGTGGCCTCAAAGCATTATCCTTGTTATTGAGTAAAATTGCAATTTTTTATATTTTATTTTGTTTAGAGACTGTAAGTACAACATTTCTCCCTTCCCTTCCCTTTCATCAAACCTTGTTATCTTTCAAATTTATGACCTCTTTTATCATTAATTGTTGTTACATATTAATACTACTGGTCAAAATTTGACCTTAAATTTTTTTATTATACTGAACCTTTAATTGAAGAATAATATTTAATTAAAAATGTATATTAATGTGTCTATTCCTATACTTTACTAAATACTTAGCTAAAAAAATGCTTATATAATGATATAAATCAAATAAACAGAAATTTAGAGAGCATGTGACAGCAAGTTGGCTTGGAATAGACTGATATGTTCTCAAAATGTAGGTATTTTGCAAACTTATTTCTTGCCTCCAACAAATCTGACTGTGATTAAAGAATAAACCCACGCAGATCTACCAATTTTGAAATTTCCTCCAAATCATTTTGAAATAAGACATTCCCAAATGTTACAGATAAAACTGAATCCCTCCTCAGTCATTGTTTTTATTTATTCTAATGGCAATGACTTCAGTTAATTTCCAGTAATCCGTATACAGTAACCTGGGCAGCGAACTCCTCAGGATGACTTCTTTCCGGCCAAGATGTTTTAAGGCTCTTTAGATGCTAAAGGTTAGAATAATTCTCTTGAAACTCTCATTCTTCCCAAGCTTGAACAGCAAGCTAGCTCGGGTCCTCATTATACCTTAAAATGTTCATCTCGCTCAGAGGTGCTGTCTTGACTTGTAGTCCCGCAAAGCATCCCTTTCCCAACTGATTTTCTATATTATCCCCACACCCATTCCTCTTTCTATAGATGCTATCACATTAATGCTTTCTAATGCTCTGTAATGCACCATGTTCTCTACATTAGTGGTCAGAAACAAAATCTAGTCTTTAAGGTAGAAGCTGGGGCTCCACAGTCTCCTCCAAACCAACTTTTTAAGCTTATTGTCATTACCTTTTACTTGAGCATTGGTGGTCTCCCAAGACATTCACGGGCTCTCAGCCATGTCCTAGTGTCCCACAGCTTGTTGCCAGTCAATAGAACTATTCCTGGAAATCTAATGATCTAAATTTTACTAATGTAATATGGATAAAAAATTACCCAGCATTTTGCATCTTTTTAACTCCTACTCACTTTCTAGGTACTTTGATGATCTATATGTTAACTAACTCAGAATAATTGCAACTGATATAAAGATTGACCTCTTCAAACTCTGAACCTAATCAAATTGATAAACTCATTATCTATTGTATCACCATAAATGTTTTATGAAATTATTTAATAGAGTGGAAGATGACAAAAGAAGTATTGGTTCCTTTTGCTTTTCACACTTTCAGCATTCAAAATAGCATTTTATATGTATGAAATTCTCACAAATAGGTTTTAATATATTAGAAGTTGGAAAACTATGGACTATTGATCAAATACAGCCAAAAATTTGTTTTAATAAGCAAAGATGTATTGAAACACACCCACACATTCTTTTATGTGTTGATACCAGGGCTTTAGAACAGTAAAATTGAATATTTGCAATGGACTCTATGCTCCACAAAGATTAAATATTTTCTTGTTAGTCATTTCCAGAAAAAGTTTTCTGACCAAATGGATGAAAATGGGCTGTGCATTAGGGTGATACAAAATCAGAAAATAGTACAGATTTGTAATTTTAGAAGATTATTTTGTTTTCATTTCTCTGCATATGAAGATAGACATATATGCAGCTATAGCAAGCCTCTGTGTCTACTTGATCATGTGTGATGATCATTTGCCATTAAAAATAATTAGGAGAGATATTTGGAAACATATCTATTCATAAATATATACACATTCATATATGTGTGTAAATCCACATATATGCATGCTTATCAATATACACTCATATAGATTTATTTAATAAATGTACTATTTTAAATATAATTTTTAAAAATGCTCAACAGTATAAAGAAAAATGATAATTTCTTAATCACACAACTCAGTGTTTTTGGAACCACATAGATATATTTCTCTGATTGCTTTTAAGAACTCAGCAAGAAATCCCAGGTTTGCATGCATATATTCATTACCTGCTGAACATCCAAGACTGACCTGCACATAATTGCAAATAAAGAATATTATAATTCCATTAAAATGGTAGTGCCTCTTACATGCTAACATGTGTTTATTCTAAAACTCCATCACCTGATTAATATACAATTAACCTATGTATTGCCATGGAAAACATCTCCTTAGAAATGCAATATCACCATATAGTTTTTAATCTGATCTTCAAAAGCTTTCTGTGGGAGAAAATATTTTTTCAAATAAGATATATCATTGGAAACACAACTCTGTGTAGCCAATTTTCTACATCATCTGATTTATTTTAATTAGAGGTTAGCTGCTGAATGTGATTACAGCAATAATTATTACAAAACCAGTCACCCACGTTTCCATTAACATTCCACTTGATAGTTAGCAATAAGCAGAAATAAAATATTAGGACTTTTAAGAGAAGAGATTACCAATTAGTACAATTCTCCACTGGCACAAGATAATTATTAATTATACTCATCATGATAATTATTCACCAAGCTAAATTCACTGGGCTACCTGCGTTCAGGTTCTCTCAGCTCTGTACCCTAATACCAGTTTATTCTTATCTGCTCTGGAAATCCTGAAGCAATGTTTGTATTAAATACACAGTTGAGTGCACACCAAATGGAAAAGCAGCTGTAAAGGTGCAAGACGGATCTCCATTTCATTAAAGGATCCCTTGTTTGAAAGGAAAAATGAGTTAAGGATAGCAAAACATATACCATAGAAAATGTGCTAAAGTTCTAATAGTCATACACATGAGTGCTGATCACACATGATCAAATTCACCCTAAACAGTCCTCTCCACAACAATGTTTATTCTGCTGAAATGGCCAATCAGTCCCATACCACATCACTTATTGTAAAGAAAACAAATTAAATGTGGTGATTGTTGATCACTTGAGGAGACTGATACTAATTTTGAAGAGTTCCAGCAATTTTTCCAGGCATTTATGGTTTCTAACATGCCTTCCAGTTTGTGCTGAAACACAAAGCCAATATTTTGTAGCTTATAGGTTCCTGCATGCAAATGACCACCATATTCTGCTCTAAATTTTCTTTATCACATGAAGAGAATTTCTAGAAGGTTCACAGGAAACAAGGACCAAATGGCACTGCAAGAAGGGCAGTTTCCTGACCCAGATATCACTAGGGTGTTAATCAGTGAGTCAGAGCTGAGCCACTCTTGGATTTTCAAGGGAGATCATTCAGCATTTGTCTTTTTGTTTGGTGTGGGCTGTTATTGGACACAGATTAGACTGGATGTGATGTGGTTTTCATAAGATATAAAGTGTTGTTCCAGTATAAGGCAATGTTTAATAAGTCAAAGAAACCATGAACAGAGGGTTAAATGTTTCTTTACAAAATAACGTAAGAGTGTTATATAGCAAGGGATTTACGGTTTTACTCAATAAACATAAATGTGGCATTTCTAAAAAGAAAACAAACAAAACCCTCATGTTTGTAATTTCTAAAATCTCTTTCTGAATTAACAGTCATTGATAGAAAGTATACAGGAATTCATCCCCAACGCGGTGTGTGTGTGTGTGTGTGTGTGTGTGTGTGTGTGTGTGTGTGTGTGTGTGTGTGTAGAGGCAGCAGAGAGTTTGTGTTTTGAGGAAAAAATATAGGCTTTACTCTGTCTCTGTCTCTCTCTACAGAGCAGAATATCCCTGAGAATCTCTCTGAGAGGACAGATGGGCTGAATTTGCCAGTCGAAAGCATGGACCTGCTGAAGCTGTCTTTGTGACTGCACCCATCACTGCCTTACTGATTCTAAATAAAGGAAAAATAAAGTAAATTCCAAGTGATTCTTTTCATTGCTGCTGGTGTTTGCTGCCAATGTTTGCCTCCATGCTTGAAAACACGGACAAAGATTTGTCATTTGCAAATGCTCTATTTCTCGTGTTTAAATAACTCCTCCCGCTCTAGTGGCTCTAGTGGCAACTGAGCTAAGCTGAGGCCCTACACTAGCTGCTGGGGGGAGGGGCACATTTGCTCAACAAACAATTTAAGAGTAAAAAGAAAGCAGTTTGTAGCTTGGCATTGGGTAGTGCTTACTCATGCTCCAAGATTTGTAGGAGAAACAAGACAGATGTGGCTCAGATTATCTTTGCATGTTTGTCCTTTTAAGTACTTGGAAAGCTTAGTTTATGTAAATTTCAGTGTTATTAAAGACTTATAGATACATTTATCATTCTTGATATTTAATTCTGTTGCAATTTAAAAGAAATAGATATCTATTCTAGGCAAAATTTTTGAAATATGAGGAAAGATACATTCTTTTATGCTTTTTTTTTTTCTAGGAACTGGTCATTTTTAGTAGTCTTTATGAGCATAACAACAGTAATTTAATCAACTAATCTACCTAAAATCATTTTAACCAGAACCTAAAAGTCGCCCTAAACAAGAGTTCTCTTTTTCTAAACTGTTACATGAAAATAAACACTTCTAGTTTATTTTGAGAGGAGAATTCATGCTTTCATGACGCTCAGACATTTAGTAAACTCTCAAGTATGTCAGGGGAAACAACCTGCCTGTACTGAGAAATGGAAGCAAAGCAAAGAGCAAGATTGAAATTATACCTCCTTCCAGCAACCCTTTGAGAAAACTAGTACTGCTCTTTAATATGTGTGCATGCAATGCAACCGGCACATCAGTATCACCTGCCAATCTGGGGTTTTGTTTATAAATTTATAGTCATTGATAAGACGAGGAAAGGGCAGTTTCTACAAATTGGGTACTTCAAAATAGAAGAAAGTTGATAAAAGAATAATATTATTTTTCAAGTTTAAAAGTAATAAGCAAATGACCAGAAACTGTGTCTAGGAATTTGTCATAGATTTCTTGAATTTTTGAAGATGATATTTCTTCCTGCTTTCCGGTGTATGAATTCTGGGGAAGGAAGTGGGCATCTGTGGAGGAGGTTGTTTTCTGATTTTATAATGAGATGGCTATAAAAAGCAAATCAATAAATGACCTGACACTCACCTGAAGGTTTTATTGGGTGATGAAGCTCTAGTTTGTTTATGTCCAATCAGAATCCACAAAAAGGCACTCAGCAGCTTTTCTACATCTAATTATTGTGGTGATATTCAGGGTTCAGAATTTTAATTAATATTATCTTACCCTAATCATCCCCTGTACTGGAGTGGTAAATTTAATTCATTTCAAACATTCTAGGAATACAAGCTATAAAATACATTTACAATAATGTTGTTATGTGGATTTTTCTGGTAAGACATAAATATCTGTCTACCACCAAAGATTGACCAAAAAAAAAAAAATGTCAACCAAATCTTGATGAGTCAATGAGTTATTATCCTTAAAAATCCAACCCAAACATAGGTGAGTATTCTCAAAAGTTGCTTTCTTGGAGCTTTCCTGCCTACTTGTCTACTCTACCATGGAGTTTGCCCTTCCCTAGCAATTGTTTATCATTTTTATAACTGTTGGGCAGAAGCATATGAGTCCTGTACATTTTATAAACTTCCTGAGCTGATCAAAATTTGAAACTTCAAGTCTGAGTTCATGTAAATTGTTGGAGGAATCACAAACTATATATTTATAAATTCTAGTTTTAGGAGTGATATGAGTGGGGGATAATTATTGTGGAGATGGTGATCCATTTATAAATATGTCACCCTCTCTAGCTTCAACTTAGTCAACAGTTATTCTTGAGTTGGTTAACTTACGAGCTTTGTGAGCAGCCTCCATTTCTTATGGTGAGCCAGTGAAGGGAAAGAGAAGGAATACTGGAGTTATGGTAGCTTCTGTCCACTCAAAAAGTTATGTTCCATCTCTGGGTAACACATCAGTTTTTGTCTTTGAGTTTTTAATATTTACCAGCTATATTCTTTATGAGCTTATGGGGAATAGAATATCTCCCAAGACTCACATATATATTGTCATACACATATGTATATCTCCTCGTGTTCTCCTCTCTCTCTGTGTGTGTATGTGTGTGTGTGTCCCTGTGTCCTAATAACCCTACTTGTTGTTGTGGGCAATATTCACATTGCTATGGGACCATCCACTGAAACATACAACCTAGAAGTGGCCACATACTCCCAAATGCTTTTACTCGGCAGCCACCTGTTGCCAAAAGCTTTATATCTAGGGCTAGAGTCTCATGTGCCCCTCCTCTGTCCATGTTTGAATATTCACTAGCTTTTTTTTTTTTTTTTTTTTTTTTTTTTTTTTTTTTTTTTTTTAATTTGGGTCTTATACAAAAAACCACAGCTACTCCGAGATCATAAGTATAAGTGCTGTGTCCTGTCCGGAAGACAGAATGTCACAACACTCCACACCATCCTCTGGCTCTTATGTTATTTCTGCATGTTCTTCTATGGTGTTCACTGAGCCTTAATGGGAGAATTGATATAGATGTCCAACTTAGGCTGAACGCTCACAGTCACTTTTCACAGCACTTTGATCAGTTATTAGTCTCTGCATTGGTCACTTGACACTGCAAAAAATGAAGCTTGTCTGACAGAGATTGAGAAAAGCACAGATCTGTGTTTATACGTATCAACATTTAAAGAGTTTGATAACAGGGTCACTTAGCACAATAACAGTAGTAGGTTCCTCCCTAGGGTATATGACATTCCAGCCACAGACTTTTGATCATATTTACAGTATCAGGCATAGATTCACTCCAGTGTAGCAGACCTCAAATAGAATATTGAAACAGTTTATTAACTCTCATAACAGACATACCACCATTGCATTAGTATGTATATCTTGCATGGAAAGTTGGTATTGTAGCAATAAGTAAGGCCATTACTACCTTTTCTCTGCCAACAGCCTGTAAAATTCTTTCTGGCATTATGAAAACTAGCCAGCAAGGAGAAATTGTCCTCATTAGTTCAAGATGATTGATTTTCATATATCTTAAAACTCAATTGTGTGGTGTCTTCTGTGATATGCTCTTACCATCTAGTTACATTGAGCAGCCAATAACAGTAGCCTGTGTCATTTCATAGATCTCAGGAGCTTCTCTGACCAATGTCTGGTACTTAGGCTTTATTAAATAATCTGTGTCTTCTAGGATCAGCACTGTTATTCCGATGCAGGTGGTTCTAGGAACTTTCTATCAAAGCAGGGTGAACAAGCCATGGAGCACAAGTCAGTGAATATTATTCCTCCATGATTTCTGCTTCAGTTCTTGTCTCCAGGTTCCCATCCTGAGCTCCCTCCGCAAAATGAACTGTGAGATAGAAGTAAGCCAAATAAACTCTTTTTGTCCCCAAGTTGCTTTTGGTCATGATGTTTATCACAGTAACAGAAAACAAACTAGAACAAGTCTTAGCCTCTACCCCCACCAACATTTTATAAAGCCTTCTTTCCCTCACATGCAGGATGTCATCTGCTGTCCTTTGTATTCCTGATTGTGGCCATTCTAACTGGAATGAAATGGGATCTTAAAGTAGTTTTAATCTGCAGTTTCCTAATGACTAAGGGAAGTGAATCTTTCTAAAAGTGTTTTCTGGCCATTTGTGTTTCTTCTTTTGGAAATGTTCTGTTCAGTTCCATAGTCCATTTTTAAATGGATCATTTATTTTCTTGATGTTTAGTTTTTTTAAGGTCGTTGTATATTCTAGACACTAATCCTCTGTGGTATGGGCAGTTGACAAGGATTTCTCTCCCATCCTGTGAGCTGCCTCTTCACTTGACTGACACTTTCCTTTCCCATATATTTTCAGTGTCATGAGATTCTATTTGTTGATGTTGGTCTTATTTTCCAAGCTACTATAGTTCTATTCAGAAAATACTTACCTGTGCCTCTAAATTGACACAAATTCCTCTGGCATATACAGTATAAGGTGTTGAGTCCATTGGATGCTGAATTTTGAGAGATTTTGAGGGTGGGAGATCCCTCAATTTTATTAATTTGTGTCTTCTCTTTATTAATTTGGCTAAGAGCTTGTCATGCATGTTCATCATTTCAAAGAAACAAAATTTCATTTTCCCAATTGCCAGTTTTAAACTCTACTTCATTAACTTCTTCCTGTATTAGATTTGTGTTTACATGTATATGTATGCATCTGTGTAAGTGTGTGCCTTATGTGTGTGGGTGCCTGCAGAAACAAGAGGATGATAAGATCCCCTGTAGCTAGAGTTACAAGCAATAATGGGTCGTCCAGAGTAGGTGAAGGGAACTGAACTTGGATCCTCTGAAAGAGCTGGAAATGGCTCTTAACTGATGAGACATCTGTCCAGCCTTCAACCTCATTTTGGTTATTTTTCTCCCTTTAGTGTTTTGGCGTTTGGTTTGTTCTTGTTTTTTCAAGGTCTAAATATATGCTATTAAGTTGAAGTTGAAATTAATTTGTGTTCTCTCTGGGTTTTGCTTTTTACTGTTCTTCTTTTCTTTTAGGAGACAGTGTTAAATTACGCAGCACTGGCTGGCTTGGAACTTACTGTGTAGATCAAGCTAGCTTTGAACTAACAGAGATCCACCTGTATCTGTGTCCTGAGTGCAGAGATTAAATGCATGTGCTACCATCCCTGGTTTCTTTGTTATTTTTTTGCAGGCACTTTTAGTGCTAAGAACTTTCTTAGGACTTCTTACATTGTGAGCCCTAGATTTGTTTGGCTGTTTTTATTTTCATTCAGTTTTGGAAATATTTTAAAAATCTCCTTCAGTAGTGTGTTGTTTAGTCTCCATCAATTTTAATCTTTCCCATAGTCTTTATCACTGTTGATATTTAGCCGATTCTACTGTGGTCGGGCAGCCTATAACATGCCATTCAGTAGTCTTTCTTTGTGTCCTAATATGTGATCAATTTTGGTAAAAGTTCCATGAATTGCTTAGAATAATGTATATTCTTTAGTGCTTTTGTGAAATATTCTCTAGATTTCTCTTAAATTTATTTGATTTACAAAGTTATTTAAGTAACTCCAGTGTTTCTCTTCCCAGTGATCTATCTTTTAGTGAGAATGGAGTATCAAAGTCTTCTACTCTTTCTGTGCTGTGATTACTCTGTGGCTTTATACCTAGAACTATTTGTTCAACGAAACTGAGTGTATCTGTGTTTGGTACATATATGTTTAAAATTATAATTTCTCTTGATGGATTGTTTTCTTAGTGAGTATGAAGAAACTTTTATCTCATTGACAAGTTTTCGTTTGGATTCCATTTTGTCAGATTTTTTTTAATTTTAAATTTTTTTATATTTATTTATTTATTTATTTATTTTACAAAAATATACCTCCTTGTTTCTTAGTTTCATTGTCTTGGGATAACTTTTTCAGCTCTTTTGCCTTAAGGTGGCATATGTCCTAGATAGTAAGGAATATTTTTGGATGCCAAAAAAGAAGGATCCTGTTTTCTAAACTAATCTGCTAGCTGTATTTTCATAAACTGAGATTTTTATATTCAGATTAATTATGGGAAACCACATATTTATTCTAGGCATTTGATTTTGTGGTGCTTTTATATAGACAGTTGAATCTGTTCAACTCTCTTGACAATGTTTGTCTTCTGTGGTCTTTTGGGTGTATTTATCCTCTGTAGACCAAAGGAGTCCTTTTAGTATCCTCTATGTAGATGACCTAGTGTTCAGAACATTTTAAAATCTGTTTGCATCATGAAAATTTTAATTTATTTTTTAATAAATTTCCTGCGTACAAATAGTCTCATTTTTCTACTGTGGTCTGTCAGGAGTAATAATACATCTTTCCAGAACCATCTGACCTTAAATTTTCTTTGGATTATTCAAATGTTATTTTGAAAGACTTAGCTCTAAAATATCTATTTATCTGTCTACCTACCTACCTACCTATCTATTTATCTTACTATTTTATCATCTATCATCTATGCATGTATATATCTATTATATCTGTCTATATTTTTTTAGAATATCATTCATGCATCAGGCATACAATATATTTTAATGATATGCACCCCTCATTCCTCTTCCTACCTTCTTGTAAATTCACCCACAAACAAATTCATGCCCTTGCTTGGGTTTTATTTAATAATCTATTATGTATGATTTATATTTTCTATATACAAATAGTTGTGGGGTGATGCACTGGAGCACTGTCAACCTACCCTACTTCTCTCAGCTGGAATATTGACTTGCTTAGATTTGTGCAATAAATACCTTCAATGTTTTCAGTGTTTTAACTATAATATGTCATGGGAAAATTTTCATGTGATTCTGTACGTTTTGTGTTATGGAAGCCTCTTTTACATAAATATATACCTTTTATAGTTTTTGAAATTTTGATACATGATTTTCTAGTTTGTGTCTTTGGTGAAGTATTATCTTATGACTAAAATTTTTAAAATGTGGTCTTTTCATAGTGCCAAAAGGCTATTCCAAGTTCAATTTACAATTGAAAATATTAACATTGGTCTTTACCAGATGATTTAATTTCTGAACATTTTTTTAAGCACCTGTACTCTGCTTTCCTCATGATTTTCTTTTCAGTTGGTGAGACTTTTCACTGGAATTCATATTTAGTTTATTGGGCCTTTTGTTGTTGTTTTTATGATTATTTTAGTTTGACTTTTGAAAATATTACTATCTAATTCTATTTTATATCTTTTATTGATTTTCTTATTTCATTTAGCTGTTTTTTCTCTTGTAACATTGTACATTCATATCATCTTTATGTTATTTGGGCACAGTTATCATCGTTCTTTTAAAATATTTTGTCTGGGATTGCATCCAAGTAGTTCTCATTGTGGTTGTTATTATAGAATTAGTAATTTTTTGGTGAAGACATATTTACTTGGTTTTTGATTTATTTTTATTATTACGTGGGGACATACACACCTGAGTTTATTGGTTAACTCTTTCTTTATGAAATTCAAGTCACTTTTTTTCAGTGGAAATATTTGCATTATTTAGGATATTACTAAATTATAGTAGGGCTGAGATGTCTTTTTATCTATCTATCTATCTATCTATCTATCTATCTATCTATCTATCTACCTACCTATCTTGTCATGAGACTAGTGTTGAAGGCCATAGACTATATCCTTGGCCTCCCTGAGGGTCAGATACTATCTGCACTAATAGTTATGATCCAAGGGTCAGTAACCCCCTGGATTGTCTGTGTGCTATGAGTCTCCACACTAAATACTCTACTCTGGACTGGCTCTGGGTCAATCCCTTTTGTTGTGCCAAGGTGTCTTACCCTGTATTAGTTATGTCCTATCTGTTTCCACAGCTTTTGCCAGGTATTGTAGAATCTGAAAACAAGAATATCCCACATTGCTGTCAGCTTTACTATCTGAGACCAGAGAGGAAAACTCCAAAAATCTTATAACATCACTTTTATTGCACCCCTGCCTGTGGCCTTAATCGGAATCATTTTCTGTTCTTTCCTTAGGTCCACAACTTCAACTATGAGTTGTAAGATTCTCCAAGACTATGCACCTTATCATAAGTCTACTCCATTGTTCCATACCCGGAACCTGTAACTTTTACCAAGTGTTGTTCACTTTAACCACTCAATTAATATATTTATTTTGGAACTGTAAGTGTGCTTAATTTGAGTAAAGAATAAGAAGTATGACTGGGTGTGTCTCTCCTGCTTGCCTGTTCTCAAATAACTAGTCAGAGGCTTAATATTGATTACAAACTATTGGTTTGTGGTTCAGAGTTATTACTAGCTAGTTCTTACATACTAAATTAATTTATTTCTATTAATCTATGTATTGTGATGTGGTTGTTAGTTTACTGGTACTTTCACATCTTCCTTCTTGGGCAACACTCTGAGGTGTCAACTCCACCTTTCTTCCTCTATAACTTTGCTTGGATTACTTGCCTTGTCATAGGGCAAAGTAGCTTTTTTAATTAATCAATTGTAATAAGATGTATTCACAGTGAACAGAAAGATATCCAACAACAGAAAAGTTTGAGGCTCAGGCAAATTTGACTTTTCCAAAGGATATCAGTGTTACAATAAGTTTCTGGCCCCGTCCAACCAGAGGTCCAGGCTCCAGACCTGCAGTTCCAGATTGCTTAGCCACTCGCCACTGCTTAGGCCCCCAAAATGACTCAGATGCTTATATTATGTTTGGCCTATGGCTCAGGTACATTGCTAGTTAGCTCTTTTATCTTTACTCAACCCATTTTCATTAATCTGTCCTGCCCCGTGGCCAGTGGCTCACCTGTGTTCCTTATATGTTTCTTCTTTGGGTGTATGACTCGATCTGTCTCTGACACTACCTTTCTTTTTCTATCTATTCTGATTCCCCACCTCCTTCTATGGTGCTCACCAAGGGCCAAAACAGCTCCTTTATTTAAAGATTGATATTCACAGCCTACAGAAAGACATTCACACATCACCTCCCTGTTTCTGTCTAATCAAAAAGGAAGGCTTCAATTTTTAACATAGCAAAATTACATACAACAAAATAGCTTTTAAGCAAGAATTACAGTTATAATATCTAGTCTATTTTTATTTAGCAAAATTAAAATATTCTATCATCTACCTTATCCTTGTGAATCTAAAGTTTCATATCCAATTATACCTCTTAAAATAACTAAGAAAAACTATACCTGTAACTATCTAATCTCCAACTACATCAAAGACAACAGAAGGATATAATATTTACCTAAGTAAAGAGGAACTGTAAGCAACTTCCAAAATCTAGAAATGACAGAGATGACACCTGTCTTCCTGGACATTCACCGAAAGTTCCTTATAAAGTTGGGGCATCCATCTTCAGCCTACAGGCCCAGAGTCTCTTTTCATTTCAGTGAAACAGGAAATCTGAAGGATTGCCATGCCCATTCTGGTAAAATTCATCAGTTGCTTCTCCTCAAGTTCTGAAGAATGACAGTTTTCTCTGCAAAGCAGAAACCTGAAGGGTCATCTCAGCTTGTTCTATGAAAGTTCAGAGGCCACTTTTCTATGAAATCTGCATGTCCAGTTTAAATGGCATACTGTCAAGTCATCAATACAAGAACACGTTCTTGTCCAGTGGCTAGCCATTGCCACAAAGAAAGTAGACTCCATATGGAGTTTCTTTGATGCCCATTTTTCTCTTGAAATAGATTGGTGCTGCTAGGAGCAGACCTGTCTCATTGTCCAGAAAAGTCTAAGTTCTTAAAATATTTTAAATGACATATTCTGTAGGTCTTAGAAGTGTTTGAAGATTACCTATTTAAATGAAATATATCTTCCTATCCTAAAAATCTTCCTAACATGCATTTCTTAATTATGCACTCTAATTTTAAATCAGTTACATAAACATCATACCTTAAACCAGAGTAGAAAAATACATACAGCAGAACAAAATTGACCTTAAATTTGTATCAATACACCAAAGTCCATACCACTGTAAAATATTTGAGATTAACAGCTGATTTTTGGATTAAAGTAAATTCAATAATATATAATTTTTAAAGAAATCACTCATATACCATATCCCCTATTTCTTCTTATAAAGTTATTAACTATAACCATTAACCATTTCTAATGAAAACAGATATTTAGAAACAATATTTTGGGAATTTTGGCATTGTTTTCCATTACTACTTCCTGCTGATAAGGGACACTGATAATCTTTTGAGGATCCTGAGGGCAGATCTTCTTAGTCTGTAGTTGTGAAGCTGATGTGATCATCTTTTCCCATCAGAGATTTTTTAGGCAGTCCTGGTTGATGAAACCATAAGAGACTGGAAGCAAATCCACAGGTTCTCATCTTCTGTGGAAAGAAGAGCAGGACTCTTCCAAAACAGTATATCCTTAGACACAAACTTCAAAGTCAAGATACCTTTAAATTATATATTCCTGTTTAACTTATCAGCCTTTGCAATCAATTGTCTTTCTGCAATTGACTCATTAATAGTTAAGAAATGAAAAGAAAACACAATAACCATAATCTAGATTCTGTCTATTTTCCATCTTTATGTGGTTTATTACATTTTTATTATTCTATTTCTTTTTTTAAAAGACTTTCTCTATTCTTTCTTTTCTCTCGGAAGCCTAACGTACATTTTACACACATTGTAACTGTGTTTTTAAATCTGAATCTGTTTTATTGTAAATCATTAATCATTTTCCAACCAGAAGAGCTTTTTAAAATACTTACACTCTTAAAGAGCCACATAGTTTTTGCAGATAAAGTTAAGTCAGGAAGTTCTCTGAAAGTGGCTGCATCTCTGCTCACCACCAGAAAACAGAGCAGACCCAAGAAATGTTGCTACTAAGAAATCTTTTTTACTCTGTTTCTTTTTTGTTCAAAATAAACATAAACCTTAAATCAATCACATGAGACCAAGTCTTCTGTGAGACTTCTGGAATCGGCCTGGTTGCAGCTTATATTACCTGCCACCAGTTGGCTGGCATGATTTTGTTTGTGGCCCAGATACCACACTATCTCTGTACAATGACCTGCTTCAGTTATATAATTTGAAAGCTGCTTTGGCTCAGTTTCTGTGCTCTAGAACCCTTCTTAATCTTTCTCAGGCTTTTTGTGGGTGTTAGGCCCACTTAGGAATGCCATCTATTACAATAAGTTTTTCCGCCCCATCTGGCCAGAGGTCCAGACCCACAGACCTGCAGTCCTAGACTGCTTAGCCCCCCGCTGCTGTTTAGGCTCCCCAAAATGACTCAGATGCATATATTAGTTTCATGTTGTTTGGCCAATGGCTTAGGTGACTTGCTAGCTAGCTCCTTCATCTTAACTCAACTCATTTTTATTAATCTGTCTGCCACATGGCCCACGGCACACCTGTGTTCCGTACATGTTTCTCCTTTGGGCTTCTGACTGGATCTGTCTCTGAGTCCACCCTATTTTTTTCCTACCTAGTCTGATTCCCCACCTACTTCTTCTACAGTGCTCACCAAGGGCAAAACGGCTCCTTTATTTAAAGACTGATATTCACAGCATACAGCAAGACATTCCCACATCATGCCAGCAAATGTAACAACAGCTTTTCATCTGACTATGGAAGCTGATGTGCTTCAGTTGGCTATGAGTTCAAAAGTGCCATAAGTACATTAAAACTTTGCCACAAAACTGTACTCTATATAGCATCTAAATTGCTTTGCATTTTAAGTAACTTTTAAAGATTAGTGGGATTAAGAACTGGTTCTACACATTATAGATTTCTATTGGCTTGATAATTATTTTTTAATGTGAAAATGCTTTGAGCAAAGTTTCAAAAAGAATATAAGCTAACTATGGAAATTATGCAAAAAGATTATTCACAATCATTTTTCACTTCTGTCTTAAGTATTTGAAATAAAATTGGATACTTTATAAGTATTTAACAACATAATAAATGATTATTTATTATTGACTTTTATAGTTGAAATCTTTCAAAATGTTTTCCTCAGCAGTCATATTTATTTAGCCTTATTTTAAACATTGTGACTCAAAAGACAGTCTATACTCCTTTTTATTGTTTTCTGGCCTTCAGAGAGCATCATGCCAGTTATTAAACCTCAAAGCATATTCTTTCTAGGTCTCAACTCAGAAGCAGGTAAGGCTTACTACCTCCTGAGTTTGGGTTATTATTAATAGGACTATGAATTTTCATAAACACAAATGATTAATCATGAGGCCACCCTATTCTTACACCTAGATGGAAGTTAAGAACTATTTATTTATCTTATGCGTATGAGTGCTCTATCTGCATATATGATTTTTTTAAGAAAAGTGTATCATATTCTACTATAGATGGTTATGAGCCACCATGTAGTTCTTGGGAATTGAACTCCAGACCTCTGGAAGTATAGCCAAGACTTTAACCATGGAGATATCTCTCCATCTGCCAGATAATTTTTTTTTTAACAATAGTTTTATTGGTTTAAGAGGTTGTTGTATATAATGAACAATTTTTCAAATACTTATACACTGTAGGTATTTATAATGATTTTGTATAAGACAATTCATAGAATGCCCAAAATTAGACTGAATTTTCCGTTCAAATAGTTGTTTGAGCATCTAATTTACATGTAACGCTTTCTTCACCATACTTCAGTGTGTCTCAGGGTTTTTTGATAGTCTTTTATATCTTCAGTGATATTTCTACACATGAATTATTTATTTCCTCATATTGTTTTAATAGATTGGACATATATCATAAACAACCAATCTTTATATAAAATTACATGGAAAATTTGTGCTAATTTGTGCACTAACAGAGGAAACTTAATGAAATTATTTTTCCTTTTGTCTTTCTGAAATTTAAAATCTTTAAATTTAAAAAAAAACTACTAAAATATATGCTTCCAATATATTTTATTGGAATTGATAATGCAAATAGATAGAAAATGATAGCTTTTTATTATCATTATTACAATATGGCCATTCAAAATGATAAATGAAAGAAAGATCTTCAGTTAGGAGAATTGAAGCACTAATAAGTAAAATACCTTAAGATTTTAAACATAGACAAAGTTTCAACAGTGCATCCCTCAGGAATGCAAATGTCAGTTATCTGTACAGTTGCTCAGTATTCACAAGGGTTCTCAAAAATATGAAATCTAACTAAAGATGTATACAGATGTATCATAAAATACCTTCCACATGCTTTGGAAAACATCTTATTCGGTAAAGAAACTATCTAACAATATAACATATATTTTTAAAAATCTAGAACATGTACTTGAGGATTTGCAAACCTCCTAGAGTCCCACAAGATTTAAAGAGAAATGCCCCAATTCGTCTAAAGATGGAAAGCATGTGTGAGAAAAAACATGTTTCTTCTTGGATGTGTATTGTGTGTATTTCTATGGGATGTTGTTAGGAAGGCAGATCTCATTTTAATAGTTCCTTGGGAACCCAGGGGAGATCACAAATAGAGGAAAGATTCTTGTATCTCCCACTTTAAAAGTACTTAACCAGTTGGCACCTGGGTTCTAATTCTGAACTTACACATAAGGCAAATAACAAACATATTCTTCAGTTTTCAGTAATTATTCAAATTTTATTACTTCTATTTAAAACTTGAAATATTAAAAATGTTCTATCAGATGTTTTTAACACTTATGTAGATGTGGCTAAAACCACTGGATTCCCACTGTTGAAATTTTCCTCAGCTTAGTGTTTATAAGTACATTTAAGCTGTGACACATGAGCCACAGAATCTCTAGGATCACTATAAATGTGATCCTGAATTAAATCATAAAGTTTCCTAAAACCCTGAGGTCTATCATATGACTTGTGTGTATTTGTGTATGTGTGTGATTTGATTGCACAATTTTCAAGTATTAATTTTTCAAATAGCACCATTAGACACAATGTCACAAGATTAGACATGCCTGGTTTTTGCATTAATGTTGCTTAGTCTTGCAAATATGTGTCTTTTAGTTTGGAAATTTTTCTGTTTGATGCAGTGTGATCTATGGTATGCACTCAGGTAATGACTGTCTGGATAATAGTCCATTATCAATGTTGTCTATTGTTGCTTTGCTTTTCCTAATACAAAGACTGTTGCATATGTCTCAGGCTTGCAACAGATTTAATTCCATGTGATAATATAATGATATCAAAATGTAAAATATGACTCGCAATGGATACAATTTAATGTTAATAGAAGTCATCTGTGCTGTGGGCAAGACATGCAGAATAAATCAGAGATTACCAAGCTTCAGCATAACATGAACCCATCGTAGTCCATATGCTGCTATCTTCAATAATAAATAAATTATTTATATTAGAAATACATTTTATACCTTATTTTTATTTTATTTTGTACCTTATTTTTGTTAATAAAGGCTATTTTTCTTCTTCAATTTTTTTTTGCTCTCACTAAAGTGTCAGTCTCTGCAGCATTATCCTTGCCATAAATTCTGTTGATTTGATTAACTGACACAAATGACTTCTCCAATAGCCCTTTTCTTTTTCATTCAACCCCAGTGTCATCCTTCTATAACCTCAGCTTCAAACATGTCGTTCTCTAGCCTCTGCCTCATATTTTCCATCTAGCAATATCGGGTCACTGAAACCCTATTTTCTTCATTCTGAGAAGACGTATTTCACATTCTCGCATTCTCTCTTATCTTTCTTCTTAGTGCTAACTTAATGGTGTATTATGCGATAAATCTCTTGCAAACATTCCCAACCTTCCCTCTCCAATTCTTCTATCATACGGGTTGGACAAGCTATAATGATGCTTGTGGTAGACCAAAGATTTGCTATGGCATCAAAGTCCTAAAAACAAATTGCTCATTGTCATGTTATATGACCAAAAAGGCTTTCTAGAAATGATTATGTATTTTAAGAAGAGGCACTGTTTTATATTTCATAAAAGGGTTATAAGTACAATTTTAAGTGCTCATATATGACAAAGATGAAGCAGATTTGGCACAAAGTCTGAGGGAAAGAGTATAGAGTGATGTGGGAATGTCCTTCTCTATGCTGTGAATATCAGTCTTTAAATAAAGGACTGTTTTGACCATGGCAGGCACTGTAGAAGTAGGCGGGGGAAATTACAGCATACGTAGGAGGAGGGTGGAGTGATGGACACATTGAGCCAGATGCCCAAAGAAGCAACATGTAAGGAACACAGGTGAGCCATGGACCATGTGGCAGGACAGATTAATGAAAATGGGTTGAGTTAAGATGAAGGAACTAGCTAGCAATGTGCCTAAGCAATAGGCCAAACAGTAAGAAGTTAGTATAAGCATCTGTGTGTTTCTTTGGGACTTTGGTATTGGAGGTCCAGATAAGTGGCAGTTGGCAAGTCTGAACTGTGGGGCCAGTGTGGGCCAGAAACCCAATACTACAATAGAGAAACAGAAAAGAATTTAAATCATGGAACAAAGCACATGCTTATCCACGGCTGTAACTAAATGCTTCACAGAAACAACTGACAGGAATAAAGATACATTGAGGCTCACCATTTTGAGAGTTTAATTAAGACTCTTTGGTCTATGCATGTGGCAGTGGGAACAGAGTAGCTTCTTTGCTTGCTGGCAGATAGGAAGTGGAGTCAAAGGAAGGCACTCAATCCCAGGAGAAACTTCAAAGACACTATCAGTGACTCAGTCATCCATTGTGCTCCACTTCCTAAAGTTTCCAGAACCTTCCAAAGGGCCCTTCAGAATCATCACTGTTTGATGAGTCTATATCTGACAAATAATTCTAAGATCACTCCCTCCCCAATAATCATTTCATATCAGGTGACCTATAATCTTTTGATTTACTTATTATAGCCACAAATTTTATTAAAGTAAGAAGCTCTGGTGATCCTAAAATTTCTTCTTTAATGTTTTATTTCCTCTGATGTCCCCAGTACATAGTGTATAGAATACTGCTCATGGAATATGAAACACTCAATAAGCAGTTTTTGAATAAGAACAAAGATGAACAAAACAGTGACTAAGTAAACGGAGCCTATATTAAATAGAGCTGATATAAGTGGAGGGTGAAATGCTAATGATGCACACAGAGTACACTCCGGGGTGAGAGGGCAAGATGTGCACATTGAATGGTCTTTCATCACAGTAAAATATTGTATTGATTGTTTTAAGCTACTTCACAGGACTGCACCATTGGTGGTTCTTTTCCATTTTTACCTTGATTTTTTTTTTAACACTGAAATTTCCTCCTTCTTTGAGAAATGAAACCCAGGGATGCTTTTGATTTTCTCTGATGAGTGGTTGGTGATAGTTGGGGATATCAAATATCATTTCCATATAAAGACGTTTCTCTTTTTATGTGTGTATATAGAGGAGTTAGAAAGAATGGGTACTATTTAGGAATGAAATACACAGTTCTTTGACTATTTTCTTTTTTGTTCCATGATAAATTTATTTTCAAAAATTTCAGACCAAAAGAAAAATTGGCATAATAGCTAATAGTCACATTTTATCTATCTGCATCAAGTACTACTATTTTTACTTACATGTACATTTATGTCCACACAAATCTTTCTCCAGTTACATCTTTTCTTAGTTGTATGAAAGTAATAGCATTCCTTCATTTTTATGTATCTCTAAAGAATAACAATCTGCTAAACAAAATAAAAAATTATTTCAAATTATTAATGTAATAGTATCTATTCTAAAGCATACCATTTCAAAATATCCATTCACTTGAAGAAAAATATCTAATGTTATCTATTTGTAGCATTAAAAAAACTAATAAACACTTGTCATTTGTGTTAATTACTATTTGGTTTTAGTCAATTTTACTTGAAAGTACCACTCACTCTGCCTTTTTATTTGTTCAGGTTTTATTATACATATTAATTGCTTTCTTATTGCTGTGATAAAATACCCTGATTTTAGGAAAGGTATTTTGATTTATATTTCCAAAGGAATACATGGCACAGAAGCCTAGAAAGCAGGCAAAGAAGCCATGGCATCAGGAGTTTGGCTAATCGCAATGCATGCACATTTAGGAGACAGAATGTGAACAAGGACTGGGGGTTGAACTATAAAGTTCATGTGGTCATTTGAATGAGAATGTTCCACATGTTCATGTTTTTCAGTTGATGGGATCAGAAAGATTAGGAGGTGTGGCTTTCTTGAAGGAGGAGTCTCACAGGGGACTAAGGTTTCATGTATAAAAGAAAAAAAAAAGATCAACCAAACAAACAAAAAAACCTGTTCGATTCCTAGTGTGTTGTCCAATGAGGAAAGAATGAGAGCATAGAAAAGACTGATCAGATTTAAGGAAGTTCAAAATCCAAGTATGCTTGGATTTGTTGTGTATGATGGAATTGGAAGGGATTCCAAGGGCTTGCATAGCTCTACACCTCCATCTCTTCTACCTGATAACAAACAAACAACCCTCCCCCCCGCAAAAAAAAACAAAAAAACAAAACAAAACAAAAAAAAAACCAAAAAACAAAACAAAACAAAACAAAAAAAAAAACAAAACCACATAGCTTTCTTCCAGCTTCACTCCTTAATGTTGCTTTCAGCAATGGACACCCTATGAATCTGACCTTTCCTGTTGGAGAACCCCTACTATTAAAGTTGTAGTCTACCATGTCTGAATAGCTCTCTGAACTTGGTGCAAAATGGAGGGCTCCCTTTCTCATAGGGCCTTCCACTTCTCCTCTAGTGTCCCAAAGCTCAGCTGTGTGACCTTATTTGCAGAATGATCCTGCTCTTTCTTCCCACTTGCAAGATAATTAGGTAATGTGTCATGACCAATCGGCCCTTCCCCCATAACCCTAGGAAACCTTTTATGTACTCCAGGGACAATAAAATGAACTGTCTCTGTGAGGCTGACTCCCACAAGTTTTCCTTCATGTTCACAGCCTTTTAAACCCTTTTCTACACTCTTTGCTTGCAGGGTGGGCCAGTGAACAGTGACTTTGAGCAAAGGGAGACCCACATCTTCTAACATTTTTCAGATCCCCATTGCAGCTTAGAATTCACCTTTACGATTCATACAGTGCCCTCGGTGTCTCTTTGTAGAGGTTCTGATCCTACTACTATTTTTTTTTTCCTCAGCAGTTCTATGGAAAGGTGATTCAAGACATCATGACTCTTTTTAATCATAGATATTTTATACCTAAAATAAGCATCATCATGTAAGCAAACAGCTACCAAGTTCTGATGCCACTTAATGAAATTAATTTGCCCACTTAGACCACAGTTAATCCAGCCTCTGTATGCTGCTCCTCTGGAAACTTCCAGGAACATAAAACCCCTTTGGAATTTTGAGCTTAGGCTCTTTCCATTCAAATGAATTTGAACTTTCACCTGTTAGTACCTTTGATGGTATGCTCTTCTTCTTTGGCACCTTTTTTGATTGTCCCAGTACAGAGCAAGTGGTTTCTATTTATTGGAACTAATCCCTTTAACAGTCCTAGAGACTAGGTCATCTGTACTTGTTCACAACTTAAAGCTTGCTCAATTCTATTCCTCAACAAACTCCACATTTAAGATATTTTTATTTTGTTACACATTTTTAATAATTTCATAGATGTATACAATGCATTTGATTCTACTAAACTCCTTTTATCGTTCAGTTTTTCAAAGATCCCTCATATCCACCTCTCAACTTTATGTCTTCCCTCTCCCCCCTTTGCAACACATTGAGTAATTTTTTTTTCTTTTTACTGCACTTCTTGCTTTCTTTAAATGTAGCTATTATTGAAAGCAGGGAGCAATAACCACTTACAGCATCAGGGTTGTCCTTCTTTGGGAGTTCCTTCATCAAAAATATTAGATCATTACTTTTTAAATTAAATATAAAACAAGCTTGCAGTACATGGGCAGGATGAAGACAGGTTCTTTACAAGAACGTAACCTTAATGGTCTCTAGCCTAGTTCCCACTAGAATTCTTGTTCCCCTCTGAATTATTATGAGTTAAAGCCTCCACAGTCCACATTTTTCTTTGTCTTCTTTTCTCCCATCATCCCACTAGAATGGCCCTTTAAGCTTTGGCTCACAAAATTTCAAGGCTTCTCTAGACCAAATGTCTGAACTCTTCTACTTCCCACATAAAACCAGTTTCAAATTTCTAAGAATTTGGTTTATGAAAGTGATAGCACCCTTTCATGATACTAATTCTAGCTTTGGTATTTATTAATGTGAAAAATATCCTAACAAAAGAAATTTAAGGAAAGCAGAGTTCATTTTAACTTATAATTCCAGAAGAATATAGTACAGCATGGCAGAGAAGCCATAGTACCCAAAACAGGAGGCTAGCTAACTGGTCAAGTTATATCTGCAATTAAGAAGCAAAGTATGAACACAAACTGGGGCTGGGTATAAAGTTTCAGGGCCCTACCCTTAGTGACATACTTTCTCCACTAAGGCCCCACTTCTGAATGATTCCACAACTTCCCTCCAGAGTCACTAACCAGAGGCCTGGTGCTTAAACATATGAGTATGCAAAGACCTTTCAAATTACAATATAGAATTGTTGATTTCTTAATCTTTCTTCCTTTTTGTATGGTCTTGCTATGGAGCCCGTACTGGACTTGAATTCACTCTTGCCTCAGCCTCTACAGTGCTGCCATTTTATGTGTGTGTTGTCATGCCTTACTGTAGTATTCATTTTAAAAATAAAATCCATGAAAATCACACTGCTGAGTATTATGTTTCAATTTCTGTATCTTCACATTTAGATTATGTCAACTTTGGGAAAGAGTAATGTTCAGATTCCAAGAATGTTTTCTTTACTGCTTTTAAACTGTGAGCCCATAAATTTGGGATTTTCTAACATTAGTTTTGCTAAAATTTATCACTTGGTGATAGTGATGACTACATCTCCCTTGTAACAGTACATAAATTGCTCTACAATAAACAAAGCTTAGTAGAGTAATCTCAACCTTCTTGAAGAACTTTCTGGGAAACCTTTCTATATTTGGGTGAAAGAATCTAGAGGCCTCTAAGTAAATGGAAAACAAATAGAAATAAGATCCAACTATACTGTATCTGCATATCTATCCCAAGCCCTAAGTCAATATACCACTGAGATACCTGCCTCTCAATACACATTGCAGTATTGTTTGCAATAGAAAGTTCTGGAATCAAGCCAGGCATCTATCAACAGGTAAATGACTGAAGAAAATATGGACACACAGAGTTTTATTCAAACATAAGAATGAAATTATATTATTTTTCAAAGCAATTGGAAAACACCTTACTAATTAAAATAAGCCAGACTCAGATGATAATGTTACATGTTTATTCTCATTTGTGGAGCCTAGATTTTTTATAGGTATAAAACCATAGTGGGATGGTATGTGCCATTGCTGTTGGACATATGTCATTTGCTTTTCTGATTTTACAGGTGTTATAATTAAGAAATTGCCTTGAGTCTCTGAAAGACTTTGACTTTGAGACTGTGAAAGACTCTAGTACTTTTGAAGTTAGACTAAATAGATTTTGTGTTATAATATGGCCAGGAGCCTATTGGGGCCAGGGAACGGATTCTTGTGATTTAAATGACAATGGCCTCTATAGGCTGTCTTCAAGATTTTGTTTTTTTCTAATGTCCTTCGAGCCATCAAAACTACCAGCCTGAGAATAGGCTGTCATATGCCTCTAGATTCTTTTGGGTTGGTGAGTAAAAATGATAATTCTGTTTATCAATTATGTCAAAACTTGAAGGAAATAATTGGAAAGGTAACTCTGTTTATCAATGATGAATAGAAGATGCGAGAGAAGAAATAAGTTTTTTGTATCAATAAAGCTTATGAGATGTGCTTCTTCTCCATCCATATCTCCTAAAACAAAACTGAGAAGTGTCCAGTGTCTGATTTCTCCTGTCATCACTCTTACTTCCACCTGTACTCAGACCCTGCCCTCCTGCAGAGCTGGGATCTGGCAATAATGCATTTGAGCTCTTAGTTGTTTGATCATGTATTACTTTAAGAATCTTGAGAGGAGAGTCATATATGAATACAAGTTTATAACACCTGAATTTTGAAAGACACATTAATTTAAACTATTATCCATTCACACACATGCACACACATACACACACACACACACACACACACACACACACACACACACACACACAACCATTATGAAAACTAATAAATCCAGGGAAGAAGTAATAGCACCTCATGTGCATTAATAAAGGGAGCCACACTGAAGCAGATAAGAAGAGCAGCTTCACAGTATCCATATAATTTCTCCCTCATCCCAGTGTGAATCAGTATCATGCATGGTATAGCATAGCAGGCAAATTACAGCAGCAAGTGTTTGATAGGACTGGGTATATATATATATATATATGTATGTATATATATATATATATATATATATATATATATATATATATGTATCACATCCACACATGTGATCAGATACAGTGAATTAAGATCAGTGCTCCACTTGCTCTCTTCATTTTAAATAGTTTAGGATCCCCATGAAGGGAATAATCCCATTCACAATTAAGATGAGTATTTTCATATTCATTAAAGCAATCTAGACCATACCTCACAGAAATTCTCTGAAAATAACTGAATCTAGACTTTTGGGGATATGCTTCATACTTGAGTACTCGGCTTTTGGAGTACAGCTTAACATAGCCAATTCCTACTGCACGAATAAAGGAAACTCAGGGCCAGACAGGAAAGAAACAGAGTTAAAGACTGCTTTGTAGTAGTAGCAGCATTTTCTTTGGCAAATTCTGTTTGCTGGAGGCAAGCAGAGGGTTTTTATTCATTCATTAATTCATTCATTCATTTATTTATTTATTTATTTATTATTTATTTATTATTTAAAGAAGCTTCCTGATTCAGCCTTAAAGGCAAAATACTTGTAAGTCTTTTAAGAGGCCCTGCTGCCAAATGCTTGAATGCAGTTAATGAGCAGCAGATGACAGTGATATACTTGGTAATTATATGGAACCTAAAATCCTTCAGAATGATAATTGTGCATTTACCAGTACCTCTGCTGAAAAGATACATCCTATGATGCTAGACTAGGAGCTGGTGGAGCCAGTCAAGCATCCTAGTGAAGCCTATAATCCTTAGCCATACCTTGGTAGATTAAAGGTGTGGTCAGAAACAAAAAGAAATGGAGCTGGGTAAGGTCAGCCACCCTAGGGGAGCCTTTAATCTTTAGCCACACCTTGACATATTAAGGGTGTGGACAGAAGCAGACTAAGATAAGAAATAAGAGATACATAGTAAATACAGATTTAAAAAACTCTAAATGGTTTAGAGTGTGTTAATATATATATATATATATATATATATATATATATATATATATATATACACATAGACTTGAGAATGAAAAGTAAAACGCAAAAGGATAGAGAAAGTCCTTAAAAATAGAGTAAAAAAAAGTAATAAGTCACGTAAAGATGGAAAATACAAAGAGTGTCTGGATATTGTATATTATTGTCTTTAAGTTTTTTAACTGAAAATGAAGTAGTAAACATTGCTGAAAAGCCATTTGATTACAAATCTCCAGGATTAATCTAACCTATATATTTTATAAATGAGTTGATTTTAAAATTAAAATCAAAAGTTATACTACTTTGGATCTGACTGGTTTTTATTAAATATGAAACACATCCCCACACTAGACAAATTCTTACAAGAATGGCTTAATGCTTGCACCATCACTGTCAGCTTTAAAAGTACCAGCCGCTAGATTAATGCTTGAATTTCAATACAAAGACCTGCAGAGAAGACGTATTTGGATTCAGTCTCTAACTCTGTACTTGTTAGCTTGGCTATTATTAAAAGACAGAGAAATCCTGGTGAGTTATGTGGGAAATGTGATCCTTGTATGCTGTTGGTAGAAATGTTAATTTACAGAACCATACAAAAATATTTAAGTCATATGGTCAGGAGAATCATCTATACAGTTTAAAATTAGTAAGTTTGTATAGCAAGCCAAAAGTAAAAAAGAAAAGTAGTAGCTAATTAGATGGATGGAAAGGAAAACATTGTTGAATCAAATACTCAATAAATCTACCTTCTGGGGAAGGTGAGATGATTGTCAGACTTTCCAATTTAACTTTTTCTTCATGCTTGAGATGCTCATGCCTGAAATTCAGGTTTCTCTTTCCTAATGTAGGCATTTTTATATTGCGGGGTAAACAAGTCACCTTTTATGGAAATGGTTTACTTTCTAGTCATTCTCAAAGATATGCTATTTTAATTGAGCTCATTTTACTATTCTCTTCTCTTTCTGTCACAGAAAGGGGAGCAGCCAATCCCAGAATAATAAGTCTTGGAGGACACTGTAAGACAAACGTGCTTGAGTATGCAATGGGTCAGGGATACCAGTCCACTTCCAGAGCACGCTTCTTAGTGAGTTATAACAACACATAACAATTCACCATTATTAATCACATTATATTTGTCCCAGAACAATACATTTGATAGTTTTCTTGTCTTAAATTGGCCTATTAACTATCTAGATATTACTGTAAGACCAAATTTCAAAATATATCCATATCTAGTTTGACTAATTTATACATGCCACATGTATAGTTCTGTGTTCTCATCTTTACAATAAAATGATCAATGCTTATTTTTATGTACCCATAGAAATATCAAGAGGATAGTTGAATTTTTTATTACTTGAATAGAGAAAGTTATTATGAGATGCAAATTTACAAAATAAATAAAAAGCTATCATTATTAGAAAAATACTTTGAGAAACCCAAATAAAATTGGATCACACAATTTAATATCTGTATTCAAAAGATATTTATATTTTGGATTCTTTAAATAGTCAATAGCCTTCCAAGAAAAACCATATTTACGTACTCTTTGAAAATATGGAAGTTTGGATCCTAAGTGCCTTATTATAAAAATATGAATACAGGATTTATTTTTGTCTGAGTCTTTTGGAAGTCATCTCATGATATGCAAATAAGGAAGAAGAAGTAGTTCATGTAGTATCAGGGTTATGGTGACTGTACTAATACTATGCCTGATGATTCAGAGATAAACAAAACAATTTTTTTTCCAGAGTCAGTGATAAACAGAACAGAAAACCAATCTCTTTGTCCATGCTTCTCTCTTCGACATGCTTTCTCTTACTGACCTGTGCCCAAGGGATCTCAGTATTTATTAAGATACAGGCATCAAAATTGACACCTAAACATTATTATCTTCATCGGAATGCAAAGCCAGACGATGTCAGTGATGTGCCAGCACCCAGAGAATATTCAGTCATATCTCCTGATGTCATCAGAAAGTGTCAGAAATTTGCAAAAGTTATTTGTTAAAGAAAATACAATAGAAATGGAACATGAGTTACTCATACTGTTATCTCACAAATCAACTGGTTATGGAGACATCTATGGTGTGATATGCATGTATTCCTAGATAACACAGAAATGGCTATTGCCTTGAAAGTTATAAAAATGTCCTCTGATTGCTACTATGCTACAGATATCCAAATATGCATGTGTGGTGTGTTAACATTATTGATTTTGAAGGCTAGTTTTTTTCTAACACATCATACTTACCAGTTAGTAGAGAAAATTCTGCTGCTGAAATTTAGAATTTTAGGATTTATAATAATAATAATCCTTATTTAGGATATGAGATCTTGAGGCAGATAGAGACAGTTATGGCATTTGGTAGTAACAGCAATTTGGTGACCCACAGGTAGCACATAACTTAGTTATTTGTGGACTACCTCTGAATTTCTTTTCTAGTTTGATAGTAATGGGTGATTTATTCAGAACTGATTAACTCAGAAAACTCTTAGATCAAACACTAGACTTTGAGTATTACATAAATTAGTATTTGGTGGATATTGGACCATCCTTACATTTAAGTGTTTAAAACAAGAGCAACATTTACTTGTTTTTATATTGTTGGTTCCCAATATGGGCTAAACTTCATTGGGTGTTTCTTCTCTTCTTAGAGCTTGTTCATTAATACATACATGCTCAGGTTCTAGCTCAGCTGAGGCTGGCTGCTGTCTTAGGATTTCTATTCTGATCAAACACCATGATAAAAAAGCAAGCTGGGGAGGAAAGAGTTTATTTGGTTTACACTTACACATTGTAGTCCATGGTTATAATGAGGACTTTAGGCTTTACTTGGCTAGAGGCTATACTTACAGATATGTAGTTTTAGACTGTTTAGTTGTTTGTTGTTTAGGTCTTTAAAATGACTTAGATGTTTATATTAATTTATGTTGTTTGGCTTATGGCTTAGGCATATTATTAGTTTTTTAACTTAAATTAATTTATTTTTATTAATTTGTTTTGTCATGTGGCTGGTGGCTTATTTGTGTTTTTTAGAAGTTGGTTTTCTTTAGGTTTTTGGCTTGATTTGTCTTAGAGTTTATTTATTTTTTATTTATGTTTAGTTTTTTATTTATGTTTATTGTGTTTGTCATGACCAAATAGCTTTTTATTTATAATATATAGAAACACATTTTTATACAATTTTTTGCTTTTTAATTAAAAGGAAGGTTTTAATTTTAATATAGTCAAATTATAAATTATAAAACAGTTATTAAGTAAGAAGTATAGTTATAATATTTAGTCTATTGTTTTTAACAAAACTAAAGAAAATATTAAGTTTTATATTTAATATATTTTTCTAAATACCTAAGAAAAACTATATAACTATTTAATCTTTCTTTATATTAAAGACTATAAAAGGATATAATAGTTATTTGAGTAAATAGAAAGTGTAAATAATTTTTAAAATTTAGAAATGACAGAGATGACACTTACTTGTCTGGACAGTCACCTAAAGTTTTTTTTTTTTTTTTTTTTTTTTTTTTTTTTTTTTTTTTTTTTACTAAAGTTGGGGGCATTTATTTTGAGTCTATAGACCTAGAGTCTTTGATATATATTTTAATGAAGCAGAGAATTTGAAGGACTATATTGTCTATTTTTGGTATAGTTTATTAGTTTCCTTTTTCTGAGTTTTGAAGAATGTCTGGCAAGACAGCTCAAAATCTCAGCAGCCCTTTCCAATGGGGCTGGCCATACCCCGTTCAAGCTCTCAGAACTCTAGAGACATGCCTTCCAACCTTATCAGCTAACACCTGAATTCCACCACAACTCTCTCTTTTGTCTAACTAAGGTTTTAAGCTAAGACTACATATAATAGGAATTATTATAACGTAATGTTTGGGAGAGAAAAAGGCAAAGCACAAGCATGGTCAAACTATAACTAAAATAACATATAAGGTACATTTTATATTTTTAGAATATTGGTAAATGGTGAGGTATCTAAATTACTTTAAAACTGTTTAATTGGAATAGTAAAAATCTAACACCTGAATGATTTTTGCTAAGAGATGATAGGATAGTAACCTTAACTATTTTTAACCCCATCAAGACTGAGAGGAAATATAATATCTGAAAGTTGGAAGCACATCAGAGTAGCTTTTAAAACTTGGGAGAGGACAGCGATATTTAGCTACTTGAACAATTATTATGTTTTTTTTTTTTTGTATCATTGGAGCACTTATTATTTTGGCTATAGGCCTATGATATCTGATAGATCTTTTTAGAAGCAAGGCACTTTTGGAGGGACTATCTTAGGCAGGTTTTGTCAGTCTCTATTATTTGTTTATCTAGATTGAACATCATGGGTACTATCAGTAGTCAAGGCAAGGGCAGTTTTTTGCTCAACTGGTCATTTTCTGCCAAAAGGATAAACTCCAAAGGAGTGTCCTTGATACTTAACACTATATTGGGAAAGTAACGGTGATGCCAGGAATCATCGCATCTTTCACAGCCAAATTTTGAAAAATAAAATGTTAAATGTCATATTTTGGGGGTCTGTAAAATGGTTGAGGACTCTTGTCTATCTAATGTATTTTAGTATGTATTTGGGAGTCCTAGACAGCATGACTGTGACATGGCAAACTTAAGTAATGTTGACTGCAGTTTTTATCATCTTAAGAACTGAAGTTTATATTGAAAAGGGGTATATAGTTCTGAATAATGACTTTTAGTATGACTATGAAACATTAGTCAGAAGTATATATACTGTGCAAAATAATAATAGCATTTTAGACATGTATAAACATATATATGATATATAAATTATTTAAACAGAGGTATATAAAACATCTTGTGTACATATCATGACTAGTATAATTACATATTATGTCTAGTATAGTTAAATGGAGGTAGTAATTGCATAATGGAAATGACAATGATGTGCAAATATTTTAAACAGAGATAGAAGCATATGTAAAATATAGCAGTAATAGATTTAATTTTTATATAGCAGTTATAGATTTAATTTTATATCAATGTATAAGTTGCCTTGAATATAAAACAGTTTTAAGTTTAAATTTGTATTAATATATAAATTATTTTAATTAAACATATAAAATTATTTTACATTTGTATTAGTATATAAATATCTTTATTAGTGCAAATTGTCTTTGGTTTATCTCATATATTTGGCTAATAATTGCTTATAGATAGGCAGAACAATTTATCTATTTTTATCTATTCCCCTTTTTTATCTTTAAAAGAGATCTCTGAGTCTATATTATTATTTTGTCTTTAACTTAATTTTAACTTATAACTATTTTATTAGAACAATAATTATGTATAACCCTCAGAAGACAAAACTTATCAGGAGAGGGGTGAAGTTTTTTATAATGTTGTTTTTTGTTGACTTGAGGGCAATGGCATCTCTTTGGGATGTTAGAGTGAGGTTTCTTGGTCCCGGGTGGCCAGAGGTCCCAGACCCACAGACCTGCTGCCCCAGACCCCTTAGCCGCCCACAACTGCTCAGGCCCCTAGGAATGATTCAGACACTTATATTAACTTAATGATGTTTGGTCTATGGCTTAGGCACACTGCTAGCTTGCTCTTACATCTTAACTCAATCCATTCTCATTAATCTGTCCTGCTATGTGGCCCATGGCTCACCTGTGTTCCTTAAATGCTTCTTCTTGGGTGACTGGCTCAATCTGTCTCTGACTCTGCACTTCCTTTCCTAACTATTCTGATTCCCCACCTACTTCTATGGTGTCTGTCATGGGCCAAAACAACTCCTTTATTTAAACATTGATATTCTCAGCATGCAGAAAGACATTCCTATATCACCTGGTTATTTGGGTAAATATTATTTCCTTCTTGGGTTTCTGAGGTAGTAGAGGATGAGATAGTTATAGTTATAGTTTTCTATTGACAGTTTTAGAAAAGAAACTTTGAAGTTAAAGTTTATAAGTTTAAGACACATCAAAATAATAGCTTTTAGTTAGAAAGAAAATGAATTAGGTATAATCCTTTGGACTCATCAAAATAGGATAATTAATGAAATATTTTCTTGGAATTGTCAATTGTTAATGGACTGGACATTACTCATTTATTGTTTGTATATAATGTATATAATTATTGTACCTATTGTATATTGTTTTTCTTATGTTAACTATCACCTTCTTTTTTTTAATTTGATACAAAAGGAGATATGTGAGGATTTAATAAAAGCTCCAAAAGTTTCAGAGATCTAACCACACTAGGAGCATCAGAGAGTGATGATTCATAACACAGGGAGTTTCCTGGGAGTGGTGACCTATGCCCTTAATCCCAACTAAGTTTGAGGTCATTTTAGATTACAGAAGGAATTACAGGCTCCCAAGCAGCCACACCTTAATTTACCAAAAAAGTATTTAAGGCAGGGATAGAAAGACACAGAAAAGGAAGCCAAGAGAAGCCAGGCTGAGGAAGCTGGAAGACAGCTGGGTAAGATCTGACTGTGGTGTTTATTCTCTCTAATATCTCTGACTTTCTCCGAGATCTGTCCCTGATTCTCATTTTTTTTTTTTTTTTTTTGGTGCAACATTGGGACCTTGTAAAAGCTAAGACAATGGTTATATCTTAATGGACTGATTATAAACATCTATAACCATTTTCAGAGTATTGGGTAAATCTATCTGGTATTTTTTATTAGAGATGTGACATGAAGAATATCATAGAGAGCTATCTTGTAACTGCTTTGAATAGTCTATTTTTTAAAAGCAGTCATTGAGTGGTGTATACCAGGTTTTTTTTTTTAATTTTTCTATCTCTGTCTCTGTCTGTCTGTCTGTCTGTCTGTCTCTCTTTCTCTTGCAGCTATTGTAGTAATTATCACTTGCAATATACTACATATAGGATTAATATTTATTAGATGGTATTTTAATACTCATGGATATAAGTTAATCTTTAGGGTGATTTTTGTAGGTAGGATGGATGATTTTGGCGATGGATGTTGATCTAATTTCTAAGAAGGCAGGAACAAAACAGGACACTCAAGATCCCAGCAGCCCTTTCCAATGGAGCTGGCCGCATCCCATTCAAGCTCCCAAAACTCTAAAGACATGCCTTCCAGCCTTATCAGCTAACACTTAAATTTCACCACAGTCCATCACTAAAGAAAGTCAGGCACAAACTCAAGTAGGGCAGGAACCTGGAGGCAGGAACAGATGCAGAGGCTATGGAGGGTTGCTACTTACTGACTTGCTTCCTATGGCTTTTTCATCCTGTTTTCTTATAGAATCCACCAGCCCAGGGATGACAGTACCCATAATGTCCTGGGTTCTTTCTCATCAATCACTAATTAAGAGAATGTCTTGTAACTATTTTATTAGATTTTACAGAAGAATTTTATCAATTTAAGTTTCCTGATTTCAGATAACTCTAGATTGCATCAAGTTGACATAAAATTACCTAGCACAGCTGTCTAAGATGTCCTTGTAGCTGTGACAGCAAGCTCCTCTGTGCAGTTTTTAACCCTCCAGTGAGGTGGCTAAGGCTTGGTCATAAAGACAAGTCTTCAAGGGAGCAAGCAGGTATGCTCAAGCATCATACCCCTGAATTAAAAACAGGCACATTTTACACCTTTTTTTCCACGAAATTTTAGTGAGTAAAAATTATAAGGCCAACTTTGATTTCAAGGCTGTTTACCAAGTCTCCACCTCCCTTGGAAAGGCATATTATAAATTCTGTAGTATTGGAAGGAAGATAATGATGTAGTTATTAATCACTAGTAACTTGTTATATAAAAGATTAATATTTATTAAGGGGTTTATATGAAACCCTCACTGATACAAAGATTAATCTGTAGGACGATTTCTGGAAAGTTGTACTGGTCCATGCAGCTGTGACAACGGATCAAATACTGTCTCCAAAAGAGTGAGGGAACAAAGAGGGAGGAAAGACAGCATGTACCAGGTCTTAGACTAGCCAGGCCACGCCCTCTACATGGGTCCTCAAGGCCTAAAAGGCACACCTGTAGGTCAAGATGGATAGTGCCTGATCATACTACATCTCCCCCTTTTGTCTAACTAAGAAAGTTCTAGGCCTAAATTCAAAACTATATACAATAGAAACAATTATAAGGCAATGTCCAGGAGAAAGAAAAGGCAAATAACATAAACAAGGTAAAACTATAACTAACAAATAACAAAAAATGAAGTATAAATTAAATATTCAAAATATTGGTAAGTGAAAATATACAGAGCTTTCTACAAAGCTGTTTATCTTAGATAATATGAATCTAGTACCTAAATGCTCTTAGCTAAGATATGAAATGGTCATAACATTAAATATCTAGTCTTCAACCCTATCAAAGACCTAAGAAGATAGAAACTATCATAAACAGAGGTAGAATATATACATATATGTACACACACACACACATATATATATATAATGACTAGTAAAATTAAACAGAGGTAGAAATTGTATAGTAGAAATGACAACAATATGCTTAATATGCATTAATGTACAAAATATTTTAATAAGAGGTAGAATAACTTGCAAAATATGACAATTAAAGATTCAGTTTTGTATCAACATAAAAATTACCTTAGACAGACATATAATATAATTTCACATTTGTATCAATATACAAGCATCTATATCAGTGCAAACTGACTATGGTTCAAATTTGGCTAATAATTGCCTACAGGTAGATGCAATAATCTACTTATATTTGTCCTATCTACTCCCCTTTCTCTTCTTTAAAAGGGATTCCTGAATCTATATTGTAGTCCCACCCTTAACCCAAACATAACTTATAACCACTCTGGGAGAATGATAATTATCCATAATCCTTAGAGGACAAAACTTATCAGGAGAGGGGTATAGTTTGTGATGGTATCTCTATGGGGTCCTGTCAAAACTAAGACAGTGGTTAGGTTCCAAAGGACTGACTATAAACATCTATAACTAGTCTCAGAGTACTAGATAAGGCCATCTGGAATTCTTCTAAGAGATGTGATACGATGGACAGCCATGGTAATCTATCTTGCAACCTTTCTGAAATGTCTGTATTTCATAATCAGTCATTGAGTGGTGCATGCAAGTTGTAAAAAATATCACAGACCAGGTAGAAATATTGTGGTGGGACTCCATACTATTTCTGGATGCTTTGGAGATTTCTGGTAGGAGAATTTGTTACTTTAGAGTAGAGAACTTAAACATTATTAATGTCAAATGGAGATTTTATGTTTTTAGGAGAGAACTGTATATAAAGGGTTTAAAAGATCAAGAAATAATAAGTTCAGAGAAAAATAGGATTAGAAATAAAATTATAACAATATTTACTACATATCTTGGCTGTCTTCGGTCCCACATCAGGTGGCTTTTCTGATATGAAACAGAATCTTTTAAGTAAGTCACTTACTACAACTCCAAAGCCAGCTTGATTTGTAGTTAAATCAGAACCACATTTTTAAAAAGGAGATATGGATGTTAAGCAGTGAGAATTGAGAATTTACTCTTTATTACATATTGGTACCAGTAGGCCTTATTTTTCTTAACTTGTAATCCTTTCAGAATTGATCTTCTTTCAGCCTTAGATGTCTAGGTGTCTAGTGTCTTTTTAACTTCTTAAATATGATTATATCTATCTTTTTGTAAAGGCAAAAATAAAACTCTGCTCCAACTTTTGTTAAGTGAGTTTTCCTTACCATTTATCAAACTGTCATATCGATGAATGAGCCGTTATTTCTCCTTTTTGAGAGGTGTCTCATTTTTGAGTTGGATCTTTATTAATTTTGTTGGTACCCATATTTTCTCTTCTCCTGCAGAAACAAAAGCGAAACCCCTTCCCCAACTAAGCACATGTCCTAGCTTCCATTCTGAGGTCAGCACATCCTTAAAGTAGACACGTTGGTTTATCTCTGAAGTTTGTTTTTATTATTCAGTGTCTCTCCACAGCAGTTGTTCCTGTCTCATCCGCATTAAGAAAATTCAAGGTTAGTAAGGCATTGTGAGATCTCTCTCTGGGTTTTTTCATTAACCCTTTCTGCTTATAAAGCATCTCTTTTAAAGTGCAATTAAATCTTTCTACAACTGCTTGTCCTGTAGGATTATGTTGTATACTTGTAATGTGTTTATATTATAATATTCAAACATCTGTTTCATTCTTTAGAAAACATATACTGAAGTATTGTAAATTTTAATTTGTACAGGTATTCCCATAGTAATGGGGAATGTGTAATTCAGAGTCAATTACAGAATCAGCCCATTTAGAGTTCAGGTAAGTTGCCCATTGAAGTCCTGAATAAGTGTCAATGGTATGGTATACATATTCCACCTTTCCAAATTCTGAAAAATGAAACACATTTATCTGCCAAATCGCATTTCTTTGTGTACCTTTAGGATTGCTTCCTGCAGGTAATGGTGGTTAGTTATAGGAGGAAAAGATAGGATATTTCTTTACAATTTTCTTGGACTGATGTTAAACAAAGAGAAAACTCTTTTTTAATGCTTTGTTATTAAGATTGTGTTTCTTATGAAATTCTTAGGCCTCCAGCACATTTCCTATTAATAACCAATCAATCTCATCATTGAGATGCGAGAAGACCTGGTAGACCATGTAGGATCTGATATGTGTTATGTACACAGGATGAATTCTACTTCTAATAATATCCTGTAGTTGTATAAATAATGAGGTTAGTTCTGTTTTATCAGGAATAAAATCAGCAGTTTAAATATGTAAAACAACTCTTTCTGCACATTGAGAGTCAGTTATTATATTAAGAAGTTCTGTAAAGTCCTCTTAATTAAAGCATAATAATTGTTTATAATTCTGACTTCTGGACAGAATTATAAGGGCTTTAAGCCACTTTACTTAAATTTTTCTGATTTATAACCTAATTTTCCTGATTTGTTTGCATCAGTATAAAATGTAGAAACTCCAGAAACTGGGTTATCTCATATAACAAGAGTAAGAATCCAATTAGTTTCCTTTATAAGTTACATTCTCTTGCTTTGAGGATATCTGTTATTAATTCCCCCCCCCCCAATTGCTGCAGGCACTTTGCCAATGTTCACTGTCTACCCATAATCAATCAATTTTTTCATTAGTTAAAGGTACAACACTTTCTGCTGGGTCCTTCCCTTTAATTTTTCTTTAAAAGTCAAATCAGAAATATTTTCCACATATGTTTTTAATTTTTTAAATTTGGACTTTGTGGCAGGAATATCCATTCTAATAATTATATTTTGCCTTTGTATTATAACTCCAATAGGAGAATGCTTAGAGGGTAAAATAACCAGAATGCAATCAAAGTCTGGATACACAGATATACATATGCATCTTGTAATTTCTTTTCCACTAAAACCAATTCTCTCTCATCTTTACCAGAAAATTATCTTTAACTGTTTAAGTTCTTCTGACCATCTAAGGTTTTGAATAAGTTAACTAGTTTATTATTTTTTATCCCAATAATGGGTCATATATGAGAAATATCTATTAACAGTCTTTGGAAATCATTAAGAGTTTATAATCTATCTCTCTTGAGTTGTACCTTTTGGGGACTAAATTTATGTAGATCTATTTTATATTATAATTATATTCCATTATAATTAATAGAATCTCCTCTTTGTATTTTTTAAGGAGCAATTTGTCCAACCAGACAATTTTTTTTTTATTTCTTCAAATATTCTTTCAAATGTATCTATATTTGAGTCTGCCAACAAGATATCATCCATGATAGATTATGGGAATTGTTTGCATATCGTTTCTAATGGTTATTATCCAAAATATTGGCACCACATGGGGCTATTTAACATTCTCTGTGGGAAAGCTCCCCATCGTTATCTCTTTATAGGTTGAGAATTATGATAAGTGGGCAGTGTAAAAGGCAAAGTTTTCCTTGTCCTATTCTTGTAGAGGTATTGTAAAGAAACAGTCTTTTAAGTCAATCACTATAATAAGTCATCCATTAGGGAAGGCAAAGGAATTCTAGACTGTAAAGAGCCCATTGGCTAAATCACCTTATTTACTTCTGTTAGATATGTCACCATTCTCTACTTTCAGTATTTCTTTTTGACAACAAATACAGGAGAGTTCCAAGGGCTGGTTGATTCTTCAATATGCTGAGCATTTAACTGGCTTATCTGGTAACCAATTTAAAGGTAGTACTGTGAGTGACTTTACAGGGTTAGTAGCTCTTCTGCTTTTTTTTTTTTTTTTTTTTTGTATAACTTGAATGGCTGATGACTGTTTTTGTAAATATCTTTAAGTTTAATTCTCAAAACATAATTGGGTCTATGGCTCATATCTGAATATGGGGGGATTTTAATCTGGGTATTCCATTGTTGTAGAAGATAACAACCTTATAGGTTTACTGATCAATTAGCCATATATGGCTTTAGCCTTCTTCTCTGCCCTTCTTGTCCTATGTATTGAAATTTGGATGCTGTGGTTGTGGGATTATGATTGAAACATCTATCTCTGTGTTGACTAAGCCTTGGCTAAAAAAAAAAATTACTATCTTTTTATAGTCTTAATTTTGGCCTTTGTTCTTTTTAAAAATTTTTTCATTTGGCACTGGATTTTCTAGTCATCTTGAAAAAGCTGATACTGGATGTATCTGAACCATTTGAACCATTTTTGATTTTTAAGACCTGTGTTTTGGGAGCCTCCCGTGAGAGGCCCCAACAGGCATTTCTCAATGGCAAATTTTTGTTGCCTTGTTTGTTCCTTGTAGATTTACAGTCATTGGACAAATGTCAGCCTTTGCCACATATGCATAATCCAGAAGGTAGAGACCTTCTGTTTGGTTCATTCCTAGGAGATACATTAGTTCTAGGAGTGTACTATGTACAGTTCTGTCTTATATGGCCTGGCTTGCCACAATAAAAACATTTTGTACCTTGATTCCATATCCTACCATTTGAAATGGCTTGTGGTCTTTTCATCATAATTGAAATATTCAGCATTGATTGTGTATTGAATACATTTTTGCAGACACACTTATCTGAGTTTTAGAGACATAAACATTTGTTTACACTCCAAATTAGCATAGTCAAAAAACCAAAGAGAGAATTAGTTGCTTTCTAATTTCTGGATCTGATACTGCTTTGTGTATTACCCTTGTTAATTTCTGCAGAAGGTTAGTATAATGTTCTTTTAAGCCTTGTCTGTCTTTAATTTATGGCTCAATTTTCTGCCATGAATCTAGAATCTTTTCCCAAGCATTCAAAGCAGCAGTATGACAGCAATCATGTATGTTCATGAAAAGTAGTCTCAACCTTTATTCAGCAAATTGACCCTCACCAAGAATTTGATCTTGGGAAGCATTAAAGCCTGTAATCTTTCCTTGTTGTTCAATGGGCATAGCCTCTTCTCTCTGACAATTTCTCCATTGTAAATGATGGCTGTAGTCTAATACAGCTTTTGTTAGCAGCATCCAATCACTAGGTGTGATTGTATATTTTGTAGACCATAAATTTAATATTTGTTTTACATATGTGAAATGAATTTCATGAGGCAAAATAGAACAAAAAGAACATCCTTGATGTTCTTTATATCTCTCATATGTGTAGGTTCCTAATTATATTATACAAACCCTAGAGATCCATCACATATATACTTTTCATGAATGGTAACGGGATAGATCAGAGGAGGAAAGGAATATCCTTTACATTCACTACTTTAGACAAATCATTCAAATCTCCATAAGATATCAGTGATGGTTGTCCTAAACTGTTCTGTATTGATACTGCCTTGTCCATCTTTCTCAGTTACAGCAAAATGATTCTCCTATTTTTGAAATTTAGAAACCAGCAATTTCTCTAGGTTCTGGATCTCTTGAATAACCTATATCTCTATGATTCCATATAATTAATAAGTTTTTTATTCTCACGACTAACATAGAGTTTTACAGATCTACACTTCTCTTATAAGGACCTAATATTTGTATCCAAGGAAGAAGACCTATCTGAAAGTTTGTCATAACCAAATTTCCACAAAATTAACTTTGCATGGCAATTTGTCATTGGCAGATTCTATATTATGCATTTTAGAAAGCAATTTTTCATTCTTAAGCTTCAAGTTTTCTATCGGTATAATTAACATTTTATATTTAGTATAGGTATCAGACCATTTTTTTTTTTGATATATAAAATCTGGAAATAAACTGAAGTAACAGGACTATGAGCATGAAGCTCTCAAAAACATACTTTTGCAAGATGTCTTCAATTGTGGCAGCATGAACATTTCTAAATTCTTGGAAAGTTGTATTCTGCCATTTTTGAAGAAAGTATTATTAAGATTATATATTATATATTAAGAAGTATTACCTCAGACTGGATGTAATGACAATGTTTGGCCAGAAGATGTCGCAAGCATCACCCCAATTAGTCCGGGCCTAATGACTCAGACCTGCTATGAATATAGTCTAACAAAAGGCAAACTCTCACAAAATTAGAACAGATTACTACAAATACATACTGAAACAACACACTGAGAAGCAGCATGCCCTTGCTATCCAAGTAGGTCTTATGGCTCAGGTTAACTGCAGGAAGAACCCCTGCTGAGTTGGGGGTATGGTTCAAAGAGACAAACTGTGGAGTTACTAGTAACCTACTCTGCTGGACAGAAAATATTCTCTTTTTAAAAGCAGCTGTGGATTGGATTTTAATCTGTTGTGGAACCCATATACTCTAAGACTAAAACAGCTCAGGACCACATGAGTAGCCCTTAGCCTCTGATGAGAGTTTTAGAGCAATTAGAGGGGTAGCCAGCTAGCAAGCCATGTGGCGTTCCTTGGACTTTTTCAAGGGTACCAGCGAGGCTTCCCTGCTAACTGCCTTCCTAGGGGCAGACCTAAAGACATGTTGGGCACCAGGTGATGTAGGTTTTGATCACTAGTACTGATTATATAAAAAGATTAAAATTTATTAAAGGGGTTATATGAAACACTCATTGATATAAAGATTGAATGATATGGAAATTCCCGGAAAGTTAGACTGGTCCACAAGGTGGCAGTGATGTGTCAGATCCTTTCTCTAAGACCACGAGAGAGCAAACAGGAAGAAAAGACAACTTTTGTAGGTTTTTAGGCTGGCCTGGCTGCACCCCATACATGGGTCCTCAAGACCTAAAAGCCACACCTCTAGGTTAATGTGAATAGCACCTGATCCCATTACACAATGATGTGGGATATTCTTCATGTATGCTGTGAATACCATTGGATAATAAAGGAATTTATTAGACTATGGCAGAGTAGCTTAGAAGCAGGCAACATAGACAGATACAGGGGATGGAAGGCAGAGTCAGGGAGATGCAATCAAATTGCCCAAGAAGCAATATGTAATAGAGTACAAGTAAGCCATAGGACATGTGGCAAAACGGATTAATAGATACAGATTAAGTTAAAATGCTAGAACTAGCTAGAAATAAGCCCGAGACATAGATCAAACAGCATGTAATTAATATAAGACTCTGTGTGTTTCTGTGGAACTGCAGGTCTGCAGGTTCCAACCTTTGGCCAGATGAATCAGAAATTTCTTACAACAAATGGCATTTCAACATGGGGCATTGATCCAGACAGATCTGAGAAATATTGTAAAAGATTGTAAACACACAGAAAGGAAGCCACATAGGGCTTCCTAGCTTCAATCTCAGAAGCCCATATCCCGGCAGCTGCCTGTGAGATGCTGCCGGCCACCAACTTCTATAAACTGTGCTGAGCTGAGTGGCATAGTCAATTTTTGCAGCCTGTCTCACTGGCTGCAGTATATTTCTCCCAGCACTGCTTTTTAAGTTTAAAAACATAGCTGCAGGCTTAAAAACATAGTTCCATGATATTTAATGCTGCTTTCCAGAATTTGGAAGGTAAGTATGACTTTGCTATCTCCACTATCTTGAAAAGCCAGGTGGGGTAAAGCCAGCAGCTAAATAAGTGCTTTAAAGTTTAGTATTTTAAAAATAATCCATGTTAGAAAATGAGTTAGGATGTGCAATAAAACAGATTCATATGAAAAAAAACCCTCTAAATGGGTTACAATGTATATGAAAAATAATACATAGGTTGAGAGAGAAAAGAAAAAGAGTAGAAAAATCTTTATAAAATGAAATAGAGTAATAAAAAGATAATAAACCAAGTAAAGATGGAAAATACATAGAGTCTGGGTTATGTTTATTGTATTTTCTTTTAATTTTTAACTGTTACTGAGATAACTGCAGAAAGACATTTGTAAAGACTGCTAAGATAAATGAACATATATATTTTAAAGGTATCTTGACTTTGTAAATTGGGTCTAAGGATATTTTGCTTTGGATAAAAAGCTTATGATTTTGTTTCCACAAAAGATGAGAATCTGTGGATGATTCCAGGATAATATGGTTTGATCAACCAAGACCCCCTTAAAAAAAACTCTGATAAGAAATGCCACATCAGTCAGCTTCAAGGTTGCTAAGATGATCCAGCCTTAGGACCCCCATAAGAATGCCAGCTCCCCCAAAAAGCAGGAAGTAGTTTAGGGAAAGCTGTACCCAAATTCCCAAAATATTGCTGATAAATGTTTGTTTTCATTATAAATTATTAATAGTCATATTCAATCTCTTTCTAAGGAAAAAAAGAGAAATTTGATATATAAATGATTTTAAAAGTAGATTATTGAATCTACTTGAATCCAAAAAAGGCTGTTAATCTCAAAATATTTTACATTTGTATGGATTTTGGTTTATTGATAGAAATTTAAGGTCAATATTATTACACTGTATGCATATTTCTACTTTTGTTTATTATGTTTATATGATTCCTTTAAAATTTTAATATATAATTAAAATGCAGATTAATAGTAATCTATGATAACCAAATTTATAATCATGTTAGTTTTTTATAAGTATACAAAGATATATTTCAATTAGATAGATAATCTTCAAACACTCTGAAGACATACAGAATATGGCATTTAAAATATTTTAAGAACTTAGACTTTTCTGGACAGTGAGACATATTTGCTCCTGGCAGCATGAATCTACTTCAAAAGGATGATGGGCATGGAAGAAACTCCATGTGGAGTTCACTGTCATTGAAGCAAAACTTAGCCATTGGACAAGAAGCTATTATCTCAATTTCTTGACAGTATGCTCTATAAACTGGAAATGCAGAATTCATAGAGAAATTGTCTCTGAACTTTGCAGAACAAGCAAGATGATCTTTCAGTTTCCTGCTTTGCAGAGAAAACTGCCAGACATTCAAGATACAAGGAGAAGCGACTGACAAATTATACCAGAATGGGCAGAGTAGATCTTCAAATTTCATTCTTCACTGAAAAGTCTGCCAGAGATCTAGGCCTGTAGGCTGAAGATGGATGCCCCAATGTTATAAAGGAACTTTGGGTGACTGTCCAGGCAGCCAATTTTCATCTCTGTCATTTCTAGATTTTGGAAGTTGCTTGCACTTCCTGTTTACTCAGGTAATATTATGTCTTTCTGTGGTCTTCGATGTAGTTGAAGATTAGATAGTTATAATAATAGTTTTCTTTAGTTATAATAAAAGGTAAATTATATGTGAAACTATGGACCTACAAGGATAAGATAGATGATAGAATATTTAATTTTTAATTACAAACAGACTAGAAATTGTAACTGTAATTCTTGTTTGATAGCTGTTTTGTTATATGCAATTTTGCTATGTTAAAATTGAAATTCCTTTTTGATTAGACAGAAAATGGGAAGTAATGTAGAATGTCTTTGTATATGCTGTGAATACCATTGGATAATAACAAAATCGGTTTGGCTTATGGCAGATCAGGTTAGAAGCAAGCAGGAAATCCAAGCATAGATACAGGGGAAGGAAGGCAGAGTCAGGGAGTTACAGTCCAGCTGCCCAAGAACCAATGTGTGATGGAGTACAAGAAAGCCACAGGAGACATGTCAAGACAAATTAATATAAATGGGTTCAGTTTACATGTGAAAACTAGCTATCAATAAGACATAGCCATAGGCAAAACAGCATGTAATCAATATAAAACTTAGTGAGAATACTAGGGACCAAATAGGGCAGTGGGCACAAACTCAGGGGCCAGTCCAGGGCAGAAACTTCTTACTTCAGTATAATTCAGTCATTTTCATAGACTATTAAAGCTTCTTTTGCCTAAGTCTTTGACTCTCAAGATATACTAAGAAATTACACACTTTTTTGGAGCAAACTTTGTTCTAATGACCTTCCAAGAGTGAAGACATAACAATTTTCCAATAATAACCCTTTAGAAATCTTGTTTAGATCAATTAAGCTAAACTTGAGGCTGATTACTTAAAGACACCACAATGGAATACACATCTGATATTAAAACTGCTTTTTTAAGACCAGGTGTAGTACGAAGTTTCTGGCCCGGACTTTCCAGCCTAACCTCAAGGTCTAGGCCAACAGACCCGCAGTCCCGCAGTCCTACAGAGACACACAGACGCTTCCAATAGTTTTAGGTTGATCAGCCTTAGGCCCAGGCATATAGCTTGCTAACTCTCTACCCTTAAGCTATCCCATGTCTCTTTTTTCAGCAATGCACGGCTCGGTACCTTTCTTTAAAGCTGCATGGTTGTCCTCTGCATCCTGCAGCTTCTCTCTAGTGCTCTTCTGGCATTCTGTTCTCAGAGATTTTCTTAGTCTGGTAGCCCCGCCTACACTTCCTGCCTGCCTTTGGCCAATTAGCTCTTTTAATTAAACCAGTGGGTGGGACAATTATTTACCATGAAACAATACAATACCCCTACATATCCCCTTCTCTCTTTAAAACAAAAGGAACTCCAATTCTAAAATTCTTTCCCCCCCCTTATCTATAGGGGTATTGTATTGTTTCATGGTAAATAATTGTCCCACCCACTGGTTTAATAAAAAGTGCTGATGGGCCAAAGGCAGGCAGGAAGTGTAGGCGGGGCTACGAGACTAAAAACTCTGAGAGTAGAACACCAGAGAACAGCCAGAAGAAGCAGAGGACAACCATTCTGCTGTGAGAAAAGGTACCGAGCCCCATGGCTGAACAACAAGAATAATGGGTTAGATGAAGAGTACAGAATGAGCAAGTTATATTCTTGTGCCTGAGGTCGATCAGCCTCAAATTAATGAAAGTATCTGTGTGTCTCTTTGGGTCTGTGGGTCCTAGACCTTGAGGTTAGGCCCGAAAGTCCAGGCCAGAAACCTCATATACAACCAGGTACTTCCTGAGTCATATAATTTGAATTATCACATATTTTTTTTTAACAGTACAAGACACGCAGGTTGTTTGTATAATTAAGCTGATATGCTAGTGTTGGAGGGTAGATTTGACTTTTGTGTGTGTCAGTCAATAATTTAATTATTTGCTTATGTAACATCTCCAAATCACCCATCTTGTTAAGAGGTAATAAAAAAGATGAAAACAAAAAAGAGAAAAGAGAAGAAATCTTGTTTATAAATATGGAGCACATGTCCCCTGACACAGCATAAAACAGCTTCCATAGGTTGGATATCTTAGAGCATTCAAGAGTTTAAAGATGAGGCAGAGTATTGGAAGGATCAATTATCAGTGAACTATAACATAAGCCAGCTGGTTTTCTTGGGCAATGATAAAAAGCTGAGCAGGTATAATATCCTCAGAAGTAAGAACCAGACTTGATATTGCCAAGTATGATACTCTTTTGTATCTGACCAAATGCTTCATGCTTATTTCTTATATTTAATTTCCCTGTAAGTGAACTAAAATAAATTTCAGTGAAGTGTAGTGTTTTGAAATAATCCCATAATTTTCAAGTGCTCTTGAGCAATGGAAAGCAACAGGGCTCTGTGTACGTTTCTCCACTGACTTAACACTTATTGTTTTTGCTGCCTAGAAGAGTTCTTAATTGATACTTGGCTTGATATGCTTTTAAATTATTAAAGATTGGAGCGCTCATTAAGTAAGAGATTAAAAGACATGGTAGACACAGCTAATTATTAAAGGCCCAAGAAGGGACATGAAATGCATTTTATCTGAGGCTTTAGTGGATTGTTAAAGTAAATGAATGGTTTAGTGATAAACCAGTCAGAGTTAATCAATTGAGCAAAACTATAGGGAAGCTATTTGAGTCTAGATTTGAAGGGTTTATAAGTAATCGTAGTGAGAGGCTTTCAGCTGCTCCCGATTTCTTTAATTTAGACTGCTGAGCTGCTAATTGGCCAGGAAATTGGGCCCAAGCTCTCGAGCTAATGTTGACTAGCAGAAGGCTACTACTTAGGGGTCATTGTGAAGCAAGTCTTGATTGCCAACCATTAGCAGGTCAGAGTTTGAGTGAACTGTGATTTAAAGAACCATGTTTCACTCTGGTGGCAAATCTCTGAGGAGGCCTGCTTTCAACTTCCCAAGTTTTCCAGCTTCTCTGGTTCTGGAAGTCTTAATAGTGCTCAGTGTCTTATTTTTGCTGCTTACTAAGAGGGAAAGCTGGCTGTTGACATAGCTACTGTTGGCCAGTGAGATTAGTAACATGATACAGAGATTTTCACCACCTAAAAGTCACTGCTTCAGCATGGCTCAGATAGGTAATGACTTGAAACTATTCTGACCTGACAGCTGTTTAGAGGCCCATTTGAAGGGAACTATTTCTCAGTTTGCCCCCATACAAGGGACATGTCACTGCTTGGATTGCAAAATGTCTTCTCTGTTGGAATTCTGCATTGCAGTAAGGTTCACAGATGAGTCACCAGCACTAAAGCTAAAGTAATATGTTTCCTAGAATTAGGAACATTTGGCTGGCTTTTATGGCAATGGTTTGAACCCTGTGGAAAAAATAAATACTGAGTTACTTTTATTTTTTTCTCCCAGCGTCAGGCATTCTATTACATGATTAACTAGTTCAAGACACCAAGGCATCATTTGATGTATCACTAAAATAAACCTTGGCTTCAGAGAAGATACATTTGATATTCATTTTTCAGACCTTCAATGATTTTTCAGGCCTGCATGTTCTGTGTTTTTAAAGTATATGTTCAATCAGAAATATGGTTCTTCTGGTCACCCATGGAGGGCATTGACAAGGAGAGGATTTGTTGGTTCAGCCATTGAGGACTGGGTAATTCCCAGATGCGTAGAATTCATGGTAAGAAGATCAATGTTCAGAGCAAAATGTGATAGTGGAATGAGATGGAAATGAGAGGAATGGAAGGTGGCATCCTGGTTGACAAACACTACGTACATGTAAAGGGGATGTGACCGGAGGCCATGCTCAACATTTCAAGTCACTGAATGTAGCCTTTCTTTCTAAATGCACCTGAAGACACATCAAGGACTCTAATACTGCTTTCAGAGACATAACCTTTATTTCCTTTGTTCCAGTGTATACCCATTATAAGAAACAGAACGAGCTGTTTCTGATTTTATGCTTAAATTTTGCTCTTAAAAGTCTTCAAACCTTCCACCTGTGGAGTGAAGTTCTTGTGTTCTTTGTGAAGTTCTTTCAACATCCTAACTGTCAGCTGTGCTAACACAGGCTCTTTGGGATAGTCTGATCTTGATTCCTGGGCACAGATTCCTGGAAAAGGAATGCACACTTCTGTTGTTCTTTTTTTCTACAACGTCATTTTGTCGAAGTCATGCTTAGAACATGTTGGTAGACTTTTAGTCATCTTTGGGCTACTCTGAGCACAGCATGGACTTAAATTTCTATTATAAACTATTATTGTTACTGGTTTCACAATTCCAATTCTGAGTTAGGAGGATGACTAACTCATCTGTATATAGTTCTTAGGTGTTTGTAAAGAAAGCATGTGCTCTAGGCCTCCCAAAATAAATTCTTCAAACAGGCATTCATAGTAAAGCAAAAAGGCAAGGGGAGCCTTGACTGGATAATTCTATTGCATTACACAGGGAATTAGTGGAAAGAGGGTAACAGCCTTGTCTGAGGTGGCCTCTATGTTCATATCGATGATGCAGAAAGGGTTGTTAGACAGGGTGTTTCTATCTGTCTGTCTTTCTTCTGTCTGTCTTCAACAGGTTTTCATTTTCTTAGAAATATTTTTCCTAACTTTATTCAAGTTTAATGCAAAGTCACACACGTTATTTTGTTTCTTAGTACAGACATACACTGGATGTGAAGACAATCTTGAAGAGAAGAGAGAAAGTTTGTGATGTGCCTTTAGGCACATAATTAGAAGAGTCACATTCAATGACTTGAAACCCTACAAGTAGGGTATATATACTCAGTACATCTCTTTACTTGCATGTAGCATCTTTTTCCATCAACAATTATTGACTTCTTTATATTTTAGTTAAACATTCATTTTTATCTTTCCTATTGTATGTGGATTATTGATTTGTAAAGGAGTACTTATCTGTTTCTCTTAGTAGTTCATGGAATGTTAGAAGGCAAAAGTGAGCTTTTTGAATGCATCAATGTTTACCCTTCTATACATTTTTTTAACCACATCTGAATTTTACACACACACACACACACACACACACACACACACACACACACACACACCACTACATATAGTAAATTTGGGAAAATAGTTTTTCTTTAAATTTTCAGAAAGAACATATCTCAGTCTTTTTGAAAAATGAAGTTTATTTTCTGTTCAAAATAGTTTATCAGTGGGAATTTTAAATGTATCACAGATCTAGTAGTATAATGTTCAAATGCCTCTATTAGATAGAACTTTAGCAATTTTCATTTGGAAGTAGAAAGAATGATGTTAGTTTATAAGATGGTTGAGAGATTAAAAAGTTATAATAAACATAATAAATTCAGAATATACTTATGTGATAAATCTGTCTTGAAGTACTTTTAGAAAGCAAGTGACTGAACCCATTAAGCTTGATAGAATGAAATGACAGGTAAACATTTGGGAAGAGTGCCAAACCTGGGGTGCTTTGGTTAGCATCAAATTGGTTAGCTTTGTGCTTCCTCTGAAACAAGAAGTGTAGAGGTTTTGCTTGGTTCCATCCCGTTGGCTCTGTGTAACAAATTGTTTTTAAGTGGCTTAGGTGTCCCCCATGACATGCTGCTGCATGCTCTGTCCTGGATGATCAGCATGTTCACCTCTGACAACCGGTAGTAAATGCAGACTGAAAAGTTACATCCAGGGTTTTCAGTCAATATTTCCATTCTGCAGGGGTCCTAGTGTTCCTCCCACATGTGCATTAAACTGAACACCATCAGTCTTAATGTACGCCATTTAAATATAGACCCTGGGGGCTGGACAGAAGGCTCAGTGGTTAAGAGCACTTGCTGTTCTTGCAGGGGACCTTAGCTTGGTTCCTCAATGCCTACCTACTTGGGTGGCTCATAACCACCTGAAATTCCACTTGCAGGGGATCTTACACCCTTTGTTGACCTCTGAGGGTATCTGGCCACACAGTACATATAATACTTTCACACACACACACACACACACACACACACACACACACACACACACACACACACACACACATTCATAGGATGAGTAAATAAGTAAATAAATAAATTGTTTTAAAAATATACATGAATTTTGATTATATATGACTAATATCATTTGAACAAACAATTGTCATATTATTTTTTCAAGAAGGAAGAGCATACATATTTAACAAAACAGCTTTCTAAATGTCTTTCACTGGAGCACAGTCTGCCTTTGGAAATTAGTTTATAGCTTCTGAAACTTATTTATTTGACAGAAGTAAATGAAGAAAAAGAAAATTGAATGCCAGGTTAAAATAAATTTTTTCTTTTCATTCTATGTAGATGTGACTTTTCAATGCAAAAAAGTTAAAAATAGGAATGACTTTGCAAATTGATTGGCACTTCATCTGTCAAAATTGTATTCTCAGGCCAGCACACTAGACTGCTAGGGTTCAGAGGAAACCCTCCTTTAGGGGTATCCTGGTGGATGTGATCATTATAAAAATGGAAAAAGCAGCAATGTCTGTTTAGAACTGGGCTTTTGATTAATCAGTCATGTTGAAACTCATACCCACCCACAGCCCCATCACACTTTCTGTCTATTGTAAAATTCTGTTTCACCTCAGCTTTTTACTTGACTTCTGGTCAAGTCATTCTTTAGGGTTGGGAGGAAGCATACTAGGAATGGGTTGAAAACAAAATCTCAAAGCAGTGTCTCCATGAGAAAACCTTCCATCAGCTCCTTCATTCCTTCCTTCTTTCCTTCCTTCCTTCTTTCCTTCCTTCCTTCCTTCCTTCCTTCTTTCTTTCTTTACATTTTTCTTAAAAAAAAAAAAAAGTTATTCCTGTTTGTTGGAGAAATTTCCTACATTGTGACTCTAAGTCTTGTTCCTGAGGCTCAGCACCATTTCTCAGACCAGTTTGAGAAATACTTGACTTTAGATTCTACGAAGGATCAAACCAATGATGCTAAATCTGCATTATTGTGGTTTAGTGCCTGCTACCATTCTCTGTCAGCTGCATGGTTCTGGGCCTTTCTCCCCTAGTTACCTCTAAGTCAGTCAAATATGTAAAATCTTGGAACTTTACCTCCTACTAATACCTCCACCTAATTCCATCTAAGCACCGCAATGACAGTTTAGTTAGGAGCGATTCTGGAATGTGGTAGCTTTATAAAGTGTCATGCAGCAAAGTATACATCTCCCAGCATGCCATCTCCTTCTTCTTTACACCCAGGTTTCAGAGAATTTCACATCCACTCATGTATCTTGGAAGTTGTGCTTTCTACTGAAAGTTATTGTTGTGTTCATTTATTTTTTTCTAAGTGACCTTAATTTTTCCCCTCTTCTCTGTCACATTAACACCTGAGGCACACAAAAATAAATTTCTCCCAACACACCCAGCAGCTTGTCATGCCTTCTGTTTGCATTTTTGACCGGCTGGAAATTAATTAAGAGATGTTGATTTCAAAGTACTTTTTTTCTAAGTTTCTCAAATATTTAAACAAATTTTATACACTTTTTTTCATTTCTCCTTTCTCTCTGTTTGTAATAAGATTAATTATGTGAGGTGCACTGCTGCTTATCCCCATGAAGGAAAATCTAAAACGAGGGATTTCAGCCTCAAGAAGGCTATTTTGTCCTGTTTCCGATGTTCTAAAGGGATTAATTTACCATATCGTATAGCCCTGGAAGACTGTGATAATTGAAAACATCCATATTCATTGCATGTTCAAAGGGATCTGTCTGACTTTGTAATGTAAAAAGTGCATTTTTAACCTGAACGGGGACCTGCATCTGCTATTGCTTAATCCTATTAGTCGGACATTTCCAAAGCTTTAGTGTATAATCATTAGCTCGTGTTAATCCTGAGACATGCCTCCAGCTTCTGCCTGTCAGAAGGAATCCCTGCAGGGAAATGTGGAGGTGCTGATAGCATGCCACCAACTAATCTTATCTTAAATGCTAGCAGAAGCCTCTATCTGTGAGAGCCAGGGAATTAAAAACAAATTTTTATGGGTTTTGGATAGCAAGGTTCTCTCTCTCTCTCTCTCTCTCTCTCTCTCTCTCTCTCTCTCTCTCTCTCTCTCTCTCTCTCTCTCTCTCTCTCTCTCTCGCTCTTATTTTCCACCATTCTTTGTTATGTGGTATTGTGAGTACTGTGTGGAAAGGTTGAATAGGTCTCTGTTGTAACAGAGGAGGTTCCTCATTAAATCACTCAGGATGCTTGTCAGGTCTTCTATCATTTTAATTCCTTGACGTCAGAAAGTGAAACCAATCCTGTGGTTTGTGCCGCTGTGGGTTATAAAGATGACAGGATGTATCTTAAGTTTATTGTCCCTCCCATCACATGGCCCCTGGAGACTCTAAGCTCTGGGTCCCAGGCATGGAATGGAAGCATGCCTAAGTAGAGAGGAAAATTGCCACAGACTGCTAACATGGGAGCATTTTAAAGATGGAGTTGAAAAGGGCCAGGGGAACTGGGTGTAAGAGAATATATGAGTTTGGGGGTTCTGTAAGAGGTCTGTACAAATGTGACTGAGTTTATAGCTGTGTATTTCAGATCATAGCAGACTGTAAGTAAGGAAGCTCCTCCGTTTTATATGGGGAGATTTTGACAAAGGATGTCAGGGTATTTCTTCAGTGATAATACAGAATCAGAGTAGTTATCATGATGCAGTTGGGGAGCCAGGAAACAACGAAGAAATAGTAATAAAAATGATGACACAAGGGGGCAATTGCTAAGATGCAGTTTTTATATTTTATTGTTTCAGTCTCTTGATAAGGTAAACTTGGCCATTGGTGAGATGCCTCCAAGAGAGTTGAGACTTTTCTGGTTCATCCTTTCCTGTTACTTATTACTGTAAAGCCTGAAAGCAGCCAGGGAATAAACCTTGTCTCCACCTGTCTAAGATTACCCTCTATTAATTAACATTAGAAATAGTTCTAAATTCAAAGTTCTTTTTTTTTTTTTTTAAATTTCATCACTAGCAATATGCTTTAGTGAGACTTATCCTAGGGAGACTTGAGCAAATGTCTACTCATCCTAGAAAGGACACTATGACAAAACAAAGGAAAGATTCCTTCGGTGTTCAACTCAATGTAGTGGAGTTTATTGAGATTACTTAGAGTCTTATAGGTGATGCATTACCAACAGAGTAGGAATGACTCCAAAGCAGTGTATCACCTAGCAGCCTACCCCAGCATGAAGGATGTGAGGAGTGAGGATTTCACCCTGACAACAACTATTGGAGACTTAGAGCAGTAGCTAAGCAAGTTTATGTTATGGCCAAGCCAGAGAATGTGGGACACCGAGAGAGTGAACGAGTGTGTGTGTGTGTGTGTGTGTGTGTGTGTGTGTGTGTGTGTGTGTGTGTGTGTGTGAGAGAGAGAGAGAGAGAGAGAGAGAGAGAGAGAGAGAGAGAGAGAGAGCGCAGGGGACAGTGTTTTTAACCCTGAATGCAGGTCCCTTCCTTCATTGCCTCATTGGAAATCAGGATAGTATATCTTCATCCATAACCTGCCACTTATGTTTGTCTACTTTTCAGTAAAGACTATGCTACAGTCTACATACATCTTTGTTTAACAGGCTGTGTATTTTTAATCCTTCACGCACACAAACTTGCCTGCAGGTCCTTAGGCAAGCTTGGCTCTCAATAATTTTCGACTCTAAATGCTTTATTTTGGATCATGGCCAGACTGGCATATACTAGCAGGGTCTAGGAGTTTTATGTTCATCTGTAACTGGACTTCAACTGACTCAAGGCACTCGTGGCTTGAAAATGGAACTTAAAAATACCTTATAACTGATGACTCACAGAAAAAGCATTTTCAGAATTCTCTTCAGGAGTTGGAAGCAGCTCGATGAATTTGGTGGGAGCTCCAAAGTAAGTAATAGGAAGTCTGAGACCTATGAGTTGTTTCCTTCCTTAAGGATTCCTCTTGCCTCTAAGATGGAACGCTTCAATTTAGAGGAAACCGCCACACAGCAATGGTGGAGATACTAGCAAATGATTATTGAGGAATATGACTTTCTTTTTTAAAATCTCTCTCTTTCTCTCTCCATCCCCCTTTGCAGGTATATATGTATCATGGTACGTATGTAAAAGTCAGCAAACAGACTCAGGTGTCTGCTCTTGCCTTGCATGTTGTTTAGGACAAGGCCTCTCTTTTGCTGTTCAGTGCTGTGTATACCAGACTAGCTAGCCCATGGGCTTCTGGTACTTGCTTCTGTCTACCTCCTATCTCAGCATCTCAGCAGTGGGATTACAAACACGCCCTTCTATGACTGCTATTATGTGGGTACTGGGATTTAAAATCTGGCCCTCATGTTAGCTCAACAAATGTACTTCACCCACTGAACCATCTCCTCAGCACAAGAACATGATTTTCTACTGCTGGTGCTTCTAATACTGGTGATGGCTCAAGTACTCTGTTGACATTGGAAAAAAAAATATGTGATTTATTTTTAAATTTGTATCCTTTATAGGCATCTTCATTTTATGACAGATATCAGAAATTTCTTTAATCAAAGACAGTGAACTGTACTAAATGCATAAAGGAGCTGTAAGTAGCACAGAGTCTGTGAGTATATGGTAAACCTTGGGTTATGCTAGTTAGATGAGATGGTGTAGGACCAATTACAGTGTAAAAATTTAAAAGTACTCTTAGTGACTTGTGTACTTCTGTGCCTCTTCAGGGTTAAACAGATATGTGGACTATACTTATCCAGTGTCATGGTTTGGAAATTTACATATGGGCATTCTAACTTCTATTCTAGTGCTGTTAGGCAGAGGAATCTTTAGCAAGTGAGTACTCCATGAAGACGGAGCCCTCAGTAATGAAAGTTAGTGACCTCAGACTGTTATTTTTTTCACCTTACTTGCTGCATTATAAAAATGGGCTTCTTGGAAGTGGTGAAATTAAATATCTTAAATGAGAGTTTCAGATGATCAGATAGTGTGCCTCTTAATCAGCTAGCATCTGCGACATGCCTCCTGAGTTACTGCAAATATGAATAAGGATCAAACATTGGTTCTGACTTACAGGAACTCACATTTCAATAGAGGAGAGGCAATATGTGAACTTGTGCTTTTAATAAAGGGCAGAAAATGTAAGACTAGAGAGTCTGGAGTGAAGGGATTGCAACCACCACACAAAGACATGCTCTCTGTCCACCTTGTGTCACAGTGCCACGTGACACTGAGGTCATAGCAGTGTGTGGGCTCATCCCATGGGATTCCAACTCAAGTGTCCTAGGTGGGACTTTATTTTCACTCTTTTAATAGCATCGTAGGTGGTTTTAATGTGAATTCTGAAATTAAAAACAAGACAATTTTCTAAATACATATAAAAAAGGAGATGGTTTTGAAAACTTGTAAATGTAACATATTGTCTTTCCATCAATGAGTTAAACCTTATATTAAGTCAGAGTACTCCCCATTGATGTGGGTATGTCTTTCTGTATGCTGTGAATAGCAATCTTTAAATAAAGGAGCTGTTTTGGCCCATGACAGGCACCATAGGAAAAGTAGGAGGAGAAATCAGAGAATAGGTGGGAGGAGCAGGGCGGAGTCAGAGGGAGACCAAGCAGAAGCCTAAAGGAGCAACATGTAAGGAGAGACAGACAGAGCCAGAAGCCCAAAGGAGCAACATTTAAGGAACACAGGTGAACCACAGACCAAGTGGCAGACAGATTAATGAGAATGGGTTGAGTTAAGATGTAAGAACAAGCTAGCAATGTGCCTGAGCCATAGACCAAACAGCATGAAGTTAATATAAGCGTCTGAGTCATTTCTGGGGCCCGAGCAGCATCAGGTGGCTAAGGGGTCTGGGACTGCAGGTCTGTTGGTCTGGACCTCTGGCTGCCCAGGACCAAGAAACTACATTGTAACTCCCCATCTATTATTTCTAGACATGCTCTCACAGAAATGCCCACGTCTCCTAGATGGTTCACAATCCACTGAAGTTGAAATTCATGTGAGATTAACCAGTGCACATACATTGTGGTTTGAACATTGGCATGAGTAAACTGGTTTAAATATTTCTCCAGAAAAAAAAAATGTTTTGTAATGTTCTTTCACAAAGCAGTTCAATAACTTACAGTAATAATGGCTTGCTTCCTGCAGAGCACAATATGCAATGATGACATTCATTAGTAGATTGACACAGAATTTTTTAAGTCATTTTTTATTTACAATTAACATAGATATCTACATTTAGGTGTAAATTTATTTTAAAAAAATCAGAACTTGGCAAATGTTTCTTGAATGTTTTTCCTTTAAAAATCCCCCTTTTTCTTTGAGGAGTCCTCTGTCCTCAGTGAATATCTTAGGCTTTATTGTCACAGTGGAATAGATATACATAGGTTTCAAAGATTACTTGATGATGGAGCATTTGCTAAGTTCTCCTGTAAGTTATCACAAACCTGACTTGCTTGCTTTCTGTTGGCCTCACTATGTCTATGGAGAAAAATTTGGAGTTGCCTTATAGAAAGGCTGGGAGAGGGGCATTCCTTTTCTCCTCAGGTCACCACGTTAAACAGAGTTTCCCAAGAGTTCATCTTTCAGCATTCTGGAAAATTATGATGCAATGCTTCTTTTTCAAAATTGTATAGTTTATTCCTCATTATTAGTTGTTGTTGTGGAATATTATTTTAAGGAGTGTTACATTGATTTATAACACGGATCATTTGTCTAATGATGCAAAGATGTATGGCATTATTTTGTGTTGCAGTTGTTTAATTCTGCAAAACTCTGTTGCTTTGCCTGTCTAAAATATCTGTTTGGTCTAATGAGGAGCTGAATGGGCAATAGCCAGCCTGGAGAGCGGTGTAGGTGGGGCTGCCAGGCAGAGAGAACAAACAGGTGGAAAAACCTAGGCTTGAGGGAGAGTGAAAAAGGGAAAAGAGAGGACAGCAGAGACCAGCCACACAGCCACCTATAGCGTAGTGAAGCATACATAAAATAGAGAGGAAAAAATCAGAGACAGAATGTAGAGGGAAACAGGATAATTTAAATCAGAAAAGCTAGCTAGGAACAAGCCAAGATAAGACTGGGTATTTATACGTAAGGATATGTCTCTGTGCATTTTTTTGGGGAGCTGGGTTGCAGGCCCACAAATTAAAAAACAAAAACAAAAACAAAAACCCTACAGGTTTTCTTGAACTATGTAAAACCTGGCATAATTAAAGGATCTTTTATGTCAGTTCTATACTGGAGATAGAGAGACTTTCAAAAAACTACCAATTTGGGTAGAGCAATGTCACAGTTGTTAAGTATACTTGATGCTGTTTCAGAGGACAGGGACTCGGTTTCTAAACCTTTGTCCAGTGGATCACAACTAGCTTATAACTTCAGTACCAGGGGAACTGATGTCATTGTCTGAGCACCCACATACATATGGGTGTGTATACATAAGTAAAAATAAAAATATATTATTTTTAAAAAGACAATAAATGTAGGTATAAGTGTGTAAAGTATACATTGTAAATATATATTAATAAATTCTAGAGAATAATTCACTGTGAATGAATGGATGGATGAATGAATGGATAACAGATAAATAGATTTAAAGCATCTTTCACAAATGTGTCCTATTTTCTTCTGTTTTGGTAGAAATAAGCAATGGCTTCTAAACAGTCACTCCTTGACTCCCATGGAAAGCACAAGCAAAGGAGGAGAAATTTCTTCCCTTTCTGAGAAAAAGCAGAGTAACCTTATTTGAGGGGTTCCAGGGCACCAATCCGAGTGATGATTTTGAGAAGCACCAAGACAGGGTATGTTAAATTTTTGTGAACAAGAGAGTATTGTCCACCAAATTCTGCTTTAATTTATGTATTTTCCATTCTGGTTGTAGTGAAGAATGGGTCATGAAAGGAAAGCATGAGTGCACATGTGTCATTTGCATAAGCAAAAAGCATGTGCACAATGACCAGTCTCCTTCTTCCCACAATACATCCCCTGAAAAGGGTGAATACTTTAGCTATCTAGTGAGAGGACAGTAAGGATTATACCCAGACCCTGGAGTGGTGCCTTCCCTGTATCCCCAGAAAATACAGCTTTTCCAACATGCCTAAAGAATGCTGAATCACTGAGAATTTCTGGACTCCTGTGCTTAAGAATTTCTGGAATCATTAATAAAATGATTCTGAATGATACGAACTTTTCTCCATATCAAACGGCTCTGCATATTTTTTAATACTTTTTGAAAAATCATATAAAAAGTAGCTGTTGGTAGCTAACAAATCTCTCCCTGAGCCAAGTCTTTTCAGTTAAAGCCTATAGGGCAGTGAGGAGAAGCTCCATTTGGTTAGTGTTCAATGTCCTTTCTTGGCTTGATGGAAATAATTGTACTTAGTAACTTAATGTTAATTCATCTTTTTTTTAGTCTAAATAACTCTTAGGTTAATCAGACAAGTTTTCCATTTTGCATATGGTTAGTTATGAAGAAAATGTGCATTCATTTAGTTAAAATTCCATATTTTCAAGTATTAGAGAATGGTAAATTTACCTATAAGATGCCTTTAAAAACAAAGATCCCATGTGGAAAAAAATGGCAGTAACTTTTAAAATATTTTGTTATTATTTGTTAATGATGTTAGGGCAATAAAATTTATCAGTCCTGTATATATCTGGCTATATTTTTGTTCATTAAAATATTGAGGCATGTAGAATGATTGTTCCTGTCTGTATATACATCTGGCTGTATTTTACAAATACCATCATTTGAGAATGAGACAGAGGAATTGAAAAATAATTTCTTTGTTATTATAATATCCAAAAGGGTTGAAAACCACTGTTGAAATGACCAATACTCAGAATTAGAGTTTAGATTGCTTTAATTAGACATATGGGTAATATGGAAAACATGTAGTCTCTACGCCTTCATGTTTTCATGCTCATGAACAAGGGTATCCTATCCTTGTTTGGTTTGAAATACTTCAAATCCGAATCACATGACTGCTGACAGATAACGCCACTCTCTACCAGGGCATAGAGAAGGTAGTGATATTGTCATACTTAAAACTTGTGTGAGCTGACTCTTTCCCACTTCTCTCTAGGTCTTACTGATTTCAGGACTATGTGCCTAGACCAAGATCCCACAGATGAAAAACGCAGGAGCTGGGTAGCACAGAAGGCTAATTCACACTCTGAATTTAGACCTGGATTTTATTCTTGCCTCCACTTTTTCTAGTAGTGTAGTTGGGTAATTATATGAACTTGAGATTATCAAATCTGTATTCTCTGTCACCAAATATTTGATTGGAGCAGGAAAGATGAGCATGTATAAAGAAAATTTCCTTCCTTAAAAAACTTATCTCCCAGAATTGAAGACTAACAATCAGTATACAATTGTTTTCTTTTTAATTTTGTTCTGTAATTCAAACAGAAAGCAACGACAAATATTGCCACAGCTATGGACAAGTCAAGGTTCAGCAGCACCTTTTGGCCCTGGCTCCTCTATCCTGTGTGGAAGGAAAGGACGGAGATAAACAGCCTTGGAAAGCCCATTTTAGAGTTCAACCATCCCTATTGTTGGATTTCTTCTAAATCTAAATCTTGTTATGGCATTGAGTTTTCTCCAATACTGACAGGATATAATTCTAGACTATGATTTCAGAGTTTGTTCTAACCTTGGCCTCCTGGGTGGGACTCTACCCAACCAAAACCCCTGGGAGTTGGACCATATTCCTTCAGAGCTTTCCTGGTCTTGGTGAGGAATCACTTTTGACTCAGTACTTGTTCCAAGATGAGAATTAAGTAGAGGTTTTTCTGCCTATTAACACATTAACCACCTCTCCTAATAATGGCCTTTCATGACAATTTAATATCAAAACTAATTCTAAAAACATTTAAATCAAAATTTTCACCATGTAATAAGAAAATTTTAACTTCTGACCATTTATTTTAAAAGGAAACATTCTGGCTATTTTATTAGTATTTACTAGTGACATTCAAACAGAATACTTTGCCAAACTATAATTGTTTGTCTTCTAAAAAAAAAATCTAAAAGTGTCCAGAACTTAAAGAAAAGCAAATATTAAAATAAGTAAATGTTTTAAAAATACTCTCCTATAAGAGAATTGTCGTACGTTAAACACAGAAGAGGCACTTGTTTCTGATTTCTTCTACATTCAAGCCTAATGTTAAGCATGCCCACTTGCTTGTAATGTAAACATAATCTCGTGTTACTGTCAACTCAACAGTGATGGTCTAGAAAGATCTTGCTCCAGAAACTCTTCTTCCATTCTGGCTAATAATGAATGCATAAAGGTCAGTAATCCGTTGCAGGTTCTGTGTGGTTTCAAAGAGAAGATTTGCCTGTTTGAAACCACCTACCACAATGTTACCTTGTTTACTTCCTTCTTGTAGGAAAGGCTTTCTAAAAAGATAACATGATGTGGGAATGTCTTTCTGTATGCAGTGAATAGCAATCTTTAAAATAAAGGAGCTGTTTTATCCCATGGCAGGAACCATAGAGAAAGTAGGTAGAGAAATCACAGCATAGGTAAGAGAAGCAGGGTGGGGTCAGGTAGACTGAGCCAGAAGTCCAAAGGAGCAACATGTAAGGAACACAGGTGAGCCATGGGCCACGTGGCAGACAGATTAATGGAAATGGGTTGAGTTAAGATGTAAGAGCAAGCTTGCAATGTGCCTGAGCCATAGGCCAAACAGCATGAAGTTAATATAAGTATCTGAGTCATTTCTGGGAGCCTAAGCAGCAGCAGCGGGCAGCTAAGGGGTCTGGCGTGGCAGGCCTGTGGGTCTAGGCCTCTGGTCACCCAGGACCAAGAAACCCCACTGTAACAATACCAGGCTGAGTAATTTAGGTCTGTGAAATATGATGGAGATTCTGTGCTGGCTATAACTTCACTCAGGTTCCAAGTTTCTGAGCCTTCTATATACTTATAAGATGAGCTTTAATAAAGGGCCTTATCAGAAACTCCTGTCACTGACCTGAAGTGATGTATGATAACTTTTCCTCACTTTAGCATTATCCTACCTTATTAATTTACCCAGACAGTACCCTTTTCTGAGGTGATTATTTATACAACAACTTCCATTCTGATCATTGGTTTTAAATTTTTCTAGTTTATTCTGCTTTTGAATATTAAACCCCATCTTTCTCCCTCATTGTATGACACCATGACAGCTGTCCTTGTATCCATCATAATGGTCCTGAACAAAGTCTTCCTGGTTCTGGTTTGGTACACACCACTGAGTATGTTTTTCTTTAAACACATACATGTGGCGAGGTAATCACAATAGCTTGTTTCTAGGTAAAAAAAAAGCTCTAACGTTTGAATCAACACAGTGGCATTTGGCTGAGGATAGTCCCCAACTCTCTACTCTCATTTAAATTTTTTTCCAGAGATTCTTCCCCTTCCCTGCTTCCCTTCCTTTGCTATTCTTTCCTCTGTGCACTTGTCTCTGCTCATGACAAGAAGGAATGCCTCCACTGGACCAATTCATCAAGTCATGACACCAGCAGAGCCTCATTCCCTCTGACAGTTGTCAATTTAAAAGGCAAGAGAATATTTCAATGTGGGGTGAGGGATGTGAATGGCATTAGTCATCATTACCCTGAAGCGACAAGGGTTTGCTGTAGCTGTTCCCTCATCAGACTTCTTATGCCTATGCCCTGAGGATCACCCCCATCACTCTAAATAGTCATGACACAGTCAATGTATAGGTTAAAATGATGAGCAAGAGAGACAGGCCTATCCTAAAGTAAATAGCCTGAATTAGAGGCATTACAACACTTAATATGTCAGGTCCCTGCTGGGAGGCCATAGATCCTGTGTGGTCTGTTTCCCCTGAATATTGAAATTGATTGCACCTTTGGCAGCAGAAGGGATTGTTAGGGAAGGGGGAGCATAGAATTCATCCTTCCAGTCACATGGATCAAAAAGGGCAGATGGTGTTATGTGGAATTATATGCTCTGAAGGTGCAGGAAATAGAATTTAATAGAGATGGAATATAGTAAAAACATGCCCAGAGTCTTAGCCAGTGTCCCTCCAGGCCATACTATCCAAGGAGCATAAATTTGGTCATGCTCCCACCCAAATCACATTTCCCTGGCAAAGCTTTAACTTACACCACTTTCTTCCTCTACTTGCCAACTGTTTTTAGGAGCCTTTGGGGGATGCTTATCATGTATTTAAACACAGCTCTCTTAGAAACCATAGCTGAGGCTTTCCTTCATCCTTTCTCCTTACCTTGTAGAGGTCTAGCAGAATATGATAACAACTCTTGAGCTATTCTTCAGTACCAAAATACAAAGAACATACTTGCTACAAGCCTGCCACAATTTTTAATGTTACCAGGCATAACGTTAGTGTTCATGCATCTGATTTAAGGCTAGAACATCCAACTGATTACTTCTTAAAAGCAGAGAAATTTCAATTTCATAATGACTTCAGTTGAACTGTTTCTATTCCCATTGGTTCTGAAGCCACAGTGATGGGTAGAGAAGACGATGAGGGTTGCTGTTCTTTCTTGGCTCAGACTCTCCTAAAAGAAATTCAGAAGCCAACATGTGAAGGATGTAAATTGAGGGTATGCTTAAGTTGACCTCCATCCAATGCAAGAGGAGATTCATTTTGAAACAATGCAGGAGAAGTAAATGGGGTGTGTGTGTGGGGGGGGGGAGAGGTTGAAGCAGCAGGATCAGACAGATGGAGAACTAAACCTCTGTGACTGATGCTGTTAAGATAATCTGGTGAGAACTGGTGCTGCATTGGTTCTTCTGAGTTGTTTGCAGCTGAGACAAGAAAAAGCCAGAATTTGTGCTCTCTCAACCTTTGAGCATCAAAATGCATTACCCCTGAGTAAGGAAGTAACAGAAATAAGGAGGCGATTCTCTTTGACTAAAGATAAGTCCCTAAAACCATTCAACTGGAAATGGTTTTATTCTTTGTGCACATGGAAGAGTAAATGTCTTGGTATTCAACAGGAATTTGCTTAAGGTACAAACTCTCTGTCTCTCCTTTTCCACATATACACAATTTCATTCACTGGTCTACCCCATCTCCATTTCTCATATTCCCCTCTTCTACTGTAATCCCCTTATTCCCAATACATCCTCCTCAGGGAAGAGTTGTACCTTATGGTATCCACCCTTACCTAGGTGAAGGTATGTGATACTTTGGTCTTACACCAATTTGAAGTATTTTAAATAATAGTTTAAAATGCGTGATTATTATTGAGTCTTAGTTAGATGACATTTTACATTGACAAAATTAATCTTAAACAAACTATAATAATATACCAGTCAATAGGAACAAAACATTCTAGTAAGAAAAAAACTATCTGTCTTCCAGTACTCTTACAAGTAGCTATTTTTTAACAGAGTCACTCTGAAGTCAAAACAAACAGAACAGAAAAACAATTCCAAAAAATCAGTTTTTGCAAAGATCATAAGGTCAAAGTGTTCTCAGAAAAGAGCTAATTAGAGCAAGAATGCTCAGCCTTCTAGTTCAAAGGTTCTGGTGACTAAATAGTGTTCTGGAGAATCATATATTTTGAACATTTATTTTGCCTGTGAAAATTAATCCTTATAGTAGAAAGTGAAATAATAGTATGGATTTCATTAATAACATTTGAAATTCCACAGGTTCTAAATATGATTATCAATTAGTTTTTCACTAATTCTAACTTTAAACCACTGTGAAAGATCAGTCTCAGAGAGGGTTATTCAAATGTGTTTGCACATCAACATATACGTTTTTAAGCAAAATATGATTTTTTGTTTTCATTCATATAATCATACAAATACCCTTTGTTTTGGTTTCTTATTGCCCGTGTGTGTTAATTCAGGGCACTGATGTTGCTGCAGATTATGATAACATGGTTCCTATGAAACATCTTCATCAGAGAAAATTTTTTTTTGAAATTAGTACATGCACTGCCCCTAGAAATTAATATATGTGCTGACCAAGCTCAGACCCTCCCTGCATAAATTAACATCTGTTTCTGCTGTACTGCCATATTCTTTATGGTTATGACAAAAACATTGCACATCTACCTCTATGAAAACTCAAAAGAAATCCCAACCCAGTCATCCATTATTCACATCTACATTTTCCTCTCATCCTTTGTATTTTTGCTTTTTAAAAGAGATTCAAGCAAGTTTATCATCACCTCTTTTATTATTTTATGGTTTGTTTACCTCAAAGACAATATAGAAGGACAAGTGAACATGTCCTAAGTGGTCCCTGAGTGGATAACTTTCTCCTCTTAGTATTGCTCATAAGATAAGAACCAAGAAACTTATTGGAAAATCATGGACATTCTAGACTCTGTGGGGAAAGTAAAAAAAAAAAAAGAAAGAAAACTAGGGGCAACAAGAGGAAGGGGTTCTCATAGAGTTCCTTTGAGAATAAACATGCCATAACATAAGGGAAACCATGAGCATCTGTGGTAGCTTCTAGGCCTCACCGAGGGAATAAAACCTACTGTGTTAGGAGGTGATAGAAACCAGGGTTTACCAAGAGTGCACTTGCTTGAAGGCATAGTAAGTTGGCAAACAATGGATGCTTGCAGACTTAGGTACTCATTAGACGCATGACCTATTTGTTGTGCTGCACTACTAGCCATCTGTGTGCAGCTGGCCATGTAACTTAATTTCCTGAGACTCATACCTAACTTTCAGAAGTAAAAATGACATGGAAGAAAAATAGAGAACTTAATTATTTTTTTCTCATCAAATTACATTGTACATTTTGTTTCCATGGCATCTTGGATTGTAAGAAGAATGAACTAGAGAAAAATAAATTCAGGAAAAATAAACAGTAATTCTAGTTACTTGAACAGAAAACTTCATTTTTTTTCTGTCTTTTTCTTTGCATGGCTATTTGTTTTTATATATATCAATGGTGATAGTTTTATTTTAATGCTTTTTATCTTAGTTACTTTTATATTGCTGTGATAAGACACCATGATCAAGGCAATTCATAATATAAACATTTAATTTAGGGTTCACAGTCCCAAAGGGTTAGAGTCCACGGCTATCATGGCAAGGGGACTGACATCCATCAGTAAGGCACGGCTCTGCATCAGTAGCAGAGAGTGCATATATCCATCTACAAAAATAGGCTGAGAAATACTGGGAATGATGTGGGCTTTTTGAAATCTCAAACACTGTCTTCAGTAAAACACCTTCTTAAAAAAAAGGCCACACCTCCTAATCCTTGCTAAACAGTTCCACCAACTAGAGATCAATCATTTAAACAGATGATCCTATGAGGGTCATTTTTATTCAATCTACCACAATTTTGTACAGAAACTTAAATCTGTTAATTCATGATTTTTACTGTCACTTATTTAACTGACACCTCATTTTAAGAGAGAAAAAGAATGTAACGTATGGTAGATGAGGAGGTGGAGAAGATCTGAGAGGAGCGGGAAGATGGGAAAACATTAAATTCTCTAAGAGTAAACAAAAAATATTTTTTAAACACAAAAATTGAAATAAAAATCTTCCAATTGGAGTTAATTATGCTCATGCCTATGAACTAGTACTCAGGAAGCTGGGGAAGAAGTGTGAATTTCTGCCTGTATGGACACAGTCAGAAAATTTTGTTGCAAAATAAGTGAAGAAAGAAACAAATTAATACTGCAGGAGTCTGATATTTCAATTAATACATTAGCAATTTAAAAATAATCTCTGAGTTTGCAAATTGTTCCAAATTATATGATTGCAATCTTTTTATGGAAGATATATAATTATGGGTGAATACAGAGAAAAGAGTCATAAAAAAGCACTAAAATACTTGCATACTGTAGTGGATTTTTGATGTTATATTGTAAATAATTGTCCTGCCTATGAGTTTAATTAAAAGCGCTGATTAGCCAAAGGCAGACAGGAAGTATGGGCAGGACTACCAGACTAAGAAAACTCTGGGAACAGGAAGAACAGAGCAGAAATACCAGAGACTCCAGAGTTGCCAGACAAGCCAGAAGATACAGAGGACAACTATACTGCTCTGAGAAAAGGTACTGAGTCCCATGACTGAACAGGATAAGAATCATGGCTTAGTTTAAGGGTAAAGAGTTAGCAAGTTATATGACTGGGTCTTAGGCCGATCAGCCTAAAATTAATGTAAGCATCTGTGTGTCTCTGTGGGTCTGTGGGTCTGAGGGTCTAAACCTTGAGGCTAGGCCTGAAAGTCCAGGCCAGAAACATCTTACTACAGTATACAGCAGCCAAGTCAATATTTTCACCTTCTCAAGGATCACTTCAGTTTCAATTTTTGCTGTAAATATTTACAGTTTTTTTCTAAATAAATTCAAGCTATGTATTAGTTAAAGCATTTGTTTTCCATAATTGCCATAATATACTTATTATTGTACAACTGTTTGTACTGTCTTAGACATTTTTATACTTATTGCATATATGTAACAAATTTTAATTATTAAGAAGATGATAATTAATAACTTATTTCTAGTGCAGCTTCCCCCTTGTTTATAAAACATTTAACCCCCCCCCTATATACTATTCACTCCTTTTAAAGAAAAAAAAATAAAATAAAAGGCTATATCAATATGTCTTCTTTTGTATATTTAACTCACCATGGAATGTGTCTTAAGGTAGCTCTGTCCTCTATTAATAAGGGGCAACAAGAGGAAAGGGCTCTCATAGAGTTCCTTTGAGAATAAACATCCAATAGAGAGGCCATAACATAAGGGAAACCATGAGTATCTGTGGTAGCTTTTAGGCCTCACCGAGGAAAGAAAACCTACTGTGTTAGGAGGTGATAGAAACCAGGGTTTATCAAGAGTGCACTTGATTGAAGGAATAAAAAGTTGGCAAACAATGGATGCTTTCAGACTTAGATACTCATTAGATCCATTTTCAAATAGCCACTAACTTTGCCTACTACAGTCTAGGGGTTGTAAATTGGCATGGAAATTTAAAGCAGGTTCTTGTTGGTCTACAGCACAAATTAGTTATATATGGGTATGGCATTTTGTTGTGGATTTTTGGGTATTTTTCTACCTTCAGTTGACTCTGCAGCTTATGCAAAGTTGATTGTTGTTGTAATAACTGAATACCACTCTGTAATTGCAAAAAAAAAATTGCATGTTTTGTTGACATTCTGAATGCTTCTAAGTAAATACATGTTTTATTTTTAAAAAAGAGTATGTTTAATGGCATTATTATATGTTCACTTACCACTTTGATGGCTACTTAGTTGCCTTCTTCAAATTTTCCATCTTCAATAGCTTCACATTAAATATTTCTTAAACATGAATTTCAGTACCCTGAGATTACATTATTATTATAGGGTAAATTCCTGAAAGTGGAGTCACTACGTTTACTGTGGGCATTGTCAGCATTGATGGGCATTGACAAATTTCCCTTCCAAGAAGCTTAGCCAATTCAATAACATTAGAAATCTAGATGGCAATCTAGATGGCATGTTTCTCAAGCTTCTAAGATGGACATGGTTGCTGTCTCTAATTTTCCCATTTTAATGTGAAAGAGGGTATTTTGTTATTAAATGTCTATTTACTCACTTGTTTCATAGAAAATCTCTAAGGTCACTCTGCAGTACGGCTCCTTTACTCTTGTATTACTATTTTATGTAGTCTTTAGTTCTATTTCATTTATACGGGCCTGTTACTCTAAAAATTAATTAAATATATATTTATCCAGTCAAACTGGATTTATCTTTTCATTAACTTTGAAAAGTATATCAACGTAGGTTTTGGATAATTTCAGGGGTTTTCAGGCCAAATGACAGTGGCTTCACTGCTCAATCTGCTCTACTCTTCTGTGACTGTTAGAGCATGATGCAGTATAGATAGAACAAGAAGTTCAGAAACAGTGTACATAGAAACACAAGGAGATCCTTTGTTAAAAGAGGAGAGAATGTGTATGGGAAGGTAAGCATAAGTGTCCAGAAATTGGTTTTAATTCCAAGTTGGGTATGATTGCCTTGGTCAACCACAAATGAGAGAGGCAGAGGAAACTAAGCTAAGATTTGAATCAAAAGGATGTTTTTGAGAGAGTAAAGTTATGTTTCACAAGACCTGTTTTAAAAAAGTCATGGTGAATCCTTTACCACAGGAGAGCAGTTTGAATATAATGATCTTGTTGAAGTACAGGACTCAGGAAGATATGAGGATACTGTTTATTCACAGTGATTGACGTTCCATTGCAACAATCTCCAGTTAAACCTGAAAATACCTCTGAACTACAGCACCAAACCAAAAATGTTTGTGGACTTATAAATAACAATTATCATCATGTTTTTGAACTCTCAAAATGTTGGATCCATATTGGTACTCAGGGCATTTCAGAAACCATTTAACATACGTTAATAATACCTGCCCAAATTTTATCAATTATAAATTTTGTATTATTTGCATCTTTCACATGTCTGTTTCTAAAGATGTACCTGATAGCACTGAACAGTAGGGAAGTGTTCCATTGGGTTGAATGACCTATAAAGAATTTCATGAAGTTTGAGACCATTTCTATAAGTTAACTTTGAATTTGACTATAAAGAGCAGGACAATGTTGTAGGTGGAAAACAAAATGGTGGGTTCACTGTAACATCATTGAGTCCCTGAAATGTTTTAATAAAAACTTGGGGATTAAATCATATATATCATGGCAGCATGACAAACTCACAGAACGAATATTTTCTGAAATGCAACATTTAAGATTCTACACTGATTCAGGGCCAAGGGAATTATAGGATTAGAGTATGCTGGATACACAACACAGATCAAAGGATCCCACTCAGACTTTGACTCTCCCTTGATTCTTCATAATGCAGTCACTTTAAAAAATGTACATCTTGAATTTTGTTTTTATTTAAAAGTTAAACAATTTTCCTTGAAAAGTCTCTCAGATTCTAATTTTAGGTAAATTAGGCACAAAATATCAGTTCTATCAGGAAATAAAATTATCTCTGTATTCCAAATAATTTCAGAGAACATCTCTTTCTTTTTCCCTTTACCGAGTGTTAGTTACATTCTCCAGCACAGAAGGAAAGAATAGAAACAGATAAACAGTTTTGTAGCTGTTACTATAAAAATATTTTTGAATCATCTGTCCTTTAGCATATCCATTGATGAAAACTTCTGATATACAGCATCTGCCTTAATTACTTTTAGATCTCTGTGATAACACACCATGACCAAGATAATTCATAGAGGAATTCATTTGGTAGTGAAAAACTCAGAAATTGAGTCCCTGACCATCATGGCAGAGAACATGATAATAGTAACTAGAACTCATATTTTGGGCTTCTGAAACTTCAAAGGCCACCCAGAGTGACACCCCTCTTCTAACAAGGACATAGCTCCTAATCATTCCCAAACAATTCAGCTAACTAGGGACCATTTAGTCAAATGCAAGAACTTTTGAAGACCACTCTTTTACAAACCAAAACAGTCCCCAAAAGAAATAGAGAACACAGTACACCTCAAATCTTTTTACCTTCAGTTTCATATTCCTTTCTTTCAGTCATTTTGAAGTTTGTAAGAAACTGGAAGCATCTCCATGGAAGAAAATGTGCATTTAAGAGTACTGGGATTTTCACACAACATTTAGCAAGAGTTACCTAAAGAAAACAACTTCCCCACTTCTTTAGGTAAAAGTAATTCAAAGGCTTGCCATTTTCGTTTTTATTTCCTGGGAAGAAAGGCCCAGTAGAATAAGGTTGTTACTCTTTATCTGCCTCTTTTTCACTTCCCAGTGCTTTCAAGATACAGACTCCACTCCACTGTGTATGTAGTAAAAGACACTGGATGAGAATAGTTGCAGAGTAGTAGGAGAGCAGCTGTGGCTAGCCTTCCCTGTAAACCCAGATACTTCTAGACTCAGTAGGTTTCCTCTATCCCACTGTTTGTGTGTGTGTGTGTGTGTGTGTGTGTGTGTGTGTGTGTGTGTGTGTGTGTGTGATGTACCAAACTCAGGCCTCACATATCCTGAATCAATGCTCTACCACTGAGCCACATTCCAGCTCTCTGTTATACATTTTCCTCAAATGTATATGCTATTTCCTTCCAATACCTGTGCTTTCTCTCCCTCTATTACCATTTAAGTTCTAACTTTATAGTTTTTTGTTTTCTTATGTTTTAAAATGCTTTGTTAGTCCGAATCATGAATTTCCTGTCAAACATTATATAACTTAGCTGTTGATGATGCATAATGCAAATTGCTTTGTCACTAGTTTAGTTTAGGTTAAAAAAAAAAAACTATAAAAATACAGGGGAATTTGCTCCCATGTCCATTTGCCTAATTATTTAACACAGTTAGTATTTGAAATACAAAACTATAAATATTTCAAATGTTTCAAATCATCATGGCATCAATAATGAAGCCCACCTCCTCAGTGACATACTTCTTCTAAAAAGGCCACATCTCCTAACAGTTACACTCTCTATGGCCAAGAAGTGGCCTTGTTAACTGAAGTTCAAACACATGAGTCTATGAGGAACATACCAATTCAAATCACCAAACTCTACTCCCTGTCCCCCATAGGTTTGTAGCCATAGCATAATGCTAAATGCATTAAGTTCAACTTTAAAAGTCTTCATAGTTTATAACAGCCTCAACAATGTTTAAAAGCCAAAGATTAAAGTCTTTTCTGAGATTCATATAATCTCTCATTTTTTTAACTGTACTCTAAAGGTGGGAGTTTTTTTTTTTTTTTTTTTTTTTTTAAAATATCAATCTAAGATTGATAGACTGGATTATCTACGCAATAGACGATGGATGCCGAACTGGTCTCTCTAGTAGTCAGGAACCAGAAACAGGGCTTTTTAAGTTCCTAGCAGCCTCTTATGAATGGGGTTGGCCACTCCCCATTTAGGAGCCTGGGACCCTGGATAACTATCTTTGGACCTTATCAGCTGACACCTGAATCCCACCACATTTCCCCCTTTTGTCTAACTAAGAAGGTTTTAAACTTAAGACTATATATAATAGGAATTATTATGAGGTAGTATTTAGGAGAGGATAAGGCACAAACTGCAACCAAAATGTAACACATATAAAGTATATTATATATTTTTTTAGAATGCTGGTAGATGGTAGGGTGTATAAATTATTTTAAAAATGTTTATCTGGGAAAGTGAAAATCTAACATCTGAATGTTTCTTGCTAAGGGATAAAAAGGTAGTAACCTTAAATATCTATTGTTTGTTTGTTTTGTTCTGTTTTTAACTTTTTGGCTTTTGGAGGGCCCTATTGTCAGCTCCCAAATAAATATACACAAAGAATATTTATTATTACTTATAAATGTCAGGACTTACATGGCTTATTTCTTGCTAGTTTTTCTTAACTTACATTATTCCATTTACCTTTTGCCTCTGGGCTTTTATCTTTCTCTATTCTACATACCTTCCTTTACTTTGTACTCTGTGGCTTGCTGTATAAGTGGATGGCTGACTCCTGGTGTCTTCTTTCCTTCTCTTTCTCACTCCTTTATCCTTTCCTCCCATATTTCTCCTCCTCTTTATTCTTCCTTCCACACCCACCTATCCTTTCTCCTTGTCTTGCTATTGGCCATTCAGCTCTTAATCAGACCACTCAGGTGTTTTAGACAGGTAAAGTATCATAGCTTGACAGAGTTAAACAAATGCATCATAAAAGAATTCAACACATCTTTGCATCATTAGGCAAATGTTCAATAGCATACCCAAGTTTAATACATCTTTAATATTCTACAGCAGTAATGCACTACAAAATCCAAATCAAAAAGCAGTTCACATACTTGCAACATGTAATGCCATAGGAGGTAAATTACTGTTCCAAAATGGAGGAAAGGGGGATTAGTGAGGAACTACTAGATCAAAGAAAGACCAAAAAACCAGTGAGGAAACTTCCAATTCTGTATCTCCATGTCTGATGTCAAAGCACTTTTTAAATCTCCAACTCCTTTCAACTTTGTTGACTGTAACATACATCTTTCCCCTGGGCTGGTACTGCTCTCTGCTAGGAGCTCCCCTCAGCAGTTATCCTATGACTCTGGAATCTCCAAAATTTTGGGTCTCCAAAGCAATCTTCTTACACAGTGGCCTCTTTAGGCCTTCATTCAGGGACACCCCTGACACATGCCTGTCCTCAGTGGCTTTTCTTAGTTTGAGAGTAAGATTCCCTAACCCATTTCTTTTATTTTTGATTCTAAAGCCAAAACCATTTGCTGCTCCTGAGATTGGAACATAGTCCCCTCCTTTAATTACATTGTCACCATTTTTCTGTTTTTGATGGTTTTGTTCACTGCCTTTGCTTGGCTGTCCTAAAACTGGGTCTGTAGATAAGGCTGACTTCAAACTCAGAAGACCTCCTTTCTCTGCCTCTGGAGTTCTGGAATAAAGTCATGTAGCATCACATTTGACTCTGAGCGTCTTTGTAATCCATTTTCAAGAACTGAAACTTAGCTGGGTGGGATCTTGCCCTGAGGCTACCATTGCCTTTATTCCATTACTTAATCTGTTTATGTCTTTGAACACAAGATTTAACTTCAATCCACTTTGTGCCCCTTTCTCCTTAATCTGTATGCTTTGTATTTTGACTTGCTCAGCCTACCCCCTTTTGTTATAAATCTTCATAAGAGTCAAGAGTCAACACTACTATTCACAAACAGAGTCTGTATCAGGCTGTTTTTATATTTCCTTTGCTGGTACAATACAAAACTCTTCACTTTAGCCTTGGGAAGACTTTTGGAAAGGACAAGAAGTAGCTACATTCCTCACCAAAATATTACAAGAGTGATCCCTAGACAAGAAATTAAAATTCTTTTCTCTAAAACCTATTGAACCAGGCCCCACAGGTAAAATCACCCTTAGCACCTCTGTCTTTCATGCCCCTATCGATATGGCCAACTAAGCAGTGCTTAAAGCATTCAACTGTTTTCCTAAATCAAAGTGCCAAAGTCAAAATTCCTCTAAACAAAAATATAGTTAGGCCCATCACTGCAACACCCCAGTCCCTGATACCAACTTTCTTAGTTAGGGTTTGTATGGCTCTAAAGGAACACCATGATCATGTTTAGTTTTAAAAAGGAAAGCATTTAATTGGAGCCAACTTACAGTTTCAAAAGTTTAGTCTATTATAATCATGACAGGGACCGTGGTGGCACACGGCAGACTTGGTGCTGGAGAAGGAGCTGAGAGTTCTACGTCTTGATCTGCTGGCAATAGGAAGTGAACTATTTTGAGACCTTAAAGCCCATTTCCACAGTGTCAATGCTTCCTCCGAAAGGCGATAACTACTCCAAAAGAGCCATACCTCCTAATAGTGCTACTCTCTATGGCCAAGTATTCAAACACATGAGTCTATGGTGGGGAATACCTATTTAGACCACCACATTCCTCCTGAAAATGGAAAAGTAAGTCAGAAGTTGGTGACCAGGAATGGGATTTTGTTGTGACAACATGACCATAATGTTTTGTGGAGGAATGTGGATTACTTTATACTTTGGAGTAAAGAGGGAGAGCTACCTGAGCAGGAATTTGGATGTCAGTAGGGCTAAGAGCAGTACAGATGATAGTGCCCTCACTCAAGAGGATTCAAAGGGGAAGCAAAGTAGCAACGGAGACAGATATGTTTGTGCTCTTTTCTTAAAACTCTGCCTGAAGCAAAATTGAAGGGTTTTGGACTTCTTTTTTTGTGGCAGAGGAGATTTTAAGACAGCTTAATATTGATTTTGTCATGTCGTTATTAGCAATCACACTTATACAGGTCTTTAATGAACAAAAAGGAACATTTGTAGGGAGGAGAGAGCAGCAGGAAATTTAATTCAGTGTTGGAGCCAAGATCTGTGCTGTAAGAGATAAGCAGAAATGGAATAAAGGGGATGATGCCCAGAGGGGTAAGACCCCAGCTTCCAATTTGTGAAAAGGAAAATTTTTTAGAAAGAAAAGTTCAGCAATTAAAGCCTATGCAAATGTAATTCAAGGACGGGTCCAACTTCCATATTGAGCAGATACCAGAACTTGATATTACTGGTCATGTGGTTCTGGCTTTAGAGTCTTAAAGTATATAAGATAATTATGTTATAGATTTTTCCTGTGTGGTTAAGGACAGTCTTAAAGGCAGACATGTGAGAGGCCATTTCATAAAGCTATGAAATTAAAGCCTGCATTGTGTTGGAGACCCCAGGATGTTGGAGATGCCATTGTTATGGAATACCTACTAGGAAGAGCTGCACACAGGAAGTGAAACAAGGCCAAGAGAAAAAAAACAAGTGTACTGTAGTCAGCAAAACTGGAAGTATAGAGCCTTCTAAAACCTTTGATATTGGATATAGGACACAATTTGAAATTTGTTCTGGTTGGTTTTTCTTTTTGGTCCAATGTGTTCGTATTATGTCTCCCTTCCTCTCTTTTGGAATAGTAGTGTATATTTCCTGTCATTTTATGATGGGAGTATGTAATTTTGTTACTCTTTTACATGGTGTTGCAATTAAGAGAATTCCTTGAATCTCAGAAGAGACTTTGGATTTTGAAATTGTCTTGAGACTGTGTAAGAGTATATATAAAGATTTTGGAAGTTTGACCAAATGCATTTTTTGTTATGATATGGTCAGGAGACTATGGGTGATAAATAGGACATAAACAGAAGTACTCACATTCAGGAAAACAAAAATTTGTAAAAAAATTTAAGAGCCCTTACCAATGGTATTTTAAAAAATGAAGGAGAAGTAAATGTTGGTGTTGGAGACTGACCAACTAAGAGATATTCAGAATGTGTAGCTGACTGTGAGCTGTTTAGAGACTTCATGGTTGTAGGTTTCTGAGTAATCACCCATGTTGAGTTGCACTTTATGGTGTGTAGCTGATTTTGAGTTATTCCTGCTCCTGATTATTTCCTCTCCATACTTAGGTCAGTAATCCCAATAAAAACACACTGATTCACCAAATTGGACATTAACACACTCATTAATTAGGTCTGTCCTGGGATCTCTTTTTGGGGTGGGTAGATGTATTGCTTCTTAACAACAAGAGATCAGAGTCAAGGCATAAGATGAAGTTATTGGGTATTTTTCTTGTGGATGGTTTGGAGCCAATTCCATAGATTGCATGGCTCCCCTTTATATGCCCCTTTCATCTCAACAGCAATCATTTGCAATAATATTATTGACAGGTCATGGTAGAATCTTTTGTACCTATGTGAATTGATGAAATCGCCAAAATAAACAGAACAGAGAGTGTCCTTTTTATTTAGATATAGCTCGGATCTCCAAATTAGCCCTTTAAATTAGCCAAATCAAGTGTGTGTGTGTGTTTTTTTTTTTTAAAAAAAATCAGATTCCTCAGTGCCTAGTGGTTCAACGAAAACTGAATGGCTATTTTTCTCTTCCTCTAATCAATTGAGACATTAGCTCACTCAATTTCTTGAAGTGAAAGAATTCTGGGAGGGGCAAGAGGAAGAATCCTCTGGATAATGCAGCTAATCATCAGGTGACATCTTCGGCACTAACGTTTAGTAACTGATAATTGCTGTAACTAGGGCCATTGAGCTTTGCAAATATTATCCAGTAAATTTTAATTAGCACCCAGGGGATTGAAAAGCTGTGGGGAAAGCTCTTGGGAGAAGTTCCTTGTCCAGTAGCAATGTGTGCTGAGTAATTTTAGATCAGCTGGCCTGTCAGAGCAGATCAGTGTCATCACACTACTTATCTGCAAGAAAATGCACCTGCTTCGACATGGAAATGAGGTGCATTATCTGACAATTTGTGCTGCTTATTTCCACTGCTCCCTCAGGTTTGATGAGTGGGAAGCACAAGGGCTAAAGCAAATGACCATGCAGGAGGAAAGGAGACCTTTGCTGCTTCTCTTCAAGGGCACACGCCATCACAGCCTCTGAAAGGTTTCCTTCGCTTTTATTGGCTGAGTTGGAATTTTGTTGAAGAGGTATCTAAATGAGATATTAAAAATGATGTTATAAAAAATGATGATGCTGTTTTGCAACAAATGTGTATACATTATCATTTTGTTTTTGTAGGGAGAATTTTTGATCATATTGAGTGAGAAATTAGGTATGGGGAAATAGGATTTTTTACAAGGACTAAATCATTGCCAAGTAAAAGATACCAGCTAATAAAAACAACCATGTGCAAACACAGAATTTAAAGGTTATTGATTTTTCCCATCATATGAAATACCTCCTAATGATAACAGATTCAGTAAATACATAAATATTAGGTTAATATCACTTTTGAGATGAGGTATCCCTTTGTAGACACTGCTGACCTCAAAGTCACAGACATCCACCTGATTCTGTTCCCAAGGGTTGAAAATGTTTGTTACCATGCCTATCCTGAGATAAAATTTTTAAAAATAAATATTTATTTAACTTGCACAGTGTCAAGTTATGTACACGCCTTTTATTGTCTTTACTTATGGATAGAAAAATGAGCTCAGAGAAATACAGTTATAAGTCTTAAGTAACTAAGAAATTAGGTTGTGTTATCTGAATTTGACCTCAAGGTATTTAGCATATGAATCTACACTTTAAATAGTTCAAAGATACACACACATACACACACACACACACACACACACACACACACACACACACACACACACACATTGTAGGAAGTGGAGAAGGCCTTGAGTTTGTGAAGTCTTGAGTAATTAGTGTTGTTGACATGAGCTGGCCATGTCAAAGACCAAAGCCTTATCCCTGGGGTAAGACTCAGTAAAAAATCACAAAGCCTACCTTTGGTTCATGTGTGTATATTGACAATGCATGCAGAAAATATCCACCATAACTCCTCCTCCTGATATTTACTTCCTGAAGTCTGCTTCCCTACAGAGACTCACTCCAACCAAAATTAGCTAAACCTACCTTCATGACTCTGCTGTATACCGTAAAACCTGCCTTTTCCATCATCTATATTCAATAATACTGCCTCCCAGTTCAACTGTTTATAAACTTGCTGAGATTTCAGAGTCTGTGACTTTTCTATCAGAGAAGTCAGTTCACCCAATCCCAGATTTTCTGTCTTTTCTTCTTCACCTCACTGACTTAGTTAGGTCAATCCCCAGAGCCACGGAAGGAAGTGGCACACATGTATGAGGCATACATGTAGAAACGTGTACACACATACATCTGCACACATTATTATTACAGGTATATGTATGACCATTTTCTTTTCTGTCTTCCTAACTGAAAACTGTCATAAAATCAACAAGTTTGAAATTGAATGGATAACTTTAACAAATATATCAGGATGTGCTTCAAGAAAATCTAGGTTTTGCCATCAGGAAAATGAAAATAGAAATTAAAATCAGATGCCACTTAACCTGACAGACAGGTATATTAGTTAAGTCTCTGTAACACATAGAAAGAGAAGTAGTAACTGTTGTTAAATGCGCATAGTGATCAAAATTCCTACACATTCCTAGAAGAAACAGAAAGCAGTACAACCTCTTTGAGAAACAGTCTAGAAGTTTTTTAATGGTTGAACATAAAATCATCATATAAAGCCAGTGGCAACATCACCACATGTATATCCAAAAGAAATAAAAACATTGTGTAGACCCTGATTTGTAAATTACATTGATTGCAACATTATTCATAGTGACCCTCCAAATAGAGACAACCCAGAATTCCCTTCATTAGTAACCAGATCAACAAAATAAGTACAATGGAGTATGTAGCCATAAAAGTAAGAGAGGTAGACATGTATGCACCAACTTGAATGCACATTGAAGGCCTGCTATGTGGGGACAGACACAAAGACCAAACATCAAACGACTATGAAATTTTCAAAAGAGACAAATGTATGTACTTAACGAGCAGATTAGTGTTTTCCCAGGCTGAAACTATAAGGGAAATAGTATGTAAGGAATAAGCTATGCTGAGCCTCCTTTAGGAAGGTGAAAATGCTGTAAAAATAATTGAGATTGTTGCACAACTACGCAAACATATTAAAATTTAATGATTGTATGTTGAGTTGGTAATATGTTTGATGCATAAGTTAACTCTCAAAATATTTATTTACCAACCACGTATAGAAACTCAAGAATGCCTTTCAATTTTGAACATCTTCCTTGATGGCATTGGAAGCATCCAGTTTCTCCGTTTGAAAATATGAATTATAATCTTTTGTTTGCAGCTGTAAGAAATAAAAATAATGCTTCTAACATGAGCATAATACATTCCTAGTTTGTGCTGGTTGCAGAAGTGGCCACTAATAATGTAATCTAAATTATGAGGCCAGGAAGAAAGGAATAGATTTGAGAAACTGAGGGTAGGGGAGGAATGAGAAGGTACAGAGAGAGATACATGGTATCCACATACAGTGAGTTCAAGGAGAAATGGCCCTTGGATGTTTGGAGATGTTAGGGATGAATGAAGTGGGATGATCCAGAGAACATCTTTTTAAGGAAAACTGAGAGAAGTGCTCACTGTCCCACAATACTCGTCACCTCAGAGGCATCCAAGTCTTCGTACTGGATAACAGGAATTGGTAATCTGGTGTTTTTTTTAACTCTTAGAGAGCCTTCCAAAATTGGGATTTTCTTCTTTTTCTTCCTCTGCCCCATTTCCAGAATACCTGATGGTCTCTGTATGATGGCCATGATATAGTTCTCTTCCTGGGACTAGGTGCCAGTTTTCGAGCCCAGTAGATAAAATAATCACAGTCAGTGGAAAGTGAAGCAGCGTTCTAAACAACAGGTGTGGAGCTGGGAAATCAAGACCAAGTTGGGGAAGCTCCATTTCTCAGCCTTCTTCATGTTCCCACAGAATCAGACTACTAATGGCTAAGTTAACTTGTTTGGGGGACTAATAGTCAGTAAATAGACATCTTGCAGCTTGTCCTTTTCAGGGAAAGAGGCTTTCTAGTGGTGAAAGTGATAGGGTTTCCCTAAAAGGAAGTTGTAGTCAGAAGTTTCTGGCCTGTGTGGTCTCCCTCTGACCCACAGTTACATGGCCATTTAGTACTAAATAATCACTCAGACACTTGCATTAATTACAATCTGCTTGGCCTATGGCTCAAACTTATTACTTGCTAACTCTTCTAATTAAATTAACCCGTGATTCTATTATGTTTAGCCACATGGCTTTATAGCTTTTCTCTTTGCAAAATTCTCATCTTGCTACCTCCATGTCTGTTGGCACCTCTGTTCTGCTCTTCTGCTTCCCAGAAATCTGGTGGCCCTGCCTCTATTTCCTGTCTAGCTATTTGTCCAATCAGAATTTTATTAAACCAATATTTACAGTGACAAATATTGATACTTTACAAGAGCATTGTCTGTCCCACAGCAAGAAGTACTGTTGTAGTGGGGTTTCTTTGCTCCCAGGTGGCCAGAGGTCCAAGACCCACAGACCTGCCGCACCAGACCCCTTAGCCGCCCAGCCACTCAGGTCCCCAGGAATGACTCAGACACTTATATTAACTTCATGCTGTTTGGCCTATGGCCCAGGCACATTGCTAGCTAGCTCTTTTATCTTAAATCAACCCATTTCTATTAATCTGTCTGCCATGTGGCCCGTGGCTCACCTATACTCCTACATGTTGCTCCTTGGGCGGCTTCAGCTCGATCTGTCTCTGACTCCACCCTATGTCTCTGCTTCTCCTACCTATGCTCTGATTTCTCCTCCTACTTCTTCTATGGTGCCTGCCATGGCCCAAAACAGCTCCTTTATTTAAAGATTGAGATTCACAGCATACATAAACGCATTCCCACATCAAAGTACCTATTCCTTTCTTCATTTTCAAAGGTAGGAGGAGCTGTAACAAGCCTGGTGTGCAGACATATGTGTTCTTGTGCAAAATATCTGAACTTTTCAGAGTCAGATTTGTCCAGGCCTCCCTGGTTACTTGGAAGGCTTAGTTTAGAAGGTAAATATTATAAGCTCACAGCTCAGACCTATTTCTCCAATATGTCTTTTTGTTTAATGTCTTCCTGGTTTAGCTGTCTCCCTACACATTGTGGAATTCACATTTAGCCAAACAGAAATAGTATAATTCCTGTTTCAGAGGAGGCAAGAGTGAAGTGACTAATATAAATCAATACTTAAGTCTTAAAGAAAAATAAGTTTTTCTAATTTGAAGGGAAAACTCACTATAGTGACATAGTTATATTCACTTCAGCATGCTTGAAAATAACATATCTTATTTTGTATTAGCCACACAAAAAGAGAGCAAAGTTATCACACAGCATTTTCATTTTGACTTCAAATATCAAGTCTCACAGACTCAGTCTACGTATTTGGTGGTATTTCCTTCATAGGGTTTTTTTTTTTTTTTATGTATTCTGAACATTTTAAGGGTCATCACTTGTCTTAGACATTAATTTGCCTTGAAGTTTCTCAGCATATATTTGTGTCACACTTTGATTTGAATGAAGGCAAATGATTTTTATTCTTATGTCACTAGTGAACTTAATGCATCTAAAATACATTACAAACAGAGAAAGACCTTGTAGCTCCATTTTAATTGGACAGACAGAAATAAAATGTATGAAACATCTGAAATACTATAAGTTAAATATGTGGAAGTTCTAGACTTTTTTGAAAAAAAACTTTTTAGAGATGTTAGAGTAAGAAGGAATCTGGATGGCAAGATTTGAACAGATAGATACAAAATGACTGGTATTGATTGCATATGCCAAAAGGGTGTGGTTTGTGTGATCTTAATGATTATTTATGATATTCTTGTTTTTCTTTAATTTTTAAAAGTTGTGGTAGTATATATTTATTGTGAAAATGGTTGGGTTTCATAATGACATTTTGCTCAAGTTTGTCATGGACTTTGGCCATGTTCAGTCTCTTGTTCCCCTCCTCTTCCACGGTAGTCTTCCCCTCCTATTTTCATGTCTCCTCTCTCTCTCTCTCTCTCTCTCTCTCTCTCTCTCTCTCTCTCTCTCTCTCTCTGTGTGTGTGTGTGTGTGTGTGTATGGTATATGCATGCAAGGTTCATGTTTCATATATGATAGAAATCACAGTTGCTGTGGAATATTAATTGAATTACATAAAGATGTATTACATTTATTTATATGGCAGAATATTACTTTAACTGTGAAAGGTGTGTTACATTTACTTTTGGTGTATTTTTTTAATTATGAAAAGATGTGTTGCTCTCTCATCTTGCCTATGCAAGGCACCTGATTAGTCTAATAAAGGGCTGAACAAGCAATTTGCTAGGCAGAAGAGGGATAGGCAGGGCTAGTAGTCCGAGAAAATAAATAGGAGGAGAAACATAGGCTCAGAAAGAGTGAGAGAAAGAAAGAAGACAATGAGAATAGAGGGACGAATCCAGGGGCAAAAGTCAGGCAGCTGACAGACAGACAGACATAGAGACAGCAGGAAAGTAAGACACACAGAGAAAGAAGGCAAAAAATCCCAATGCGAAAAGATAAAGAGCAACAGATTAAAATAAGAGCTAAGCTAAGGCCTAGCCTTCATAACGAATAAAGTCTCTGCGTCATGATTTGGGAGCTGGTTGGTGGCCCAAAAGAATAAACCTTCTACACACTGTATTTGTCATTCTGTTTAATATGGTCATATCAAATTTTATCCATTTCTTGCGAATGATTTCATTTTTTATGACTAAATAAAAACCACATTGTGTATGTGTCCTACATTTTAAAAAAATACATCTGTTAATGGAAACTAAGGTTAATTTCATAACTTGGCTTTTGAGAACAGTGTTGTTATAAGTGTGGATAATTGGGTGTCTCTGTGGTTGGCTTAGCTGGAGGTTTTGGGCTATGGTCCCAGGATTGTTGTAGCTGGGTTAAATGGTATTCTCTTTTCAATTTTATGATGAAATATACTTCTTTCCATAGTAACCACACGAACATGTCTTCTTACCAGCAGTCTATAAAGATTCCTTTATCCTTACATTATTTGGGGTTGTAAAAACTTTCTATGATCATTATTACCTTAATCATCTGTTTTTGTGTAGATGTACAAAAGTGTGGGTTTATGTACATGAGTGTAGGTGCTCGTAGAAGCTAAAAGACTCAATGATTCCCTTTCTGAGGTAAGTAGATGTGTATTGTGTCTCCTTAGGAAAATCTTGTCACAAAACACTGATGCATATTAAATTCAGGCATGTCTTCATCTATAGCGTCTACTGGTGACCAGTTTTGAGTCAGATTTACTTTAGTAATTGCTTTAATATATATTTTACTTATTATGTTAAACACACTAATTAAGACAATCACACTAAAATGTTTACCCATAATTCTCATAGATTATCTCCTTTGATCTCATAATTATGCCAAACAATTCATTATTAGCTCATTTTACATGTAATGTATGGAACTTCAATGAGAATATAAAATTGACTGACATTGGTGCATGTTATAAGGAGCAATTTAAAAGTTCCAAGTTTTCTTAAACATTAAAAATATGCAAGAAAAAATACAGCATGGGAATAACACTTCTGTTATAGTAGAATTTTAGAAAAATCCTAAAGTTGTAAAGTATATAGTAGTGAACAGAATTTCCCTTCTATTAAAGGCAACTTTTAACACTTAGCCTGTAGAATTTGCTAGAAAGAGAAATCAGTTTAGTTACCACCATTCTAGAAGAATAGAAAGAAAAGGTAGACGGTCAAAAAAAGCTCCATTGAAATTGACAATTCTTCATCCTTTTCTCTTTCCCTTTCCTTTGGAAGGACAGACTATATCCTATCTGCTGAGCAACTGAAGTTCGATGGTTCAGCATTATGATGTCTCTGTGGTGGTTTGGAGGCTCATTGTGGATTGAAGACCTTCCACACTGTTCCTGCAGTGGAGATTGTGGTGGGATTCAGGTGTCAGCTGATTAGGTCTGAAAACGCCTATGCAGGGTCCCGGGCTCCTGAAGGGGGAGTGGCCAACCCCATTTAAAAGAGGCTGTTGGGATCTTGAGGTCTTGTTTTTGTTTGCTTGTTTGTTTTTTGACTGGGAATCACCCGGTGAGAGAGCCAAATCCATCCCACCACAGGAGATGCTAATTCCCAGGAGAGTTTCAACTGTGTCCTCTTACCTTGGGAAAAAGAGTGTGATGTCTGCCTGTTTTGGAGAAGTCTGAAAAGCCTAGATTGCAGGATTTGAGGTAGATGGGTTGTGAGGAGAATAAAGACAGGCCAGAAAGTGAGGAATGGGTGCAAGCATCTATTTCTCCCATTTTGAAGATCTGATATTTATGTTTTGCCATAAAATATTATAGAGGCGGCTGAGCTCGGGCCATTTTGAAAGGTTCTAGGTTATAAAGAATATTTCTCATTCCAAAGACTTTTGTTTTGCCACTGGGCCATCATTTTGGCATTTACTATGACAGACAAAATACATTGTGATTAAAAAAAAAAGAGGTCAAAGAAAAAAAGCTCTGGCCATAACCAGTGGAGGAGATAGGAGAGGAGGTGAGTGAAAAGCCAATTAGGATACTGAACATTATTTGTGCTGAAGATCTGTCTTGAACCCTTGGCACAGAGAAGTTGTACATTTTATGTGAAGTGAAAGTTTGAGTTTAAAGTCAATATTTTCAAGCACAAACAAATAAAAACCTGAGTCTTCAAGATTCTGTTGAACTTGCTGGACACATAATCTGGAAATGGAAACACCTTATTGAAAGTGCTACAAAATACTCATGGGAGAGAACACTTAAACCGTAGCAGGCAGACTAACTAGTTGGCATTTTACAGATTTTTAAAACCATTAATGATGGAGGTGAAAAGTTTGACAAGGACTTGAGTAATGTGTTATGGAAGGTGCATATCAATAAAGCTGCCTGGCTGGAGCTGTACACACAATGTAACAGGGAAACTTTGAACTGTGTCTAGAGTGCTCGTGGTTAGGTCAAGTATAGGCTTTACTAGAAGAATGACATGTTGAACTGCTTATAGTTACACAGTGCACATGTGGTTTCTGCTACAAATAACAAGAAAGGATAACAATTTCTTGTAGCCCCTAGGAGTAAACAAGACTTTTGGTCAGAGTAAGGAAAGTAAAGATAAAAAGAAGAAAGGCTTTATCTTAGATTGTTACAAGTTCACTTAGTTTCAGAGGAAATGCTGCAGGCTAGAAAACAGCCTGCAGAACACATTATTAAAGAAAGGCATCAGAGCCATATAGAGAATTAGATACCAGTGTGAAGCATGGTGATCTCTAAGGAACGGTCAGAGGGAAGATTTTTGGAGGAACCGGCTGTACTGGAAGAAAAACTCATTTTAATTAAAGTAGGCCAACATATGGGAAATAATACCTCATGTGTGGAAAGTTCTATTATTGAGGAGAGCACTTTTTCTTTGTTTTTAAATAATCACTTTCAAAATATTTTACTTTTCCTCTAGCATGTTTTCTTCTTACAGCGTATTCTTTTGATTCATTGCATAACTTCCTTAAAAAAAAAAAAAAAAAAGACTGTGCCTTAGGAGTATGTCTTGTTTTGTAGTTTTGTAAATTTTAGAAAGAAAATTCAATGTTGTTTTCATGCAAATTATAGTTAATAGTCAATACAAATATGTATAATGTATGTTGTCTATCAATCATCCATCCATCCATCCCTCCATCCATCATCTATCTATCTATCTATCTATCTATCTATCTATCTATCTATCTATCATCTATCTATCTATCTATCTATCTATCTATCTATCTATCCATCCATCTATCTATCATCATCATCTTTCTATCCATTATGAAAGTAAAAAGAATTTGGGAATTCCAAGAAAATTAGAATTTAGTGCGCAATTAAATAGTAGGTATCTTGTTCATAAAAATAATTGATTCTGATCCGCAGTCACATGTTGGAAGCATGTTTGTTTTTATTTCATCTGCTTCTTCACAACAATGGCATATTTTTCATTTTGAAAATATGAATTTCTTTCTTCCTACTCCTATTCTCTTAAAAATGACATTCCCACCCACTGCACAACTAAAGGCTGGTAAGGTGGCATTTGGGCAGATTAGCAAAGGCAGGTCTTGTTCCTTGAGCCAAACATGTTCAGCACATGTGTGTCACTCTCAGTACGTTACTTCTCTAGTTGTTTATTGCTCAATAGTGATTTATCAATAAAAATGTCACTACTGACATTCTGGAGGACATGATGGGCACCAGAACAGTGTTAGTCGGCTGACACAAATCTCCAGGGATCTCTGAAAAATGCCTTGACAAAAATGTTGATCAAATTGATTTCTGTAGACCCTGGGTATTAGTATTTTTTGACAATGTTCGGTGATGTTGGGATGTATGTGGGCTAGGGGTGTCTGGGTGTGACAGGCCACATTGGGTGCTTTTAGAGGAAGGTACTGTGTGACTTAATCCTTGTAGTACTGCAGCAAAGGTGTTGGGGTCTTTATTTTGCAGAGGAGCTTGTAATTCTGAGTGATGGCATGATTCCCCCAGTACCACATCACTAAGGTATGGAAAGGTATATTTCATTTCTGTCATTGTGTTTGGAAATTGTGGGTTGGGAAAGCTAATTCAGTTCCACTCAAATAAAATGGTTTACCTGTGAAACGATTTCCACCATCTGTGCCTCTGAAAATAGAGTGGCAAGTTCCATTATGGAACTGTAGAAAGTTTGACCCCAAATGAACAACTGATAAAAAGTGAAATTAAATAACATACGCAATTTTAGAGAGGAGATCCCAAAATAGGTATCTTAAAATTATTTCTATTATTTGCTTTTATATTTATATGTTTCAAAGGACAGATTCAACCAATCTTTATTTTTCAATGTTTGACACAGTATTTCCTTTCTCTATTATTTCTGAGCAAGATAAACTCAGGAAGCACTAGAAATGTCATGCAGTAGGCTTTTCTTTCTGATAACACATGAGGCATGTGAAATATTGATAAAACAAAAATATACTTTTGTTAAGAGGTTTTGAATTATTGCTTTAGTTATAAACTCAAAATGGATAAGGTATTCTTAGAGGAGCTTAGCAAGTGTGACAGCCATCACTGTGCCACACCCCTGTACATGCAGAAGTTCTTGGTATAATATATCTTCTCAGCTGGCAAGTAATTGTTATGTACTATAAAAATACAAATGCTCATCAAAATAAAGTTAGTGAACAGAAAACATACTTCCTAGTACAGGAACACTGTCCACTATGAATAATTTTATCAACTTCTTTTTGGCTATTCATATAGTAGTAATTAATATCTCTTCAAAGGTCAGTAACACGATATCATAAATATTACTTTTCAAAATTTTAACACTAATCCCCCCTCCATTTGTGTATGTGAGCATGTGTGCCATGTGTACTCATGGGAAGACCAGAGAACAATTTAGGTGAGTAACCTTCTTTTCCCAAGGTATAGATTCTATGTTTCAAATTTAGGTTATCAAACTCACAGGCAAGGAAGTATACCTGCTGAAGCAATTCATGGCAAAATATTATATTATAATTGTGTTACAATTGGATATTTTTTTTAAAAAAGACACTCTATAGCTTTACATATAAACCCATATCAGAATTTCCCCCTCATTTTTGTTAGTTTGTTGATAATTTTTCTCATAGTAATTTGATCATATTCACACCTTTCCTAACTCCTTCTAGACCCCATTTATCTATCAAACCAATATTAAATTCTCTTATTTTCAAACCCATCCACTACAGTTTGAATTCCCTATATGTTCATATCTATGTGGCATTCCACTGTACTGTGGAAGGATCCATACTAGGATCTTATATGATCCACAACCTTGAAGAAGGTTAATTCTCCCTCTCCAAAAAAATCTATCAATAGTTAGTAACTCCTCAGCTAGGATAGAACTTCATGACCACCTTACCTCTCCAGGCTGGAATTTTGTCTTTCTTGAGCTTATATAGGTTTTGTGCATGCTGCCACAAGTTCTGTGAGTTCACACATGCATCTGTCCTGTTGTGTCTAGAAAACACTGTTTCCTTGTACTTACCTGTAATATTATGTTCCTGACCCTGCCTTTCTGGCCTATCCCTGAGGATCTGACCCTCACACCTGCAGTCCCACAGAAACACACACGCTGATCAACCTATGGCTCTGGCATATTGCTAGCTAGCTCTTGCTCTGAAACTAATCCATGATTCTTATCTTGATAAGCCATGTGGCTTAGTACCTTTTCTTGGAGCAATATTTCAACTTCCTTACTCCACATCTCACGTCTCACTGGCATCTCTTTGGCATCTCTGCTCTACTCTTCCTGTTCCCAGAATTTTCTCAGTCTGGTAGCCCCGCCCACACTTCCTGTCTGCCTTCAGCCAGTCAGTATTTTTATTAAACCAGTAGGCAGGACAATTATTTGCAATGTAACAGAACATAATCCTACTTAGCCACTGCCTCTGCCTTTTTAGTCATTCTGCCTCATCTTCCACACTGAACCTTAAGTGTCAGGAAGAGGAGGTATTATTTAGAATGTCACATTTAGAACTGAAAAATTTAGGACTACTCTATATTCTTTTACTCTTTACTTCTTGACCAGCTGTAGAGTTTTGTGTTAATGTCATCTAGTGCAAAAAGAAACTTTTTAAACAAGAATTGAGAAATGCATTAATCTCTGTATAAAGGGTACATATTAGTCAGACTTCTCAAGAATAACAGAACTTACACAATGAAACTTTTTATATAGAAAGGGGATTTATTTAAGTGATTTACAGTGGCTGTATGTACAGAAGAACAAGAGTCTAGTAGTTGTTCAGTCTACGAGGCTGGGTGTGTCAGCTGGTCTTTAGTACACACTGGAGTCCCGAAGAAGTAAGATCTAGAGCCAGTGAAGACCAAGGGCAAGACCAAGCAAAGGGCCAGTTTCCTTCTTCTGTGCTATTTGTATAGCTTCCAGAAAAGGGTGTGGCTCAGATTGGCAGCAGTTCTTCCCGCCTCAAAAGATCTGATTTAAAGAGGTGTCTTCCCCTCACAAAGCTCTGGATTAGAAGTGGAATCCAGGAATTCCCCTAAGAAGAGAAAATGGAGAAGATCAGTTTAGCAAATTGGGAGCATAACAGACTGCAACCAAGAAGAGTTGGGAACAGATCTTGAAAGAAGGAGATAATTGAGTGAGAGGAGCAAAGAGGGAGATAGGAGATGGATATCTCGATAGAGGAAGCCAATGTGGAGTTGGAAAGAGACTGGGTGTTAGAGAAATGTCCAGGAACTCACAGGATGTCCCTGGCCAAGTCTCCAAACAATGGTGGAGGGGTGCCTAAATGAGACTTCCTATATAATCAAATGAGTAAACACCCTAGGTGTCATTGCAGAACCTACATCCAACAGGGAATGGAGATGGAGGCAGAGATTCATGGTTGAGCACTGGGCAGAACTCCTGGTCCAGCTGAGAGCACAGGAGGAGAGTCTGTATGAGCAAGGGATAGGGATTATGAGGAAGGTTCCCATGGTTATGGCTGGCTGGAGCTCTGAGGAACTCACTGAATCAAGAATAGCCACTGGAGATCCATTGGGAAAAGAAGCTAGGCCTTCCAAGGGAGACAACTATCAACTGGCATGAGTAGCTTGAGGAGCCATGAGGGGTGAGATCAGACTTTGTTCCTTGGACGGGCTGGCACCTTGGAGCCCATTCCCTGTGGAGGAACACCCAGCCCAGCATTGACTTTGGAATGCCTGAATTGAACTTGCCTAGAGTGGATGTGCCACGCTGAGCTTGCCCACCATGGGACTTCTTTCCCTTTTGGGGGAGGGCATGGGGAGGGGCCAGGCTGAGGGATGGCTGAGAGGGATTGGGAGGGGGTGAGGAAGGGGAGCAGGAAGATACATTGATGGAGATGACCTTTTTAAAATGAAAATAAAAAACAAAAACAAAACAAGAAGTGGATTTTACTACTTCAAATAATTTAATTAAGCAAGAATCTCACACATCTCTGCCCAGACATTTTTGGGTTTTAGTTAATTCCAGATGTAGCCAAGCTGACAACCAAAATAGCATTTCACAGTTGATTTATTTAATACAGTGCTTATTTAGCAGAGCATTAGCAGTGTTTTCTCCCCTAGGGTCAGATTTTTCTGTCCCTCCCAGCCAGTTCCTAAGGTCTGGACCCACTGTCCCATAGCCACTTAGTCCCCTCAAAAAACACACAAAGTTTCATATTAATTACCACCTATTTGGTATATGCCTCAGGCTTATTGCTTGCTAAGTCTTATACTTTAAGTTAACCTAAACGGTAGATAATCTGGGCTATCTGTTCCTATCTGAAGTTTTTAAAGGGGTCTTCCTTGATCAAACTTTACTTTCTTTAGCCTGTAATAAATCCATAGCCTCTCATTTTCTGTTGAAATAAAAACAAAACATCTTCTTCAAAGTAACATATCTTTTGACTTCAATTTTGAAGTCCAGGCAGTGACAAAATATATAGCTTGGATTAATGCAGCAGCATTTATAATCACATCTCATAGCAGCTCTTTTTCCTTCCTCAGCAGCCATACAATTCAGGCACCAGACTTTCTGTGTATCTCCATCTTTCTCTGGCTTAGATGTGTATATTTTACTTTATTTCTTTTTAAAGGACTTTCTGTACCCCTTTCCCTTTTTCTTTTCTCTCTCAAGCCTATGTATATTTTTAAACACACTAGAAATCATTTAAAAGGTTTTTTTTTTTTTTTTGTATTTTTTGTTTTTTGTCTGAATCTGTTTTTTAATGTTTATCTCTTTTTCTGACCACAGAGTTATTCTGCTAAGGCACATGGTTAGGATGAGAGGCTCAACTATGGTGATTTGCTCTACCTAGATCCTTGGTCTGTGAGAGCTTAGTTTCATGATGGGGGAGGGGAGACTGCCAGGAACCGAATTTACCAGCCCAACTCTGGGGAATTTAAAATCCACACTGACATCAAGTAAAGCACTGCCACCTGCTGCTCATAAACCTCATATAAATGTTTTGCAGCAGAGGCTCTTACAAGAGCCTCGAGGCTTTTGCTGCTAAAGCTGAGCCAGGAAGTCTCTGTTAAAAAAGCCACACCTCTGTTTGCTACCAGGAAACATAGTCCTCCAGAGGAAATGATGCTACCAAGGAGCCATCTTTAACTCTTCGCCTTTGGTATGTAAGATCAGAATTCTTAACTCCATCATATGCAGTTTGTGCTTGTATTTAAGTTCAGAACTTTCTGATTTAGACAAAAGGGCTCAATGTAGTAGAAATTAGGCAATATCTCCTTGGTCTAGAGTTGTGGCCTTTGGGTGTTGAGGCCCCATTATATGAGATGTGGCCAAGTCAGTTTAAGATCAGGTACATGCCAGGTCTCTTTCTATTTGATCTCTTGTGCTCTTGAAGGAAGGAACAGACTCACATCATGGACCAGTCCAGATTTCCAGTAATCACAAAACGGCTCAATCTCCAGAATCAGTAAGTGTATTTCTGTAAACCCCTTAATAAATATTAACATTTTATATCAGTTTCTAGTGATTATTACCAACTGCACAGTCAATTTATTTAATACTGTCCTGTTTAGCAGAGCATTAAAAGTGTTTTCTCCCCTAGAGCATACACGTCTAGCCCTGGGTTTTTGTGAAAACAGTGCCAGAAGTGTGGAGGACCACAAATATCTCCCACAGTTCCACTTCATAGAGAAGTACTTAAGTAAAATTATGAAGTTGTTGCTTACTTCTGTGAAACTCCTGTTTGTGTGTTTTCAAGTGAAATTTATGATAATTTTGTAGTCAGAAGTTTCTGGCCTGGACTAGCCCCAAGGTTCAGACCTATATGAGATTATGTTGCTATATTGTAAACAATTGTCCTGCCTACTGGTTTAATAAAAATGCTGATTGGCTGAAGGCAGACAGAAAGTATGGGCAGCTCTACCAGACTAAGAAAACTCTGACAACAGGAAGAGTAGAGCAGAGATACCAAAGAGATGCCAGTGAGACGTAGAGTAAGGAAGTTGAAATGTTGCTCTGAGAAAAGGTACCGAGTCGCATGGCTGAACGAGATAAAAATCATGGGTTAGTTTAAGAACAAGAGTTAGCTAGCAATATGCTAGAGCCATAGGCTGTTCAGCGTGAATTAAATATAAGTATCTGTATGTTTCTGTGGGACTGCAGGTGTGAGGGTCAGAACCCCAGGGCTAGGCCAGAAAGATGGGGCCAGAAACTTGTAATAACACAGATCTGCTCACAGCTGCTTAGTCTCCAATAATCACAGAAAGACTTATATTAATTACAAACAACTTGACTTATGGCTTAGGCTCATTATCAGCTAGCTCTTACAACTTAACTCATTTCTATTAATTTATATTCTGTCACATGGCTAGTGGCTTTACCTGTGTTCAATTACATCTTGCTCTCTTGGGCAGCAGCTTGCAACATCTCCATCTGACTATGCCCTCCTTTTCCTTTATCTATGCTTGGATTTCCTGCCTGCTTCTAAACTGGTTTACCATAGACCCAAGCAGTTACTTTATTATTCATTGGTAATTCACAGCATACAGAAAGGCTTCCCACACCACTATTTCTTCAGTTCCCGTAAAGAACTTATTTGGATTTTAGGTGAGTATTTTGCTTTCTGTAGGCTACTTTTGGTAGAATTTTATTTTCATAATATTAGTTGTCCTAACTTAGAAGCATGGGAGATAATTTTGTCTTTTATCTTCTTAAACTTCTTCCTTAAAAATCTTTATTATTTAAGACTTTCACTTTCCAAACTATATATATTCTAAGACATATGCTTTTGAACGTGTTATGAGTAGTATTCTTTCCCTCATTTCTTTCTTGGTTTGTTTATTTGCATATAGGAAGGCTACTGTATTTGGTCTGTTAATTTTGTATCTTGGTATTCTTCTGATTGTCATTATCAGATATAGAAGTCACCAGGTATATTTTAGGGTTTTTCAAAAAATATTTTATTTTTATGTGCATCATGAGTGTTTTGTCTGCATGTATGTTAATGCATGCCTGGTGTCTATTGAGGCCACAAGAGGGCAACAGATCCCCAGGAACTAGAGTTATATAGGCCCTAGGTCTTCTGCAACAGCAGCAAGCACTCTTAAGCACTGAGACATACATCCAGCGAATTTTTGGTGTCTTTATGTATAATATTATACCATTTAAAATAAGGATAATTTGACTTTTTTCTATTTATGTTACTCTTTTCTCCTTCACTTGTCTATAGTTCTAAGAATTTGAGTACCATACTGTACAAAAATGGAGAGAAAAAAATCTTTGTTTCATTTCTGCATGAAATAAAATGTTTTAATTTTTTATTTATTTAGGATGAAAAATTATGTACTTGTTGTATGTTACTTGCATTATGTTGCAGTATGTCTTCTATGAATATTCCTAGATTCTCTTGGACTTTTGTCATTAAGAAATGTTGGATTTTTTCAACAATCCTTTCTTTATTTAACCAGGTGAATATGTGGTTTTTTGTTATTGAATCTGTTTATGTGGTAGATTACATTTATTGATTTACGTATATTAAATCATCCATGCATTTCTTAGATGGAGCTGACTTGATTATGATGGAGTATCTTTTTGATGTGTTCTTGAATTTAGTTTGGAAGCTTTTTTAAAAAGAATGTTTGGAACTGTGCTCATTGGCTGGAACTGTCCTTCTTGTTTTGGTTGGGTCTTTGTCTGTTTTTCTATCAGCTTAATACTTGGTTTTAAAAAAGAATTTGGAAATATTACTTTCTCTTCTTCTTTACCGAGTAATTCTGGAATATTGTGGTTGAAGGTCTAATAGAATTTTGCTATGTGGCAATCAGCTCCTGGGCTTTTGTTTTAAGTTGGGAGATTTGTAATTACTCCTTTTATCTCATTGTTTTTTATAGGTCTGTTAAAATTATTTACTTTATTTTTACTTAATTCTATGTACCTAGAAATCAATTCATCTATTTCTTTTTGACGTTCTAGTTTTGTGGGATTTTTTAAAAGAATGTCCTTCTGATTCTTTATATTCCCACAGTATCTCCTGTGACATGTTTCTTTCATTCTGTGACTTTACTAATTTGGATCCTTTGTTTATGATGATTTTGCTAAAAGTTTCCAATCTTTACAAATAACCAATTTTTATTTCATTAAAATTTTTTTCTCTATTTTTATTTACTTAACTTCAGGTTTGAGTTACTATCTCTTTTCTAGAGTTCTTGTTTTCCCTGGCCTTCGGGTATACCATTAGGTTAAAACTATGACTTCTGTCAATAATCTTTATGCAGATACTTAGTACTGTAAATATTCCTCTTAGGATCCCTTCAGTGTGTTCCACAGACTTGTATGCTATGCCTTCATTTTCATTCAAGTATTGGAATTTTTAAATTTCCTTTTATTTCTTTACCTGGTTACTGCTCAGGAATGCACTGTTTTCTTTCCATGAGTTTGTGTATTTTCTATAGGTTCTATTGCTATTGATATACTGTTTTCTTTATTTGTGGTCAAGTGGAACAAAGAATGTCATTTCAATTTTTTCTGTATTTGTTGAGATTTATTTTGTGTCCAGGCCGGACTTTTGGGCCTAACCTCCAGGTTTTGGACTCACTGATCCGCAGTTCCACAGACCCACAGACCCGCAGTCCTGCAGACCTGCAGACCTGCAGTCCCACAGTGACAGTGACACACAGATGCTTTCAATAGTTTTTGGCTGATCAGCCTCAGGCCCAGGCTTTCTAACTCTAACTTTCTAACTCTCTACCCTTCATTTAACCCATATCTCTTGTTCAGCCATGCGGCTGGGTACCTTTGCTTAGAGCAGCATAGTTGTCCTTTGCTTATTTCGGCTTCTCTCTGGCGTTCTGCTCTGGCATTCTGTTCTCAGAGATTTTCTTAGTCTGGTAGCCCCGCCCACACTTCCTGCCTGCCTTTGGCCAATCAGCGCTTTTTATTAAACCAGAGGGTGGGACACTTATTTACCATAAAACAACACAATACCCCTACATAGGAGCTTCATAAAAGAATGCATATTCTTCAGTGTTTGAGTGGAATGTACTATAAATATATATTCAATCCACTTAATTTATGATCTCATTTAAGTTTCATAGTTGCTCTATTATTTTTATTCTGGACGAATGTCTTGCTGAAAGTAGGATATTTAAGTGACCCAGTACCACTGTTTTAGGGTCAATATGTAGTTTTGGATCTAAAGTGTTTCTTTTGTAAAACTTGTGTTTAGTGGTAAATGTAAAAGGACTGTAATATTCTTTTGATGAGTTTTTCCTTTAATGGGTATGAAGTGTTCCTTTTTAATCTTTTCAGAATACTTTTGGCTTGAGGTCTATTTTCAGGTAATAAAATAGCTACAGCTGATTGCTTAGTGCCATTCCACTGGAATACTCTTTTCCATCCATTTGCCCTGCTGTACAGTATTGTCTATCATTGCTGGTGAGGCATGCTTCACAGGGGCAGAAAAAAGATGAATTTTATTTTCTAGTCAAGTATGCTAGATTTTATCTATTTATCAGAGTATGAAAACCATTATTGTTTACAATTGTTATTAAAGTATTACATTAATTCAATTCTTTTTGTTTGTTTCATGGTATTTTCTCAGACCTACCTTAATTATCTGCCTGAACTTTGGTTATTTTTTCCCCTGTGACTTCTTGGATGTGTTTAATCTTCTCTTCAGAGATAAGTGTTTCTTTCTGTAGAGCTGAGTTGTCATAAATTACTGTCATTTGCTTTTAACTTTGAAACATTTTTATATCTCCTTCAATTTTAAGATATTTCTTGTAGAGATAATATTCTGGACTGACAGTTGTGATCTTTCAGGACACTGAGTAACTATTTCCAGGCCATTCTGGTTTATAAAAGTTTCTGTGCGTTGTTCTAATGGTCTTGACTTATAAGTGTCTTGAACTTTCTTTCATGCAACTTTCAGTACTGTCTTTTCATCAACTTATAAAATAATTTTTATTTTTTAAATTTTTATTTAAGAATTTAAAAAATTTATTTTACATAATGAAAACATATCCCACCACCTCCTTCCCATTCCTGCTCATCCTCCTTCTCCTCCATTCACCACCTTTTCCTCCAAAGGGGCTTCCCATGGGTAGTCATCTAAGCCTGGCATATTCAATTGAGGAAGGACCTAGTCATTTCCCTGTAAAAGTTTCTGGAGTGGCCTAGCTCTAATGTCCAGATTCAGTCACAGTAGCATTGCCCCTAAAATGATATAGACACATTAATTACATGCCATTCAGCCTACAACTCAGGTTTATTGCTAGCTAGCTCTCTCATCTTAATTCAACTCATTTCCATTTATATGTCTTGCCACATGGCCCATGGCTTACTTTGCTTTGTAGGTGACTGGATCGCATCCTCTCTTGACTCTGTCTTCCTTACTCTTTATCTAGGCTCAGATTTCATACCTGCTTCTAAGATGCCCTGCTATAGACTAAAAGAGCTTCTTTATTAACCAATGAATGATATTCACAGCATACAGAAAGACATCCCACATCACTTCTCCTTTTCTGTCTAATCAAAAAGGAAGGTTTCAATTTTAACATAGCAAATTACATATAACAAAACAGCTATCAGACAAGAATTAGTTACAATATCTAGCTTATTTGTATTTAACAATATTAAAGAAAATATTCTATCATCTATTTTATCCCTATGAGCCTAAAGTTTTATATTTAATATACCTTTTATAATAAATAATGAAAACTATACTTATAACTATCTAATATTCAACTACATGAAAGACCACTGAAGGATATAACATTACCCAAGTAAACAGGAAGTGCAAGCAACTTCCAAAATCTAGAAATGACAGAGATGACATCTGGCTACCTGGACAGTCACCCAAAGATCCTTTGTAATGTTAGGGCATCCATTTTTAGCCTACAGTTTTAGAGTCTCTGGCATGCCTTTCAGTGAAGAAAGAAATTTGAAGGATTTCTCTGCCTATTCTGGTACAGTTTGTCAGTCACTTCTCCCTTGGGTCCTGAAGTATGACTCGTAGTTTTCTCTGTGTAGTAGGAAACAGAAGGACCATCTTGGCTTGTTCTGTGAAAGTTCAGAGGTCACTTTCCTGTGGATCCTGTATGTCTACTTTATACAACATACTATCAAGCAGTCAATGCAAGGAAAGTTTCTTTTCTGTAGCTAGCTCATTAAGAGTTGAAAAATTAAAAGAAAACACAATAATAAATATAGTCCAGATTCTTTGTGTATTTTCCATCTTTATTTGGCATATACATATATATATATATATGTATACATGCTTTTATTACTTTCTCTTTTTTAAGGGCTTTCTCTACCATCTCTACCATTTCTCTTTTCTCTCTGAAGCCTATGTACATTTTACACAAGTTGAAACCTGTTTAGAGGTTTTCTCTATCTGAATCTGTTTTATTGTGTATCAATCATTTTCTAACCAGAAGAGTTTTTAAAATGCTAGACTTTAAAGTACTGTTTGACTCCCAACTTTATTTTACTTGGCTTTTCAACATGGCTTAGGTATCATAGACATGCTTATCTTTCCAATTCTGGGAAGCAGTACTATATATTGTGGAACTATTTACCATTTCAACTCTGTGGAATCTTAGGGTCTATATTGCTACCAAGTAGAGCACTGTTGCTTGCTGGTCATGAACTCCATTTATGTATTTGGCAGCAGGGCCTCTTAAAGAAGCCACATATATTTTTTTCCAGCTAAGGCTAAGTCAAGATACCTCTCTTAAAGGATCTGCACATCTACTTACCACCAGCAACAGATATGACCCAAGAAAATGCTGCTACTAAAAAGCTGTTTTTGTCTCTTTACTTTGTCCTCTTTCTGTCTGTATAAACCGAAAATTTATCCCCATCATATGCTGCTTGTGCTTACATTGAAGCTCCTGTGAGACTTTGTAAACCTACCTAGTTGCAGCTTAAGTTGCCCTTTCTGAGCCCGCCATTTTGTAATTCAAATCCACACACCATGCTATCTCTGTACTATGACTCACATCAGAGACACAACTAGGAAGATGCTTTTGGCTGTGCTTCTGTGATCTGGAACTCTTTTTAAGCTTTCTCAGGCTTCATGTGGATGTAAATGCCCCATTTTGGGTGCCATTTGTAATAAAATTTTCTGGTCCTGACTAGCCCCAAGGTCCAGGCCTGCCTCTCATCTTAATTCAACCCATTTCCTTTAATATGTCTTGCCATGTGACACATGGCTAACTTATTTCTTTACACTTTGCTTCTTGGGTGGTAGAATCACATTTTCTTTTGACTCCACTCCCTTCCTTTTATCAATGCTCTGTTTCCTACCTGCTTCTAAGATTCACTGCCATATGCCAAAAGAGTCAGTCCTTTTATTAACCAAAGATATTCACGGCATACAGAAGGATATCCCACATCAGTGGTACATTTACACAATGGAGTATTACTCAGCTGAAAAAACAATGACATTATGAAATTTGAAGGTAAATTGATGGAACTAGGAAATATCATCTTCAATTAGGTAACTCAGACACAGAAAAACAAACATGGTATGTACTCACTCATAGAGTGAATATTAGATGCAAATCCAGAGTAACCAGATTGCAACTCATAGCTCAAGAGAGGCTAACTAACAAGGGGGACCCTAAGAGGGACCCATAAGTCATCCTGAGCAGGGAAAATAGAAGAGATTTCCTGAGTAATCTGGGGATAAGAGAGGGCAATAGAGAAAAAAGGGATGAGAGATGAAAACCTGAGGAAATAGAATAGTCAAGCTGGGGGAGAGATAGAGGGGGAGAGAAATGTAAGAGATATCTTGATAGATGGAGACATTATGGGGTTAGGGAGAAAGCTGGTGCTAGGAAAAATCTCAGAAATCCACAAAGATGACCCCAGCTTATATTATCCTATCATTAGAGGCTTGATCTCATATATATATATATATATATATATATATATATATATATGAGATATATTGTATATATATATATTGTATTTATATAAATATAAAACTCATGAAATTAGACATCAAAAAAATCAAATAACCCAATAAAAAATGGAGAACAGATCTAAACAGAGAATTCTTAATAGGAAAAAAAGATATTTAAGGAAGTGTTCAACATCCTTAGCCATTAGAGAAATGCAGTCAGAAGAACTCTGAGATTCTATCTCACACCAGTCAAAATGAATACGATAAAAGACACTGATGACAGCCTATGTCAGAGGGTTGAGGACAGAAGGGAGACCCTCCTCCACTGCTGGTGGGAATGTAAGCCTGTACAGCCGCTCTGGAGATCAGTATGGCGGTTTCTCTGAAAACTGGTAATCCGTCTTTCTCAGGACTCAGCAATACTATTCTTGGGCATTTATCCCAAAAGATACCCAGCCACAACACAAGGACATTTGCTCAGTTATGTTCACAGTAGCATTATTCAGAATAGCAAGAACTATGAAACAGCCTAGATGTCCCCTCAACCAAAGAAGGAATAAAGAAATTGTGGTACATTTGCAGAATGGAGTAATATTCATGGTAAAACAGTGACATCATGAAATTTGTAAGCAAATGGATGGAAGTAGAAAAAAATCATTCTGAGTGGGGCTATACAGACCCAGAAAGACAAACACAGTATGTATTGACTCATAAATAGATAGGAGTTAGTAAACACATAGCAAAGGATGAACAGACTAGATTCCACAACCCCAGAGAAAATAGGTAGAAAGAAGGACCCTGAGAGGGATACATATGGATTGCCCAAAGAAGGGAAAATGGTTATGATCTCTCGAGTAAACTGGGAGGGGGATATAGAGAGAAGAGGTGGGAACAGCAGGATTTCAGAAGGCCAAGTTGGAAGAAGGGCAAAGATGAACAATAAAGACATTCTGACAGAGTGAGCTATCACGAGTTTAGGGAGAAACTTGGTGCTAGAGAAATCCACAGAAACTCATAAAGAGGTCCCAGCCAAGACTCCTATAAATTCTGGAGAGAGTGCCTGAACTGGCTTTCTCCTGTAGTCAGATTGATGACTACCCTAATTGTCATCATAGAATCTATATCCAATGACTGATGCAAACAAATGCAGACACTCCTAGCCCAACACTTGGCAAACTTCTGGAGTTCAGTTGAAGAGAGGGAGGAGTAATTAGAAGAGCAAAGTGGGGAGTCTTGAGATAACAATAGAGAAAACCACAGGGACAGCAGACCTGAACTAATGGGAGGTCACAAACTCTGGACTAACAGCTGTAGAGACAGACTGCATGGGACCAAACTAGGCCCTCGAATGAGGGTGAATTATCTTGGATGCATGAGCTAGCTTTTTGGAGCCCATTCTCTATGGTGGGATGTCTTGCTCAGCCTTGATACAGGGATGAAGGGAAGGATCCTGTCTCAACTCAGTATGTTAGCCTGTGTTGACTATTCAAGTGAGGTCTTAGCCCTTTGAGGAATGGACAGGAGGTGGGATTGTGAAGAGGGAGGAGAAGAGAGAACAGGAGGTGGGGTAACAGTGGAGGGTATGTAAAAGGAATTATTAATAATTAAATAAATATTTAAAAAGAAAAGGATAACAGCAAACATATACATCAAGAAGTGAAATGCTTATATATATAAAAAAAAAGACCTGTCTTTAGTTAGTGTTTTTAGTGTTTAATGAGCTGAAACAGAGAATTTCTTACAGGATCTTATGGAATTGTTATTCCATTATCTGTAATAGGCAAAATCTGTACTTAGATATCCCTGTACTTTAACAAGCATTCATTTCTTTACGTTTGGGAAATTTTCTACTATGATTTTACTGAAGGTATTTTATACTGTTGCTGCAGTGTTCCTTTCCTTCCCTGCTAATTGTTGAAAGGATTTTTTTTCATGGTATCTCCGTGTTTTATTCATCTATACTTGTATGAAAGAAAGACAAACACACCCATACAGACAGTATTATTTTAATTTCTCACTGCTCTTTCCTGAGCAGTTTAATGTCTGCGCTCTGTCTTTCATCTCTGATTCCTTTTGGTGACACGATCCATTCTGTTGCGGCCTGAGGTTTTTAATTGACTTGTTGAGAATTTCATTTTCAACACCATTTCAATTTGGGTTTCTTTTAGAATTCAAACTGTATGTTAATATCCTGGATTAACTTTCTTCTTTCATTCCTTTGTCTTTTTGAGTTGTTGGATTATATTTACAATCATTCCTTTGAATATTTTTTTCTGGAAGTTCTTCAAGGTTATTTTAGTTAAGTAACCTTACTATGAGATTTGTAGTCTTTGAGACAACATGTTACTTTGATTTCCATTTTTTTTTTTCCTAAACTAGAATTCACACATCTGGACTTAGTTTCTTGTTTTGTTTTTTTTTTCTTTCTTTTTTTGTTCAAGTCACCTTTATTTCCTTTTCTATTATCTCCCTCCCTTTATTTCTTTCTCCCTCCTTCTTTCTTCATTTCCCCCTCCTCCTCTTTTGTCTCCCCCCCTCTCTTTCAGATGTGCTTATAATATCCAAGGAAAGCCTAATTTATACTAGGGTGAGAGTCTTGATTTTTTTTAGTCTAGTATTTGAGGATACTGCCCTTACTGTCCTCTGCTTGTTAAAGGAGGTGGGAAGATATTCGACCGGCAGTGTGGACTGATTTTGTGTCTCAAAGCCAAAAAGAGCAACTGGAATGTTCCAGTCAGAAAACTAGCAAGATTCTGTGTCTCCATGTCATATATATTGGATAGAGCATCCCTTCTGGGGAGATGGCTGAATTTTAGTAAATTTCAAAAGCTAAGAGAAGATAGTGGACCCTGGATAGAAGCTGTGGGGCTTGAGTGACACAAATGGAGGAACACCAGGAAGAGAAAAACCCATAGCCTACTTGGATCTTTCACTTCAGTGTCTGTCTCCCTGCTTTTTAGATAGTGTTAGATTGTATAGGCATGGTAGTTTATTTAAATGGTACCTACTTATAACCACTTAATGAGCTGTAAGATTTTGGTATCAGAAAGTATACTCTCAAATGTCCCATAAATTATTCAAATGAAGTCATACTTCAAAGAATGTAAAAGTGTCTATTACTCTATATTTACTAAATTTTGTGCATATGTACATATGTGAGTTTGCCTTCTGGTGCTGGACTCAGTAGAGTCCATTGGATCCCTTAGAAATGGAGTTACAGGCATGTGTGGAATGCTTCACTTATTACATGAGTATGGAGACCAAATCTCTGGTACTCTTGCTTGCACAGAAAATGCTCTCAACTTCTGCTTAGCCATAATTCCAGCCCTAAATTTTATTTTACTTAAAAATTTTGTCTAAGTATCATAGGTGAATGCTTGTTTGCTCATTTTGTTTGCGTAGAAGGCACTTTGAAATCTTTGCTGTTATAAAATTGTTTTAATAATTCATCTTTTAATTATTGGCTCCTGATACACAGAAATATAATGACTATAATAATTAGTTGTATACATTGCTTTTTATTCAGACTTAATACTTATTTCTTGAATTAATTCTCATTTTAAAGTGTATATCCTTACATTTCTCTGCATCATAATCATTAGCAATGTCAACATTCTAACACTCCTTCATTTGTACTCATGATTATAATTTTAATTTCTTTTCTAGCATCTACAATTTCTAAGGTATTGTAGTTGTTTAAAACAGGGTCTTACTCTGTATACCATACTGGCCTCAAACTTATAGAGATCTGGCCTTCTCTGGCTCTGGAGTGGGTAATTGAAGGTATGGTAATCTAATCAAAATAAGCTCTCTAGAGAAGCATTAGACAGATATTTTTATCTAAGTCTGTAAGACATGCCCGTCAGTGGCTGAAGGACATTTTCTATTAGCTCTGTTTTGACAAGCTCTTTGTTTGCCATGAAAAAACAAAATTTAATCTTATTAAATGCTTGTCTTCAGAGATAACTATTGAACAACTTTTACTTAGTAATATAATAAAAACCTGGAACCAGATATTGGGGGAAAACTGAAATATCAGAGAAAGGGAACAAACCACAGCCATTTTTCACCCAGCCAAATTCATGGGCTGAGGGGGCTACAACCTTTCTTCATGAGTCTTTAAACTGACATGTTACCAGACAGAATGCTGAATTTCTGAATTCTTCTGCCTTATATTTCTTTCCTTGCCCAGATATTTTACTTCTTGGATCAACTCTCTTAGAGCTAGGGCTATAGGTGTGTGCTACCACTGCCTAGCTGTTAGGCCTTAAACTCATAGAAATCCAGATGTATCTTTGTCTCCCCAGTGAAAGGAATAAAAGCATGGGTCCCCACTCTCAGACCTTCATGGTGTGGCTGTAGGTGAGTCTATCCTCTGATATTCCAGACTATATTTATTAAATATACAATATATCACCACAGATAATCATTTAAACTGTGCTATTGCATTTTATACAAATTTACAAGTTGATTTGTTGACATTTGATTTTAAAAAGTTTACATTTTCTGTTGTGAAATAAATTGGTCCAGAATTTTATTTTATACGAGAATGTAAAAAAGCTATTTGAAAGGTATTTCCCATGTTTCTTTTCTTTCTAAGGGTTTTTGCAATTTTATACTTCTTTATTAAAACCTAATTTTTAAAATTAAGATATATGTATATAAAATGAGCTATACAATAGTACTTAAAAGAGTACTATTCATTATAGCCTATAGTGAAAATAGCCAAGGTATCAATAAACTGTAATACATCCATATTATTAGTTTTGAGTATTTGAGAATAAGTACTCCAAAAACATAGCTTAAGAGAGCAAAAAATTATTTTGGCTTATGGTTTCTGAGAATTGTAATCTATTATAGGGACCAAGGCCTGGCAATGGGAGCCTATGACAGTAGCTTGGTTAGAGTACAGTCAGCAAATAAGATGCTAATGTGAAGAAATTATTCAAAGCCTACTCATCATTTCTGGGTACTCAGACACCACATGTGAAAGGCTATACATCTTCAAAAAGTATCACTATAAGCCAAAGATTGTGTATCTAAAACATTTCTTGTGGGAGAACATTTCATATTTGAGATATATAACACTAATCAATAAAATGAAAAAATATTATAACACATTGTATTTAAAAAGTATATTGAGTATAAGTGATCATATAGAAAATAATGTTTTTATTTTAAGATTCCCTAATATGAATTTATATTCAAAGAAAAATGTGATTTTTCTAGAAAAATCTTGTGAGAGGCATAAACAAATCTATGGTTATAAGGTGGTTGTTAGAATGCAAAGAGACACTGATATTATTTTGAAGAGAAAGGAAGACTTTGGGAATAGAATACGGGGTTGTTTTGTTTTATATCTTAATAATATATTAATACATTTGATTAAAATTCAATAAACATACACAAAATTGAGAATTTTGTATTTGACTATGTGAAAAATTTATTTCAAATTCTATCAAAAATGCACATATCAAGTTTGGAGTTCACTAAAATATAAGTGGATTTGGATGTACCTGGCTAGGCTAAATGCATAGATAATGTAGTATAATGAGAAGAGAAAATGATGCATGGGAGGATCTAGTTGGCAAAAACATAAAATTCCCTGTTACAGTGAGGTTTCTTGGTCTTGTGGTGGCCAGAGGTCTGGGACCCACAGACCTGCAGCCCCAGACCCCTTAGCGACCCACCGCTGCTCAGGCTCCCAAATGATTCAGACGCTTATATTAACTTCATGCTGTTTGGCCTATGGCTCAGGCACATTGCTAGCTTGCTCTTACATCTTAAATCAACCCATTTCTATTAATCTTTCCTGCCATGTGGCCCATGGCTCACCTGTGTTCCTTACATGTTTCTTCTTGGGCAGCTGGCTCAGTCTGTCCCTGACTCCGCCCTTCTCCTACCTATGTTGTGATTTCCCCTCCTACTTTTCCTATGGTGCCTGTCATGGGCCAAAACAGCTCTTTTATTTAAAGATTGATATTCACATCATACAGAAAGGCATTCCCATATCAATTTCCAATGAATTTTTTTAATGAAGCATATTTTCTCCAAAAGTTACATTCTAATGTTACAAATACCTATTTTTTTACAAGACATTATATCTATTATTAAGATTAAATATCTTACATAACTTTTATTGTATATTTAACTTTATAATATATTTTTCATATACTCATAATATTGTATGTATTTATAATATTTTATATTATATATTTTGTAATATTTTAGACCTATTTACTAATAGTGTAAAGGAGACTAGGAAATGCTGTAATAAAGAGCATAAAAAAATTTACTCAAGAAATATCAAGTAATGAAACTAATTCAGACTTCAGTTTTGGAAGCAGGGTCTCTTTAAAATATCTAGAAAGGATTATCTTGCTTTTATAATAATTTTTCAGTATTTTTATGGCAAAAGTAAAGACAACAGAATCAAATATTTTGTTTCTAAGAGAAAAGTAGAAGTCCCATAAATACATGGCAAATATAAAGCTTGTTTTATCTGTATCATTGTATTTAAGTGATCATTATATTTTAATCATTAATGGAAGTCAACAAAGAGAATTTTGAAATAATTTTCCAAGTTAATTAAACAAACTCTATTTGCTTTTTAGTAAACTGTTGCTATGGCCTATCTTATTTTGATTCTCAAAGATAATAGAGAGATATAATCAGAATTTGTGAGTCAAGAAGACTCAAAAAAGACTTGGAGAGTGATAATTTGTTTTGAAGAAATATAAACACTTAAGTCTTAATTACTTAACTTCTTGCATGTCTTTTTTTCCCCTCCAAAACAAGTATTATTTACTCTAGAGATGGACAGCTGGGTGTGTGACATATGATTTAATATTGCTTGCATTAGAAATATTTAAGATAAAATAATATTGTGACATTATTATTGAACCAGGCTCTATTAGTTGCTTTACAGTAAAAATTTGAAAAAAAAATCATACTGTGGAGTAAACCTTTCATTTATTTATTTATAGATACTGCTATGGGGCAGACATTGAATATTTTTGAGGTCTATACATGAAAATATTCTCAAGCAAAGGGAGAATTTTTTGGTGGTGGAAGGAATTTTTAGGAAATGGATCTAGAATGAGGTCTTTAAATTATTTGAACTTTCAGCTATAGTTAGTTTTAATTGTCAGATTTGTATAGTGTGGAATCATCTGAGAGGAAGAGCTTCATTGAGGAACTGTCTACATTAGATTGGTCTATGTGATGGATTTTCTTGAGAAGTAGAGATGTACCATCCCTAGGAAAGTGGTCCTGAGTTATATAAAAGCATTATTTAAACATAGTGCAGTGAGTGAACTGGAAAAAAAGTATTCCTACTTAGTTTCTATTTAAAATTTTTGCTTGAGCTTCTGGTCTGAATTATCTTAGTGATGGAGTGGGACATGTTTGCCAAATAATTACCCCTATTAATCCCTTAAATTACTTCTTTTTCAGAGCATTTTATCATACAAACAAAGAGGAAACTAGAACAGAGAAATGGGGTGTTCCACTGATGGAGCTGACTGTTGGCTTTATATGTTATTAGACTGTTTTGCTGGAAGATATTAGAGGATTTTATAATGATGAGCTGAGAAGAACATTGAATACTCAAAAAAAAAAAAACCCTCAAAGGGTTTCTTAGAAGATGTTAGTACTAAGAGAGTATAGACTGCAGAAGCCTGATTCATGAAGTTTCTTATAAAAACCCAAGACTATCAAATTTGCAATGGTGGATTTATTTTTTATTTTGTATTGAGAATTTGAGTGTTCTGGTTAGCTAGGTGTGAAGAATAACTTGTAAAAAAGAGATTCACACCATTAAGTGAAATTTTCTGTACTTTAATAAGACAAAAGAAATGTGTTTCCTCATGGTTGGCACACAATATTTATTGTCAAGGGAGTTCCCATGCTATATTTTATATTGACAATCAAACTTGGTGACACATAAATGTCACCCTCTAATGAAAGCTTCATAGAAAGACACTGTCTGAAACTTGGGACTCCATCAAAGGATTAGAGTTCCTGTGAAGAAGGAAGGAGAGGCCATTGGTAAAAATGCTAGCTATCTTCTTTACAGTGGAGTTCCTAAGATACAAAAGATGCCAGGAACATGGGGAGTATACCAATGATGATGGTAGCTGTGGCGTCAACATGAGGTTTTGACAAAAAGTCTGTGTGCTGCAGGTGCAAAGTTTGAAAAGTGTGTCTGCTAAAACTTCCATAATCCAGGAGACTATATAATTATTGAGTCCAGATGCTGGACATTAAGGATCTGGATGACAGATGTGTTGTACTAGATTTTGGGTTCACTTAAGTTCATTAATTTTATGAACTGATTCTTCCCTCTTAAAATATAAAACTATTTTTATTTTTATCTTACACAAGCCCACAGGAAAAATACATTTGACTTCTAAAAGTGTTGGAAGTAAAGGCTGTGGAACTTCGTAAGTTGTACTATGTTTTATATTGTAATATTGGCATGAGATCTTGGGAGAAGAAATTAAAACTTTATGATTTAAAAGTGACATGTTTGGAACTCTCTTGGTTCCCTCAGGCAGACACCCCTTTCCTTTGATTTTCAGGTAAATTTCATTAAATACACAAAAATCACCACAAGATAGGAAAATAATCCATCTTGCTGCTGAATAGAAGAATCATAGCCCAACATCAAAGATAGACATTATCTAAGTGGAAAGAGTTAGAAAACGGTTTTTCAAACAAAGGGACTTAAGAAGCATGGTGATGTAGCCATTCTAATAGCTAAGAAAACAGATTTCTAACTAAAATTAATCAAAAGAGACAAGGAAGGATATCTCATAAAGAAAAATAATCCATGAAGATTACTTTTTAATATTTATATGCCTAACTCAAGGGCACCAACATTTGTAAAAGAAATGTTACTAAAGATTAAATCATACATCAGGCCTTACACATTGATAGTATGAAACTTCAACACCCTACTTACACTAATTCACAGGTCATTCAGCCAAAAAGTAAATGAAGCTCCCAGATGTGATAAAACCAAAAGTATCTAACAGATATCACATTTAATTCAAACACAAAAGAATACATCTTCTTCTCATCACCTCATGGAACTTGCTTTAAAATTGACCACATACTCAGAAGTCTCAACAAATGCAATAAAATTAATATAATCTCCCACATCTTATCATATCACCATAGATTAAACTTGGGTTTCAACACTAGAAACAACTGAAAACCTACAAACTCATGGAAGCTGAACAACTCTCCACTGAATAAAAAATAGCTCAAGACACAAAGAAAGAAAGAAAAAACTTTTTAGAGTTTAATGAAAATGAAGGTACAACAATCCAAACTTATTGGACACAATGAAAGTGGTGCTAAGAAGAAGGTTCATAGCACTAAATACTTATATTAAAAATACTAGAGAGATTTTAGATATATGACCAACTTAACAGCACACCAGGAACAAAAAAAGCAAGCACACCCAAGTGTAGTAGACAGAAGAGATTTAATAAAAAACAAAGGCTGAAATCAATAAACAGAAACAAAGAGAACAACACGAAGAATCAATGAAATAAATTATAGTTGATTTTTTGAGAAAAATCAATAGGATAGATAAATTCTTATTCAAACTAACTAAAAGATACAGAGATGCTGTGGGATAATGCTCCTGTATACTGTTAAGTTTTGTCACTTGTATTGGTTTAATAAAATGCTGATTGGCTAGTTGGCAGGCAGGAAGAATAGACAGGAAGACCAGACTAAGAAAATGCTGGAAAGAGGAAAGATGGAGTAACAGATGGCAGACAGATACAGAAGCAAAATGAGAATTCTGAACTAACCAAAGCTACCAAGCCACGTGACTAAATGTAGATTAGAATTATGGGTTAACTTAAAGTATAAGAGTTAGCAAGTAATTATCCTGGGCCATAAGACAAACATCTTATAATAACAATAAGCCTTTGAGTAATTATTGTATTAGCAATTTTGGGACTGGCCAGGTGACACAGAAACTTTCAACTACATAGATAGAATATTCAAATCAACACAATCAGAAATAAAAGGGGGAATAGCAACAGATGTGGAGGGGGAAGAAGAATCATTCGATCGTATTTTTAAAAACTGTACTCCATAAAATTGGAAAAATCTAAATGGTTAATTTTTCAATACTTACTACATACCAAAGTAAAGGAAAGATCTGATAAACAGCTCAAATACATGTAAAAGTCCAATAGAAATAAAAGCAGTCATTAAAAATCTCGAACACATAAAAATTTCAGGAAGAGATGGTTTTAATGCAGAATTCCACCAGACTTTCAAAGAAGACTTAATTCTAATACTCCTTAAATTATTTCACAAAGTAGAAACAGAAGGAACATTGATTAAAAGCATTCTATGAGGCCATAGTTACCCTGACACCCAAACCATGTGCAGACTCAACAAAGAAGGAGAATTACAAAGCAATTTTCCATATCAACATATGTGGGAGATTGTGTTGTTTCATTGTAAATAATCATCCCACCCACTGGTTTAATAAAAAGTGCTGATTGGCCAAAGGCAGACAGGAAGTGTGGGTGGGGCTACCAGACTAAGAAAACTCTGAGAACAGGAAGAACAGAGCAGAACACCAGAGAGGAGCCGGAAGAAGCAGAGGAAAACTATGCTGCTCTAAGGAAAGGTACCGAGCCACATAGCTGAACAGGATAAGAGTCATGGGTTAGACGAAGAGTAGAGAGCTAGCAAGTGATATGCCTGGGCCTGAGGTCGATCAGCCTAAAACTATCATATGCATCTGTGTGTCTCTGTCTCTGTGAGTCTGCGAGTCTGCAGGTCTGCGGGTCTGCGGGTCTGTGGGTCTTTGGGCCTAAACCTTAAGGCTAGGCCCAAAAGTCTGGGCTAGAAACATCTTACTACAAACATAGAAGCAAAAATACTCAACAAAATGCTTACAAATCAAGGCAAAACACATAAAAAGATCATCCACTATAGTCTGATAGGCTTCTTCCCAGGGTTCAGGAATGAGTCTACATATAAAAATCTGTCAATATAATCCACCATATTGTGGATTCCATAACTGTGGTTGGCCATTATACAGGGCTGTTCTGAGTTACAGATAAGCTAGGAAGCAGGGTCTTCAGTGACAATGAGTACAGAAGACCTGGGAGAATATTTTGAAGGAAAGATTATTTAGCAGGGATAGCAAATATATCTTGAGGTGTTGTGGGGGAGAGAACAAGGAAGGAAGTGCAGCAGCAGGGGCAGGGACTTTCCAAACTTATCAGTCAGATTAGCAGATTATCAGTCACATCATTTCTGAGAAGCCAGTTCCTTGGGAGCAAAATAGAAGCCTGTCTAACTTTATTATGATGTGGTCATTGTCTCTATGTAGTTGAGTAGGTTCAAGCCTGATGAGTAGAAAACAGGGCTACTCCTGATATATTCTTGAGAGATGTCTGGAGTATGGGCAATGCTCTACATTTCATCATTTGGCTTGGGAACCCACACCATATAAACAAACTATAAGTAAAACCACATGATCATCTCATTAGGTGGCCCAAAGCTTTTGACAAAATCCAGCACCCCTTCAAGATTAAAAAGTCCTGAAGATATTGTGGATATCTAAATTTAATAAGAGGAACATACAGTAAATCTATAGCCAACATCAAATTAAATGGAGAGATACTTAAAGTAGTATTATTAAAATCAGAATCAAGGCTATCCACTCTCTATTTCATGGTATACATAAATTGTCAAAAATTCTCCTGGGGAACTCCTAAAGCCGATAAACACTTTCAGTGAAGTAGATGTATATAATATTAGCTTTAAAAAAATCAGTACCTCTTCTATATACAAATGAAAAACAGACTGAGAAGGAAATCAGGGAAACATGACCCTTCATAACAGCCATAAACAATATAAAATATCTTGGCATGACTCTAGCCAAGCAAGTAAAAGACTTGTATAATAAAATCTTCAAATTTTGAAGAAAAAAAATAAAGGCGATATTAGGTGTTGGAAAGGTCACCCATGATCATGAATTGAAAGAATTAAAATAGTATAAATGACCATCCTACCAAAAACAATCTACAGATTCAAAACAAACCCAATATAAATTCCAATATAATTTTATAGCCATTAAAAGGACAATATTCAGTTTTGTGTAAAAAAATAAAATACCCAGGATAACTAAAACAATCCCATACAATTAAAAGAAAAAACTTATGAAGGTATGACAATCCCTGATTTCAAGTTGAACTACAGAGCTATGGTAATAAAATTCAAAATTTAATCACATTAAAACAGACATATTGATCATAAAATTGAATCAGAGACCCAGACATAAACTTACACACCTGAGATTACCTGATTTTTGATAAAGTGACCAGAAATTCACACTGGCAGAAAGGCAGCCTCTTTAACAAATTACAATGGTCTAACTGGATGTAGAAGAATGCAAATAGATTTATATTTATCACTCTGCACAAAACTCAAGTCCAAGTGGATCAAAGACCTCAACATAAAATCAAACATGCTGTATGTGATTGAATTAAAAATGAGGAATAACTTAAATGCATTGCCACAAGAGAGAACTCTTTTAATAGAACACAGATAACGCAGGTACTAATATAAACAATAAATGTGACTTCATGAAACTAAAAGCTTTTGCAAGGTAAAGGACATGATCAATAGAACTAAACAGTGGTCTACAGAATGGGAAAAGGTTTTCACCAACTCCAAACCTGATAGAAGGCTAATATCCAAAATATATAAAGAAGTCAAGAAACTAGACATCAACATTTAAATGATCCAATTAAAAATAGAGTAGAGGTCTATACAAAAAAACTATAAATAGAAAAAACTCAAATGGCTGAGAATAACTTAAAGAAATGTTCAACATTTTTAGCCATCTTGGAAATGCAAATCGAAAGTGCTTTGAGATTCCCTCTTTCACCTGTTCGAATGGTTTAGACCAATCACATAAGTTATAGCTCATGCTAACAAGAATATGGAGTGTCTCTGCACCCATCAAACTAAGTGAGTGACACTCTACCCAGCCCAGGCATTGATCCCAGTCTCCAAGACCCTGGCCCTGGGACACAGCCTTTGGAACCACCCCCCACTCATTTCTGCCCTAAATCCAGGCAGGAAAAAACTCTGCAGGCCAGAAACCCCAGTAAAATCTAGTTCGTTGGACCTCCTCCTATAAAACCTAACCCCATCTTCCAACCCACTCTATCATCTGGAGATCTCACTAGCAATGAAAAACACATAGATCCTCTGCACCCATTGGACTAACAGTTTTTCAGTTCTTACTGGATTAAGAGCAGCTATCTGAGACCTTCAGTTCCTCAGCAACTACTGGATCAAAAGCAGCCACTGAGACCCACAGTGTGTTAGCACCTACTGGATAAAGAGAGATCACTGTGTCACAGCAAACACTAACTCCAAATGGACTAATTACTCAGATAAGACCAAGAGAGTCTTCCTGAGACACAGACACACCCAGAACATACTGCACCAAAATCAGCTACCTGAAGTACAGACAAACCATGCAGTGATCCAAGGAAGCAATGGGCAGAATCCAGTGCAAGAAATCTTATAACAACAAAAAGAACATGGAACCACCAGAATCTGGTGGTTCTAAAACAGCAAAACCTGAACATGGCGATGCAGAAGAAGCAGAAAGAAATGACCTTAAAAAAGAGCTTTATAAAGATAATAGAAGCCATAAAAGAGGATATAAAAAATCCCTTAAAATATAAGAAAATACAATAAAATTGGAGGAGATCAACAAATCCCTAAAAGAGAACAAAGAAATTTACGAAAACCAAGAAAAAAGCAATCAAATATGTGAAGGAAACATCTCAAGACTTAAAAATTGAAATAAAAGTAATAAAGAAGACACAAAATAAGGCAATGCTGAAAATAGAAAATCTGAAGAAACAAACTGTACCTACAGATGCTAGCATAACCAACATAATGGAAGAGAGAATCTCTGATGTGGAAGATTCAATAGTGGAAATAGATACATCAGTCAAAGAAAACACTAAAACTAAAATAGTCATTAACATAAAACATACAGGAAATATGAGGCACCATAAAAAAAAAAACAAACCTAAGAATAATTAGAATTGAAGGAGACAAATACCAGGAAAAAAGACACAGAAAATATATTTAACAAAATTAAAAAGAAATTTTTTTGACCCTAAAGAAGGAAATGACTATAAGACGCAAGAAGCTTACAGAACACCAAATAGACTAGACCCTCCCCACCAAAAGTCTGCTTTTGACATAAAAATCAAGCCACTAAACCTATAGAATACAGAAAGAATACTAAGAGCTGCAAAGAAAAAAGGCCATGTTACCTGTAAAGCCAGACCCATCAGAATAACACCAAATTATCCAATGGAAACAATGAAAGGCATACAGTCCTTGTGGGATGTTATACAGGCAATAAAAGATTATAGCTGCCAGCCCAGAATGCTATACCCAACTAAACTATCAATCATCATAGATGGAGTAAACAAGATATTCCATGACAAAAAAGATGTAAACAATACCTATCTAAAAATTCAGCCCCGCAGAAAGCACTAGAGGGAAAACTCCAACTTATAGAAGCTAGATACACACAAAAAAAAAAAACAAAAAACCCACAAATAATAGATAATTCCATAGAAGAAAAATTCCCAAAAGGTGAACACACACACACTATCACCAAAAATAACAGGAAATAACAATCACTGTTCATTAATATCATTTAATATCAATGGCCTAAATTCACCTATAAAATGACACAGCCTAACATGATGGATACAAAACAAATCCGTCCTGCTGCATACAAGAAACACACCTCAACTTCAAAGACAGACACTAGCTCAGAGTAAAGAGTTGGAAACAGACTTTCAAATAAAATGGGTCAAAGAGAAGCTGGTGTAGCCATTGTAATATCTAACAAAATAGATTTTAAACTGAAATCGATCAAATGTGATGAGGACTAACATCACTTATTTGTCTCAGAAAAATTTACCAAGACAAAATATTAATCCTGAGCATTTATACTCGTAACACCAGAGCACATACATATATAAAAGAAACATTACTAAAGCTTAAATCTCATATCATACCATACACATTAATAGTGAGTGACTTCAATACCCCACTCTCACCAATGGATAGGTCTACCAGACAGAAAGTTAACAAAGAAATAAGGGATCTAATAGATATAATGATTCAAATTGACTTAACAGATATAAACAGTACTTTCTACCCAAACACAAAGCAATATAGCTTTTTCTCAGCATGCCATGGAACTTTCTCTAAAATGGAACACATACTCCGTCACAAAGCAAATATCAGTAGATACAAAAAATGAGAATAATTCCTTGTGTCCTATCATACCAACATGGACAAAAATTAGAATTCAACAATGAAAAAAGAGTCACAAAAAGCCTATAAACTCATGGAAACTGAACTTCCCTCAATTGAATCCCCTCTGTGTCAAGGAAATAGTAAAGAAATAAATCAAAGATTTCATAGAATGCAAAGAAAATGAATCCACAACATACTTATGGGATATAATGAAAGCAGTCTAAGAGGAAAATTTATAGCACTAGATGCCTACATGAAAAACCTAGAGAAATCTCACATAAGAGACTTAACAGCATGGCCAAAAGCTTTAGAACCATTAGAAACAAACTCGCCTAGAAGGAATAGAAGGTAAGAAATATTTAAACCTAGGGTTGAAACCAATAAAGTTGAAACAAAGAGAACAATACCAAGAATCAATGAATCAGAGAGTTGGTTCTTTGAGAAAATTAACAAGATAGATAAACCTTTATCCAGACTAACCAAAAGATAGAGGAGAGTATCCATATTAAAAGAATTCGAAATGAAAATGGAGACGTAACAACAGACACCAAAGAAATCTAGATAATCATTAGGTCATACTTTGAATATTTATACTCCACTAAATTGGAAAGCCTGAAAGAAATGGACACTTACCAAAATTAAATCAAGACCAGATAAATGGCCTGAATAGACCTATAACCCCCAAGGAAATTGAAGCTGTTATTAAAATTCTCCTAAGCAAAAAAAGCCCAGGGCCAGATGGTTTTAGTGCAGAATTCTACCAGAAATTCAATGAGGAACTAATACCAATACTCCTCAAACTGTTCCATACAATAGAAACTGAAGGAACATTGCCAAACTATTTTTATAAGGCTATAATCACCATAATATCCAATCCACTAAATGATGCTACAAAGAAAGAGAATTACAAACCAATCTTTGTAGTGGGATTCAAGTGTCAGCTGATAAGGTCAGAAGACACTTATCTAGGGTCCTAGGCTCCTGAAAGGGGTGTGGTCAATGGGGCTGCTAAGATCTTGAGTGGCCTGTTTTGATTAATCAATATCCAACACTTAGACCATCTGATTGCTCAAGTATTTTCCTAAGCTATAACCTGTTATCATAAGTGCTAATTTACATTAAAATAAATATTAATCCTATATTTAATATATTGCATGTGATATTTATTGCAATAAATCTCCCTTGTGAACATTAATACAAAATATTCAATAAAATACTGGCAAACTGACAACATATCAAAAAAATTATTCACCATGATCAAGTAGGCTTCATCTTAGAGATGCAGAGATGGTTCAACATACACAAACCATTAAAGTCATTCATCATGTAAAAAACCTGAAATAAAAACAAAACACATGATCATCTCCTTAGATGCCGAAAAGGCCTTTGACAGAATCTAACACTCCTTTATGATAAAAGTCCTGGAGAGATCAGGAATACAGGAAAAATAGCTAAACATAATAAAGGCAATATACAGCAAGCTAAGAGCCAACATTAAACTAAATGGAGAGAACTCAAAGCAATCCCAGTAAAATCAAGAAAAAGACAAGGCTATCCTCTCTCCCCTTAGCTATTCAACATATAGATATCAGTGTCTAGCCCAGTCATTATCAGAGAGACTTCCTCTGGAAGCTGATGGAAGCAGATACAGAGATCACAGTCAAACATTAGGAGGTGTAGTAGGAGGTTTTTGGCCAGGACTTTCGGGCCTAACCTCAAGGAGACACACAGATGCTTTCAATAGTTTCAGGCTGATCGGCCTAAGGCCCAGGCATATAATTTGCTAACTCTGTACCCTTAATCTAACCCATGACTCTTAACCTGTTCAGCCATAGGGCTCTGTACCTTTTCTCACAGCAGCATAGTTGTCCTCTGCTTCCTCCGGCTTCTCTCTGACATTCTGCTCTGTTCTTCCTGTTCCTAGAGTTCTCCTAGTCTGGTAGCCCTGCCCACACTTCCCGTCTGCCTTTGGCCAATCAGCGCTTTTTATTAAACCAGTGGGTGGAACAGTTATTTACAATGAAGCAACACAATCCCCCTATAAGGAGGAGCTTAGGGAATACTAAAAGAGGGAGAGGAAAAATTGTAGGAGCCAGATGAGTTGAAGACACCAGAAAAACACAGTCCACAAAATAACTAAGCAGGACTCGTAGGTGCTCACAGAGACTGAAGCAGCAACCACAGAGTCTACATGAGTCTGTGCTAGGTCCTCTGCATATATGCTGTGATTATTCAGCTTGGGGTTTTTGTGGGACTTTTAGCAATGGAATTAAGGATGTTTCTCACTGTTTTGCCTGCTCTTGAGTCCCTTTTTCTCATACTGGGTTGCCTTTGTGCAGTCATGATAAGAGAGTTTTATTGCATATTGTTAAGCCATGTATAATTAATATCCCCGGGAGGCCTACTCTTTTCTGAAGAGAAATATAAGAGCATAGGATCTAGGAGAGAGTAAATTGGAGGGAAAGAAGGTTGTGGTTGGGATGCATTGTATGAGAGAATTTTTTATAAAGGGAGAAAAGGAAAATCAAAGAGACTAGGTAAAATCATTAACCATTAAAAAAGAAGCAACAGTAGATTAAGTATACTGTCATTGTTTTTACAATCTGTTTTAGAGAAAGAACACTTTCTCTTCTACAAATTTTAAAATAAGATTATTTTGAGAATTATATAGGTAGATTTTGAAATTCATGCTTGAAAGGAAGAACCCCAGCTTTCTAAGGACTTCGTGACTGAATTTGTCTTGTCCTGTATGTGTGATTTAAATTTCCTGTAGAATTTCATAATAAATAATAAATTCCTCAGAAATTCATGAAATTTATGAAATAGTCCATTATGGTGAAGTCAAAGCAGCAGGAGATTGAAACAGCTGGTAACAACATAACCACAATAAAGAAGCAATGAGTACTGAAAGCATGCACATTCATATATTCAGATCTCAACAAGGAACTGGTACATCACACAGTGGGTAGATTTTCTCATGTCAATAAATTTAATCAAGGTAACCATCAATCAGATTTTTCATTTCATTCTCCAGGCACTAGCATGGTGAGTCTTTGTGGCTTCCTATCCAGGCCTTCTCCTCAACTCACTATATCTAGTTTAGATTCCATATCAAGTGCCCTGACCTAATCTGGCCACTTATACCTGCACTGAAACCCACCTCTAGGTTTCTGTAATATTTTCCTCCAGCTGACACCACACACAGGTATCTACTGTGATGCATCCAACCTGTCTACTTAGGTAGACCGCTTGCCTCCCCCTCTAGGGTTTAAATTAATAAATCTCTATGACTTCCCTATCCATGATTTCTCAACTACCTTAAAGATCTATCCTGGATCCTGAATTTAGTACCCTAGGCATTCTTGGATATAACTGAAATCTCCTTACATCTAGACTTTTTCAAAATACATTATCTACCCATTTTCTATCACACAGGCTGCTCCCACATATTAAAGGAGTTGGGTCAGGAGGCTCATCCTATATATCAACCCAGTCCCCTCTGTCTACCTGACTTCATTTCATGCAAACCATTTCCAATCTCTAACCCAAACTTGCCTTTGAATCTTCCATCCCCACCAACTGATTTATCCATATCAGACTTTGAATTAGTAAAAGAAGTCCACATTTCTAGATCTCATAGCAAAAAATAGTAACCACAAACATATCAAGTCAGTATTTCTCTCTAAAACCAACCAGTCTCTAAGAAATGTTTACTAATGAGTATTTACTAAACAAATCCCATAACATGGAATTAAAGTAGGAATTATGAAATTCATCAAACAATTTGAGGAGTTTAAAAGACACAAAGAAGCAGATTATTAAAATTAAGGAGAAAGAACTCAAGAGGAACAAACACCCGACAGATGCACAAGATAAGGCTGATGGAAGAGACAGAAACATTAAAGGGGACTAAAGCATAAATGAAGATGGAATTGACAAACCCAGTAATTCAACTAGGAAACACAGAGGAAAACCTTACAAGTGGAATGAATCAAGCAGAAGATATAATAGGAGGGCTTAAAGTAGAGGATCTAGACCAAATAATCAAAGGATATTCAACACAGAAAAGAAACATACAAGAAATATAAAACATTTAAAAAGCTAAATTTTGTAGTATAGGCATAAATGAGGAAGAAGCCCAAGTAAATGGCATAGACTATATCTTCAAGAATATCTTAGAAGAAAACTTTCCAAAACTAAGAGAAGCACATGGAACACCAACACAGAAAAGACCAGGAAAGAAAATTCCCAAGGCTTATTATAGTAAAAGCACAAAATACACAAAACAATGGAAATGTATCGGGAGATGGAGGAGAAAAATACTCAAGTGGAATAAAAGAAAAGCTCATCGGAATAACAGATGATTTCTCAATGGAAAATTTAAAAGACAGAAGAGTCTGGAGCAATATATTTCGAGGCCTAAAAACTTTGATGGGCAGGCTAGCACCCAAAAGTGGGGCTTCTTAGCATGAGCATGGCTACAGAGTAGGCCTGGCTTAAGGTAACTTTTGTTATTGTGCAGTTACGTTTCGGCTTCTCTTTTTGCATGTTGTTGTCATAGTAGTTTGAGATGTGAGTGAGTGCCTCCTTCATCCTGGTGGCTGGTCCTGCTGTCCCTTTCTTTCAGGGCGGTGTGACATCACATCCCTTTGGCGATTTTTGGTAAGTTGGCCCCTTTTCCTGTGTTGGTTTCTTCTGTCTCCTTCTGAGGACTGACAGTTTTTGTTTGTTTGTTTGTTTGTTTTTTTCTAGCATTTGTTTGTTTAAATTGAAAGGTAGGTACATAAAATCTTTTTCCAGGTTCATCCAGCATTTCTTCATGAGAACTGATCACTCAGGAAATAGAGCTAGGGTCTGGCTTTTCCATTAATCTGACCCCCAACTGAGACACTACATGAGTATACAGCTACTGGGTTACATCTAGTCGAAGTCCCTTGCTAAACACAAGACAGTGGTCTAGAAACACACTCTCTCTTTGCGTGTTGTTTGTCTTACACTGTAACAATGGGCAATATATCTTCACACTGCAAGGAAGCATACTGTGAGATTTAAAAGCTCTTCTGATCAGTCATGGTCCTCATGTAAAGACAGGAGGGCTGGAAAAGTTCTAGGGTGAGGTTGATGTATTGGTCCCATGAATCTCCCCTGAGAACCCATGGGAACCAGATCTGTGGATGAGCATGCTGTTTCTATCAAGAAAGTATGGTAGTAGCTTTAGGAAAATCCACAGCAACTCTTTTTCATCCCTATTCTTCTGGCTATAATTACTAGCTTAAAATCCTCCTGACCAGATGCACATAATCAGTTTTACCAGAACTTATGCAGTGCTAATCTATCAATCACCTTAGAGCCACACATGGCCGATTCTCCTCATGAATCAGACAAGGAGGAAGATGTCCCAGACAGAGAGACGGAGAGAAAAATGCTCAGGGGCTTCAAAGGCTGATCTAAAAGCTTTCTTTTGTCCAGCATTTGATGTACACAGCTACCCCTTTCCTGCATTATTTTTGGGGCAATTTGCCCTCACTGGCTCAGTTACCACTCCCTGGCTCAGCCTGCTTCTGCACTTTCCCATCTCATAGTGGCTCCTTACCTGGCTACTCTCCATATTCCCAGATTTTAATGTTTTTGAGGCCTTTTTCCTGTGCTGAACCCAGCTGAGCCCATGCTGGCTAGCCAGTGTCGATAGTTTTTCAAATACCGGCTGTGGTTTTTCCAGTGAATGTGGGTTCTAATCCTACATCATTTTTTGACTTTGGCAGACCTCTCTCTCTCTCGTTAGAAAAGTGGTTAATGAGTAAGACCATAATTCACCGTATTTTGAACAAGTTCTATGGCAATGGGATATGCATTTACAGACCTGTTATGATTGGTATAACCTAATGAAAACTGTGTTAGACCCAGGCACCTTTCTCAGCTGGCATTCACCTTATGCTGACCATGCAGAATCTCAGGCAGGAGACAATATGCAGTACAACGTCCCTATTACTCTATTATACTAAACATGCTCATAGACTATGGGCAATATGTTAGTTAGCCCAGTTATTCAGGCCCAAATTGGGCAACAGGCTTATTTGCAAAAAGTTTCTGGGTTTGTTTTTTAGTGTTTCCAGGGATACTTCTGTGTACTTTTGCAATCTCATCCAGTAGCCAGGAGAATTGTTTACTGACTTTATCACCCAGATGAACTAGGCAGTTGAATAGACTCAGAGATGCTGATCAAGCAAATGGCATGCGAGGGGCTTAACATCCCTCCCCTCAACGCAGTATCTGCCATCTGCAATGAGGAAATACATAAATAGGTGATAGCTGCCAGAGACATAGATCCATCTGCAGGCAGAATTGTAGTGCTCACTGCCTCTCTCAGTGATCTCTTGACTAAGAAACAATCAAAGGGAACTACTCAGCTTCGGCTGACAGGTCCTTCTGGGCTTGTGGCAAGCCTGGCCACTTGCAGCAAGAATGCCTTGATCAAAACCTAAGACCAAATGCTGTAAATGTAATACAGGTTTCTATTGGTCTAGAGACTGCTGCTCCTAGCTGAAGGAAACTCCTGTCTCTTTAAACTCCAAAAAAGGGTTCTTCTCAGCCTTGCCCACAAGAAGAGGATCCACCAACCCAAAGGTATTCTGAACGTTTCCAATTTTCCTACATCTACCTGCGATGATACCCCATACTTTGGCTGAAGATTGATGGGCACTTGCACCATTGTCCCCTATTCTTTTATGTGTGGCTATCGACTCTCCTGCATTTCTGAGTTTATTTACCACTAATGCGAGCTTGAGACTGCCTGTCATGGACCTGATAGCTACAACACAAAGAATAAAAAATACATGGTTCAAAGAAGGAGTACTTTGTTTTACCTTAAAAGCTTCTTCTAATTATCCTTGTGTACATTTATATCAGATGGTCACAGGAGATTTTTGTGTACCTCCATCGGTGGAACGACGTTGGTCCTAGAAGTACTTTCCCCTCTTTCCTATATTAAAAATTTATTAGAGCACTCCAAGATAGTTCATCCATCATTAGCTCAATGTAAAAATGTGCTCAGTTTTTCTACCTTGAGGAGCCTTCCCATTCTTTGGAAATGTTGTCAACAAGCTCTGTCTTCTAAATCATTTCAGGAATTTCCAGTGCAACCTGATAAAATTTATTATGCTTGAATTTGAAATCAAAATTATAATTATATTCTTGGCTTATGGAAGTATACTTTAATAGGTGCTTCAGAAAATGCCCCATATTATGGAAGAGACCCTTTTAAAATCTAGATGTGATCCCATGATAAGAAATTGGGACTTATGCAGCCCATCCAACTGTCTTCATATGAATCCTCTGGTATTTTTAAAGGATGGAAATTTCTCTAATGGGACCTATTCCCATATGAAACAACATATAGATTGAAAAAAGTTAAAAGTACAACCAATGTACAAGGTTAGTTGGAGGACCACCTTGGTCTGTGTCTGGCCACCATTTTTCTTTTTGGTAACTGATGCTTCTACTGTAAGTAATATTCTTGATTACTCCCAGGAAGTTTTCTTTTTAACATCTTGCTGGCAGGGATATTCAGAAACAGCTATATTAGTGAGCAAACTGGCTGCCATTTGGGTTCCTGTTGTGAATGCTACTTATGTTCATGCTATTACCATCATGACTCATACCCAACTGACAACACTAAATAGAGGGAAAAGAGACTTTGGAATTACAGCAAAACTGCTAGCATCAGAAGGAGTGGTAGCTAGAGCAATCTCATTGGCTCAAATTACAGCCACAGCAGAGACCTGGAATCAGGAAGTAGCTCAGTCTGCTGAAGCATTACATGCCCCAAAAGTCATTAATCAACAACAAATTGACCTTATGGCTGAAGAATTAGCAATGGTGAGAGACATGTCATTATTAGCCTGCGATTCCATGTCATTATTAACCTGTGATCCTGTGATTTCAGACACCAGACAATTTATCTCACCCCCCCCCATAGAATCACAAATATTTTTATTGAAGAGAAACTGACTGGCATAGTAGATAAAAGGGAACTAACTGGTCAGATAAGTTCCTTAATTACTACATCCTGCTTTGGGAACAAATCCATTGTTTAAATATAACAAGGGTGCAAAACATGACCCTGGAAACTAATTTTCCAACTAATCTATGTAACAATCTTAAGCTGTTAGACCCCTCCTGGATTCTTATATATGTGCTGCTGGGAAGATGATACTTTTAACTCTTCACTTATTTAAATGTTTCCTAAAGCATATTCACTAGCAAAGAGCAGTCAGCAAGGCAACCCTTCATGTTGTAATGGCTCTTAGGCACCCAGAGAAAACCCCTCCTAGAGAGGTAATGTACACATGGTTTACTGAGATTGAAAGGGTTACTTCATAGGATCGTGACCCAAACTGCTCTCCAGGTACATATGGTGCTACTCAAAGGCTGATGACCAGAGACAAGTAAGAGCTTGCTTGACAGGCCAACCTCAAAGAGGCACAGTCCAAATGCTTAGCCTTCCTCAGGTGGGGTCAACAAGGTTAGGGCAAAGCACCCAGGTTTCCACTGAGCATGTCTCATAAATTAAAAAAGAGTGGATATGTGGGATATACAAGACCTCTGGTTATAACTGGTGTCTTAAGACATGTGCTCATAATACTTCTTTATAGCTATGAGGGCCCCTTGAGTGGGCACTTCATCATAAGCCACCCTGGGGTCTTCCTGCAGCAGAGGCAGAGTCCTGATGACATCATGCCACAGCTGCAGATGGTAGCAAAGCAAAACTCTTCCCCTTGCTTGGAGAAATATAGTTGAGCTTTTTTTTTTTTTTTTTTTTTTTTTTTTTTTTTTTTTTTTTTTTTTTCCAACTAGTGTCTGGAGCCTGTTTCTTTGTCTCTATGCCTTCTTGCCCCCTCTCCCAAGGGGAACCAATGGGGCCCTGAGCATAGACAACCCCAACACCTTACAGTAAAAGGATGGACAAATTACTCCAATTAAATGATATGAAGAAATAAGCAGCTGTTTATACACTACTGTCTGGAAAAATAGACTCCAAGCTGTAAATGATCAAAAGAGATAAAGGCTGATGCTTCAGTCATTTGAACCAAGCGAAGAGTTAATCGAGTACATATTCCTATCCTAAACATGGATACACAGATCTGGTGAACCCAATTTTATAAAATATTACTACTGGATTTAAAAACACTAATTAAAGTCAACTCAGTAGTAGTAGGTAATTTCAATATGCCAAATTTCCCAATAGACAGGACATCCTCATGAAATGTAAAAGAACATGTCAGTATTAATTGACATCATGCATCAAATGAACTTCACATATACCTACAAAATATTCCACCAAATCACAAAGAGTAAAGCATACAGCAGCACTCAGTCAGAAGTCTTTATAAAACAGATACCATGTCACACACACACACACACACACACACACACACACACACACATACACACACACTATAAAATTGAAAAATATTGGAAGTACCTCTTGTATCATATTTGACCATAATGCAATAAAACAAAATTGGCAGCAAAAAAAATTCTAGTAAATACACAAATTCATCAAGATTAAACAACTAATCACCAAATGATGAATGGGCCAAAGAAGAAAACAAGAAAAAAAATTCTGGGAATAAATTAAAATAAAAAAGCAATACAACAGAACTTCAGGAGCACACTAAAATTGGTTTTACAAATGAAATTTCCATCTCTAAAGTACTTTCATTAAGAAAATAAGAAAGACCAGAAATAAGTGGCTTAATGATACAGCTTAAAATGCTGGAAATTTTACAACAAATCAAATCCAAATTTAGTCTACAGCAAGAAATAATAAAAATCAGAGCAGAAGTTAATGAAGTAGAAACAAACAAGAAAGAATGCAAAGAATCAACAAAAGAGTAAGTTCTTTGAGAATATAAGCAAGATTGGCAGACTTTTGTCTCAGCTAATTAAAAGAAAATATGAAAGAACAAAAATTAACAAAATTGGAAAATCATGGGGAAGCATTTCAATAGAAACATAACACATTTAGAATATTATAAGGGCGAACTGTAAAAACCTGTAGTCCATCAAGCACAGAAACCTAAAATAGATACATTTCTAGATTCAGTTGGACTACCAAAATTAAACCAAGTAGAAATTAATTATCTAAGAAGACCTCTAACAAATGAAGACATTGAAATAGTAATAAAAAGCCTTTCACCCCCACCCCTGAATCAATCAAGCAAAACAGCCCAAGTCTAGATGGATTCACCACAGAATTCTAACAAACTTTCAAAGATCTACAGCCAATCATCCTGAAACTATTCAAACAAATTGAAAAGGGAGAACTTTAAAACTTGTATGAGGTCAGTATCACACCGATATACCAAAAGCAGGTAAGGATACAACAACAATAAATCTATAGACCAATATCACTGATGAACATAAAGCCAAAAATGCTCAATAAAATACTTGCAAAGACAATATAGACATACATCAAAAATATAATACCTATGAACTAGTTGGCTTTATTTCAGAAACATAGGAATGGTTCAACATATTCAAGTCAATAAATGTGATATATCACAAAAATGGACTTAAAAGACAAAGATCACATGGTTATCTCAATAAATGCAGATAAAAGCCTTGAAAAAATCCTACACTGTGCATCCATGATAAAAGTCCTAGAAAATCTAGGGAGGGAACATGCCTCAGCATAATAAAAGCTATATATGAGAAACTCATAAAGAAGAATTTCAAGCAATTCAAGTGAAGTCAGGAATGAGGCAGAGATATCTACTATTCCCATTTATTTTCAGTATTGTATTCAAAGTACTAGCTGAGTGCTAAGACAAAAGAAGAAAAGTAAAGAGATTTTAAAAAATATAAAGAAGTTAAACTATCCAGTTTTTCAGACAGTAGGACACTCTGCATTAGAGATCACCAAAATTTTAATAGGAAACTCCTACAATTGGTAAACAAACTCAGAAATGTGGACAGAGACAGAATCAATTTATAAAGACCAATAGATTTTTTATATACCAAAACAAACACATGTATAAGGAGATCATAGATCCATTACAATTCACAGTAGTCTCAAAAAATACCTAGGAATAACCTAATTAAGAAAGAAAAGGACCTCTACTATGAGAATTCTCGACTTCTAAAGAAAACTAAAAACATTTAAAAAAAAAAAAGTAAAACATCCATGTTCATGGGTTGGTAGAGTTAATATTGTGAAAATAATATTTCTAAACAAATGTTGTTTACAGAATTAATGCAGTTTTAATCTGAAAATTAAGACAATTGAAACCTCCATCTTATTCTTCATAGAAATAGTTTCTTTTAAAAAAAAGTCCTGAGATTTGTAAGGAAGCATAAAAGACCCTGGATAGTCTAAATACTCCTGAGGCTCAAAAACAATGCTGAGGGATTACACTTCCAGATTTTCGGATATATTGCAGAGCCATAGTGGTAAAACAATATAGTACTGAGACAAGATCAATGGAAGAAAATTGAAGACACAAATGAGAGTGCACATAATTTCAGCCTTCTGATATTTGAAAAAGATGTCAAAAGAGTAGGAGAAGAAAAATATCTTCAACAAATGAGGCTGGGAAAACTGGGTGTTCACAGACAAAAGAATGGAATTATAACCCTATTATCTTGCATAATAACTAGCTCTAAATAAATCAAAGACCTAAACATGAAAGTAGAAACAGTAAAACTGCTAGAAGAAAATATAGACAGTACCCTGCATGATATAGGTATAAAAAAGTACTTCCAGACTATGATTCTATTTGCCCAATAATTAAAGCCAGCAACTGATAAATAGCACTGCATAAAGCTAAAAATTTTCTGCCCAGCTAAAGAAACAGTCAACTGGGTGAGAAGGAAGCCCCAAGAACAAGAATCTTTAATGACTATAGATATAATAGGAAATTAATATCCAAAATGTATTTTTAAAAAACCTTGAAAAATAGAGTCACCAAAACAATGCCAATTAAAAAAAAATGGTCCTGGGACCTGAACAGAGTTCTCAAAGGAAGAAAAAAATGCTAAAAATATCCACAGAGATGACTGACCTAAGATATTTGAAGCTCACTGACTTTGAAATGATAGCTAAGAACCTTTACGGAACAGAACTAAATTCTCCAAATGTAGATAACATTAGAATAGCATGGGCAGTGTGTGGAGGGGCTTCTTTAGTAGGACCAGAGTTTATTCCTGGTGCATGAACTGGCTTTTTGGAGCCCATTTCCTACAGAGGATCATTTTATTCAGCCTTGATACAGAGGAGAGAATCAGTCCTACTGCAACTGTATATGCCAGACACAATTGACTCACCTTGGAAGTCCTTGCCCTTCCTGGGGAACGGATGTGGGAATGATGGGAGGGAGGAGGCTGGGGAGGACTTGAAGGGGGGGGAGGGAGCAGTGGTGGATATGGAAAAAATGAAAATATAATAAAAAAATTAAAAAATTGAATGTGGATGCCACAAATTAAAAAAAAACTCAATATCCTGGGGAAATATTTAAAACTTTTAATTTTAATAAATTATATTTTATTTTAAATAAATAAAAAAAGAAAAACACTCAATGCGGACATCTGGGTCCCACATGAATGTTTTTATGTACCCTCACATGCACGAACATGTACATACAAATCACACAGAAAGAAACAATAAATGAATGTGTTATCAAAACGTTTTAAGGTCACAGTGAAATAAATGAGATATTATCTAATTCACAATCTATTTCAATACATAGGGAAAAAAATCTTATCATGTCTGTGACCAATGACCAATGAAGTGGTTCAATGGGAAAAAAATGTTTGTTTCCAAGATGATAAACTAAATTTAAATACTGCTCCCTCCCACGTGATAAAAGGATGGAAGTGACTCCTGAAAGTTGTCCTCTGACCTTCCTATATGTGTTATATAAAACGCACAAACAAATAATAAATAAATGTAATTTTATAAAAGTGCCTTTGAAAAATACTTATTGTCCCTATAAACTGGGAAAATACAAATCAAAATAAACTTGATTTTATCTTACCCCAGTGAAAAAACTTCAGGACACCCTCATTTACTGTTAGTAGCATTGTAAACTGGTACAGCCACTGTGGAAATCAGTGTGGAAAATCATCACAAAACTAAAAATAAATCTACCTGATGTGGGATGTCTTTGTGTATGCTGTGAATACCATTGGATAATAAAAGAATTGTTTTGGCCTATGGCAGAGCAGCTTAGCAACAGGCAGTAAATCAGAGCATAGATACAGAAAAGGAGAGTGGAGTCATGAGAGACAAGATCCAGCTGCCCAAGAAGCAGTGTACAATAGATTACAGGTGAGCCATGAGCCCTGTGGCAAGACAGATTATTAGCAATGGGTTGAGTTAAGATGAGAGAGCTAGCTAGCAATAAGACTAAGCCATAGGCCAAACAGTTTATAATTAATATAAATGTCTGAACCATTTTGCGGGGCTAAGCTGCAGCAGGGCTGCAGGTCCAAACCTCGGGACTAGGCTGGAATGGACAGGCCAGAAACTTATTACTACATCTACCACATACTACTCATTGGTATATGCCCAAAGTACTCTACATCCTACTTCACAGATCCCTGGTTTGCCATGTTCATTTCTGCTCTATTTACAGTAGCTAGTAAATGGAAACAATGTAAATGTCTTTCAACATTGATGAATAGATAATGATAATCTAGTACTTAAGTACTATGGAATATTATAGCTATAAAAATGAATCATGAATTTTTCAGGTAAATGGATGAAAGGAGAAAAGATCATATTGAGTGTTATTAGAGGTTCCTAAAATTAAAACTTCAAACTTGACTATGTATCCTGAAGTATCTGAAGAAACCAGAAAAGTTAAAGTGGAGTCATGGGGGGAGTAATTATAGAGAGGGGAATAGCAGAGTGTAAATAATCTTATCAGGGAAACAAGAAAAAGAGTGTCTCTAATAATGAAGGGAGGAGGAGATAAGTAAAAGAAGAGGATGATAAAAGGATGATTGAAAAAACTCATAAGGAATTGCACTATTAACTATTGCCTTAAAATTATATTATATCTAAGTTTATTTATAAATATATATGTAGTTTTAAGTAATTTCCTTATCTGGGCTGATAATGTTCTCTAACAAAACTCTGAACACCAGGCATGAGAAACTTTCCTTTGATTTGTTTGTTTAGGTTATTTAAAAACTTGCCAAAGATTACAAGGCTCTTACTAGAAGAGTTTTCCCCAGAAGTGGTAGATAAGTTATTATTTCTGAAGACATCAAAGTCTTCAGATACAAGGCCCAGAAGCCCCTGGGCTGCAATTGATCTGAGGACTAGTTTTTGTGGTATCTGAAAGCACCATATAAACTTCAAAGGAAGGAAGCAACCAACATTCCTACTCAGCTAAGATGTCTATGAAACATGGCAATGGTCAGCATAACATAGTATCAGTACTGTGATGCACTGACACATATACCTAGGTAGTAATCAATATGTATCTTTTAAAAATTGAAATTAGATTATTTCTCATATATCTTGATTATAGCTTCCCTTCCTTCCACTTTTCTCACCCTCCCCCATTTATAGATCCATTCCTGTCTGTCTCTCATTAGAAAAGAACAGGCTTCTAAGTGATAACAATCAACCACAAACAAATAAAATAAAAATAGACAAAACAAATGCTTACATATAGGAGTCAGAAAAGGCAAACCAACAGGAGGAAAAGAGTCCTAAGAGGAGGCCAATGAGTCAGAGACTTGTGGTGATATACTGTATATTTAATAAAAATAGTCTGAAATATCAGAAGACAGAGCCATCTACAGAGCCAAGTCAGGAAGGTCAGGGAGTGGTGACCCACGCCTTTAATTCCATCACTTGAGAGGCAAAGATCCATCTTGATCTCTGTGAATTCAAGGCCTAACAGAAGCACCTAAAGATGGCGGCACACATCTTTAATCCCAGCATTAGTGTTCCTCATGCCTCCACTTCCTTAAGCAAATCCTACTGCCATATGTCACCACAACTGGCCTTTAAAACCTTGGCCAACAACTCAACTGAATAAAACCAAGACCCACCACTAGAATAGAATACTTGCCTGGATTCAAGAGATGAGATTCTATATCTCTCACTACTAGGAGTCCTTAGACCTACCTTCATAGAGTCCAGGAAGCCGCCACTGTACTAGGTTTCCATCCCACTCCACAAATCCTTGATCCTGTCTCTTCACGTACTTTTCCTCCATCCCATTTGATCACACACAATCCCACCCCCACCTGCCCTCCAGTCAGCTTGCAAAATCTATTCTATTTCCCTTTCCCAAGGAGATCCATGCATCACCCTAGAGCCCTTGTCTTTACCTAACCTCCTTGGTCTACAGACTCTAGGTTACTTATGAACCATTTAATGTATAACATCAACTTATAAGTAAATGCAAACTATATTTGTTTTTCTGGGTCTGGTTTACTTTACTCAAAATGATTTTTTTTTTTTTTTTTGCTAGTTGCATCTATTTGCCAGGGAAATTCATTCTGTAAATGTAGCATATTTTGTTTTTCCATTCTTTAGTTAAAATACATCTGAGGTGTTTCTAGTTTCTGGCTATTTTAAATAAAGCTTCAGTGAACATGGTTAAATTAGTGTCTTTGTGGTAGAAGGGAGTGTCTTTGTGGTATATTCTGGGTCTTGAGGTTAATCAATTCCCAATTTTTGAGGAACTACTATATTGATTTCCATAGTGGATGTACAAGATTGCATTCACATGAAAATGGAAAAGTGATCTCTTGGCTGTACATGCTTCCCCAGCATGAGCTGTCACTTGGGTTTTTGATCTTGGCTATTATGACAAATGCAAGACGGAATCTCAAAGTAGTTTTGATTTTCATGTCACTGATGGTTAAGGATGTTGAACATTTCTTTAAAAGAGTTTCTCAAATTCTCTGTTAACATCTGTACCCTGGTTTTAACTGCATTATTTGATTTGATTTGTTTGTTTGTAATTTGTTTGATTTTTTTTTTTTTGTAAGACAAGGTTTCTCTGTATAACAGATTTAATTGTCTTGGAACTCATTCTGTAGACCAGGCTTGCCTCATTTTACAGAGATCTGTTTGCTTCTGCCTCCCAAGTGTGGGGATTAAATGTGTGACCCACTGATGTGGGATGTCTTTCTGTATGCTGTGAATATAATTTGTTAATAAATGGATTGTTTGAGCCTATGGGAGTGCATTTTAGGAGGAGGCAGGAAATCTGAGCATAGATAAAGGAGGGAGAAGTCAGACAGAAATGCAATCCAGCCACCAAAGGAGCAAAATATAAAGAAATATGTAAGTCACAGGCCTTGAGGCAAGGCACATTAATGGAAATGGGTTGGATTAAGATGCAAGAGCTAGCTAGCCATATGCCTGAACCATAGGCCAAACAGCATGCAATTAATATAAATGTCTGAGTCATTTTCAGGGGCTAGGCACAGTGGGGAGGGTCTAGACTATAGGGCTAGGTTGGACCAGAAACCTCTTATTACACACTAACACATTTGTCATATTTGATCTTTTGATGTCTAGTTTCTTGAGTAATTTATATGTTTAAATATTAGTCTTCTATAAAATGTAAAACTGGTAAAAAAAAATTTCCATTCTATTCGCTGCTGTTTTGTCTGACTGACAGTGTCCTTTGCCTTACAGAATCTTTCAGTTTCATAAGGTCCCATTTACTAATCATTGATTTTAGTGCCTGCACTAAACTGTTCTGTCCACAAAGTCATCTCCTGTGCTAATGTGTTCAAGGCTACTCTCCCCTTTTTCTTCTATCAGGTCCAGCATATCTGGTTTTATGGTTGAAGTCTCTGATCACTTGGGCTTGAGTATTGTGTAGGTTGTTAAATATGGATCTATTTGCATTCTTTATATGAAGAAATATAGTTTGACAACTGCTATTTGTTGAACATGCTCTTTTGTCTAGTAGTAAATATGGAAATATTTAGTGTCCATAGGTGGGTTTATGTCTGGATTCCACTGATTAACATGCCCACTTATATACCAAGTCCATGTATTTTTTATTAGTATAGCTCTGTAGCACAACCTAAAGTCAGGAATTGTGATACCTTTAGCACTTATTTTATTGCATAGGACTGCTTTTGGTAGCCTGAGGTTTTTGTTTGTTTGTTCGGTTGGTTGGTTTTTTTTATTTGTTTTTCTCTATGAAGTTGATAATTGTTCTTTCAAGGTCTGTAAGTAATAGTATAGGAATCTCGATAGAGATTGTACTGAATCTGTAGATTGCTTTTGGCAGGATGGCCTTAAAAAACAACAACAACTTCTGAGAACTTTATTGTCGCTTATAAAAATCTCTATGTTGTCATAATAAGAAAGTTTATAAGAATAAGCTTAGGTAGAATTTAGTCATAAAACAACCTATTAGAATGGCTCTTTTTAGTATGTTAGTCCTACCAATCCAAGAACATGAAAGGTATATACATCTTCTGATCTCTTCTTTAATCTTTTTCTTCAATCAAATACATGAAGATTTTATTATAGAAGATGGTCAGTGACTTGGCTAAGATCACAATGAGATATGTTATATTATTTGAGACTATAAAGAAAGGTGAGTTTTTGGCCTGTTTTATTTCAGTCCACTTGTCACCTGTATATTGGAGGGATACTGATATTTGTGAGTTCATCTCGTGTTCAGCCACTTTGCTGAAAGTATCAGCTGTAGGAGTTCCCTAGTAGAGTATTTGGGTCATATACATAAGTGCAAATAGTGACTTTGACTTCTTCCTTTACAATTTGTATCCAGTTGATATTCTTCAGTTGTCTTATTGCTTTTTCTAAAACTTCAAATACTACATTGAATAGATATGGAGTGAACAACCTTGTCTTGTCCTAAATTTAGTGAAATTTCTTTGAGTTTCTCTCCATTTAATTTGATGTTGGCTATACACTTGCTGTAAATTATCTATATTATGTTTAGAAATGTTCCTTTTATTTCTAATCTCATTAGGACTTTTATCACGAAGTGGTGTTGGATTTTGTCAGAGGCTTTTTGGCATCCAATGAGATGATTATGTGGGGTTTTTTTTTATTCAGCTTGTTTATAAGATGGATTAAGTTTTCAGCTTTTTATATGCTGAATAATCCTGCATCTCATAGATGAAGCTTACTTGATCATAGTGAATATAATTTTTTTCTTGGATTTGATTTGTAACTATTTTATTGAGAATTTTTGCATATATGTTTATAAGAGAAATTCTTTCTGTGTTGATTCTTTATGTGGTTCGGATATCAGGATAACTGTGGTCTCATACAACTAATTTGGCAACATTCCTACTGTTTCTATTTTGTGGAATAACATGAGAGTATTGGCACTAACTCTTCTTTAAACTTCTAATTGAATTATATATTAATATAATCTGGCCATGGACATTTTGGTTGGCAGATTTTAATAACTGTTTCTACTTTTGGCAGTGGTGATAGTTATATTTAAGCAGTTTAATATTTAAATTAACTTTGGTAAATGGTACCTATAGAGAAGATTATTCATTTATTTTAGATTTTCCAATTTGGTGGAGTATAGGTTTTAAAAATATGGCCATATGATTCTTCTGATTTCCTTATTGTCTATTGTTATGCCTCACTATTTGTTTCTGATTTTGTTAATTTGAATATCTTCTCTCCAACTTTTAGTGATTTTGGATAAGGGTTTGCTCGTCTTGTTGGTTTCTTCAAAGAACTGTTTTTTTTTTTTCTTTTTCATTGATTTTTGTTTTGTTGTGTTTGTTTCTGATTGATTTCAGCTCACAGTTGGGTTATTTCTTGTTATCAACTCCTCTTGGGTATGCTTACTTTTTTATTCTTGACCTTGGACTTTCAGGTGTGCTGTTGAGTTGCTAGTATAGTATGTCTCTAATTTTTTTATGTAGGCAATAAATATTATGAACTTTGCACTTAGCACCACTTCCATTGTGTCCCACAAGTATGAATATGCTAAGAATTCATTTTAATTGAATTCTAGAAAGTCTTTAATTCTTTATTTATGTATTGACTTTTTTTTTAACTCAGGAAAGAGTTGTTCTATTTCCATGAGTATTTAAGCTTTCGTTGTTGATATCCCGCTTTAACCCATGGAGTTATGATAAGATGCAGGGAGTTTATTCAGTTTTCTTATATATGTTGAGATTTGCTTTGTGACTTAGCATGTGGTCAGTTTCGTACAGAGTTTATATTCTTTTGTGTTTGGTAAAATGTTCTGTAAATATCAGTTAGGTTCACTTGGTTTTAACATCTGTTAGATCCAGTTTTCATCTGTTTAGTTTTTTTCTAGGTGACCTATTTATTGGTGGGAGCAGGGTACTGACGTCTCAAATATCAGAGTGTGAGGGTCAATATGTGATTTAAACTTTCATAGTGTTTTGTTTTTTGATTTTCTTCAAACTTGAGTGCTCTTGTGCTTGTGGAATAGATGTTAAGAACTGCAATATCCTCTTGGTGGATTGTTTTTCCTTTTGATGAGTATGTAGTATCCTTCCCCATTTCTTTTGATTAGTTTTGGTTTGAGCTCTATTATTTTCTATCTTTTCTTTTTCTTCTTAACATATCCAACACTTCTTCCCCTTCCTCTCCTCTTCCCAGTCCTCCCCCAGCCTTCCCATCTCATCCCCGTCTATTCTTCAGAAAGGATAAGAACTCCCAGGGTGAGTCAATTCAGTCTGACATATCCAGTTGAGGTAGGACCAAGCTCCTCTCTTTAGTATCAAGGCTGAGCAAGGTGTTCCTCTGTAGAGAATGAGTTCTAAGAAGTCAGTTCAAGCACTAGAAATGAATTCTGGTCCCACTGCCAGAGAGTCCACAAACTATCCATACCATTGGAGTGTCATCCACATTCAGAGGGATTACTTTAGTACTATGCAGGTTCTCCAGTTGTTATTTCAGCTAAGGAGCTCCTAATAGCTTGGGTCAGCTGTCTTTGTGGGTTTTTTTCATGATATCTTGACCCCCTTTCACATATAATCTCTCTTCCCTCTTTTGAGCTGGACTGGGAGCTCTACCCAGTCCTTAGCAGTGGATCTCTGCATCTGCTTCTAACAGTTGCTGGGTGAAGGTTATAATAACAATTAGGGTGGTCACCAACTTGATTCTGGGGGAAATGACAGTTTAGACACCCTCTCCATTATTTTTTGATGGTTTAGCTTGGGTCATCTTTGGGAATTCTTGGGTATTTACCTCTCACCAAAAGCCTATTATTATTATTTTTTTAGCACTAAAATGGCTATATCAGCTTTCTTCTTAGGGCCATTTGCGTGCAATATCTTTTTTCTTCCCACAGGTGATGTCTATCCTTGACATTAGGTGTGTTTCTAGGATTGAGCAGAAGGGTAAATTCTATTTTTGCATTCATTTTGTTAGCATGTTCTTTTAAGTGAAACTGAGGACACTGATATTCAGAGATATCAATGACCAATAATTATTGATTTGTTATTTTGTTGTTAGTGCTGGTGGTGGCAATGGTATGTATATTATTTATTTCCTCTATTTAAATGGTTGTAGTTACCCTTCTTGGGTTGAAGTTTTTCTTCTATCACTTTCTATTGGGCTAGATACGTAGGTAGATACTGCTTAAGTTTGAATTCACCGCAAAGCATCATATGTTCTCCATGTACAGTGACTGAAAATTTTGTTGAGTATAGTTAATCTGGCCTAGCATCTGTAGTCTCATAGAGTGTGCAGTACATCTTTTTAAACCCTTCATTTTAGAGTCTTCATTAAAAAGTCAAGTGCAATTCTAATAATTATACCTTTATATGTTATATTACTTGATCTTTTTCTCTTGAAGCTTTTAATAACTTTGTTTTGTATGTTTAGTGCCATGATTATCATGTGAGGAAGGAACTTTCTTTTTCTGTTTCAATCTATTTGGTGTTCTTTACATTTCTGTACCTTTATAGGCATCTCTTTCCTTATGTCAGGGAAATGTTTCTCTATTATTTTGTTGAAAATAGGTTTCAGATTTTAGCTGGTACTCTTCTCTTTCCTTCCCCCCCCTTTTTTTTTCCTAGGTTTGGTGTTTTCATAATGTCTCTGATTTCCTGGATATTTTGTGTTAGGAATTTTTTAGATTTAACATTTTCATTGACCATTGTATCTAGTTTTTAATTTTTTCCCATCCTGTCTTCAATTCATTAGAGTATTTCTTTTGCCTTTTACACACTGTTGGTGAAGCTTGCCTCTGGAGTTCCTGCTCAAACTCCTGGTTTTCATTTCCCAAGTTCCCTCAGTTTTGTGTTTTTGTTAGTGCTTCTATTTTCAGGCCTTAACTTGTGTTGTTCATTTTTTCAACTATTTGCTTGTACTTTATTTATGAGAAGTAATTTGTATCCTCCCTTTGTCTGTGTTCTCTGGATTTTTTTAAGGCACTCATTTATTTTTCTCTAATTGTTTGTATTTTCCTGAATTTGTATATGGGGTTTATTCATTTCATTTTTAAGACTTCCATCATCTTCACATAGTTGATTTTAAGGTCTTTTCCTTGCGCTTCAGCTATGTTGGAATAGTCAAAGCTTGCTGTGGTAGGAAAACTGTGCTCTAGTGGAGACATATTTTTCTGGCTGTTATTTATTGTGTTCTTGTGCTGATGTCTAGTTCTCTACATTTGGGATGATTATTTGTCTAGGAGCTGATTTCTGGGTTTCTGTCTTTGTTGAATGGATGATTTGTTCTTCAGTTTCTCTTTTCTCTCTGGAGTTTCAGATAGTATAATAGCTGTGTGTTGCATGTTTTTCTGGCCTGCTCAGGAATGCTTATTCTTGTTGAAGGCTAGGAGGCAGTAAATAGTAGGGATTGTCTGTGAACAGGCGATGTGATCGGGGAAGACAAAGCTGCAGTTGGTTATCTATTGTAGTTCCAAGGATACAACGGAGAAATTGTGTGTGTGTGTGTGTGGGGGGATTCCACAAGCCTACTTGGTTTTCTGATAAGCATAGCATACAGTTGAGCAGGGGTACTTGCTTGAGTTAGGTGCTAGGATACTGCTACTAATGGTGAGAGGGACATTTGGAGGGATGGTCTGTGTGATCTACATGAGATGTGGGCAGGGGGAAGGGAGAAAGTAGGTGGTATTTTGTTGCAGCACTGGGCATTATATTGAAGAATTAGATTTGGGGGAAAGGAGAGCACTGATAGTTATCTAAGTGGACTTAAAACCTGCTCAATGGGGGATTTATGACTAGCAATGGAAACTTACCCAACTACTTAAGGCTAGTGAAGTCATGAATCTTGGATAAGAACTTAAAACTGCTACTTTACTAAACCTTAATTACACTCAAATATTTGTCCTTATACCCACAGATAAGTGTAGTTCTTACCCCTCATTGAGGAATTTTCTCTTTCAACAGACAGAGAACATTACAGAAATACACAGCCAATTAAAATCCAGAAGTGTGGAACTTAGTTCCAATGGATACATCTATAGAGAATTCTCACATGTAAGGCTCAGGGAATATTTTGGAAGAAATTACAGAAAGATTGTACAAACCGTGGAGTTTGCTCTGAGTCTATCTCTTAGGCATGTCAGAATCTATAGTCACAAAATGTCACCAACATGACTGCCTAACATACGCTGAACTAGGATGACACCAATAGACATACCAAAGTGAATGGGGACGATCTGGAGGCCTCAACCCTACACAAAGACTTACAAACAACTAAAGAACAATGAACAGAATAAGAGAAGAGCAGTACCAAGTAGTGTTGTTGTGGGATTCAGGTGTCAGCTGACAAGGTCAAGGGACATTTATACAGAGCACCGGGCCCCCCGACCTGAAGGGGGCGGGGAAAAGCCCCATTAAAAAGGGTCTGCGGATACGACACGCTCTCTTCCTGGTTCCTGGCTGCTGGAGGAAGGACCCCTTCGTCCGTCCGTCTGCAGACTTCGGTCCCTATTGTACTTGGTTACCTGTACCGTGAGTGTTGGTTTATATTCTAATAAATATCTATAGAGTATTTGTGTCCTTGTGGGTAAGCTCCGCCTACATAGTGTCCCTAAATATACATACAGGTGCATTTACTTACAGACTAAGCAGATTATATTTAGTCATGTATATGTATATACACCTACATATATGCACATAAAAACAGTTAATAAAAAAGGAGACCATAAGTTTGAGAGAGATCATAGAGGGTTACCTGGAAGGTTTTTGTAGTTAGGAAAGGAAGAAATAATATAATCATATTACAATATCTAACATAAAAGAAAAAAATATATAATCTTTATGGTGCTTTAAACGAGAATGGCCACCATAGATTCATGCATTTGAATGCTTTGATCATGTATTTGATCCCTAGTTGGTGGGACTGCTTGCAAAAGATTAGAAGGTATTGCCTTGTTAGAAAAAATTTGTAATGAGCTTTTATATTGCAAAAGCCCATTCCCATTTTTCTCTCTCTCTCTTTCTCTCCCCCCTCCCAGCAGTTGTTGTCTTTACATATGTACTTTACATATATATTGCTTCAGGGTCATGACTGCCTGTTTGCCTGCTGCCATGCTTTTCACTGTGATGGTCACAAATCCTTTGAAACAGTTCTCACTAAAGTCTTTTCTTCTATAAATTGTGTTGGTCATGATGCTTTCACAGCAATAAAAATTATAAATAATATAGTTCATCAAGCATGCTCAGAAATTTATGTCCAAGATGATTACAGATTCTGTTGAATTGTCAATTGGCATTAACCATTAGAACCCCTTGAGTTCAATGTTGTTAGGCCTAGAACTATCCAAAAAAGTAGAAATCAATTGGATATATTAATTAAGTCAGGGTACAGTAAAGCCTTGTCTCTGTTAGCATGTTCTAGGACAAGATACTGTTGTCCCTTTCCACAACAGAAAATACAATAGAGTGATCAAAGTACTCAGTCTTGGGAGCCAAATTATTTGGGCATAACTTCTGTTTGTTTCTTATCATCTATATGACTATGAACTAGATAGACTTCCTGGCTTCCTTTCTTTATTTGCAAAATAGAGCTGATCACGGTGTGCTACTCATGATGTAAGAGAATGTCATATGATTTGAAAATGGAAAGGATACCAGGAGACTATCTCACACATGGCAAACATATATTCAGCAACAATGAACGGTATTGCAATTATTGTTATTGTTATTCTAAAGGAAGAGTTAGAAAATTGCTTCTAGTTAGCAAATTTGGCATTGCTTTGTTTTGTAAATGAAGTTTCAGGAGAACATAACCATACTTATTTACTATATTATCTCTCTCACAATTTTCACATTATGAAGGCAGAATTGCTGATATAGAAACTCCATGGTTACAGAAATAAGAATATTTGATGTTTTATCTTTATAGACTCCATTTGCAAACCCCAGTTAGAAGAGTTTAAATATTACTGGCCCATGGACCTTAGACATGATGTTTTTCAATAGTTCATGAAGATATAGTAGAAATTGTCCTTATAAATTCTGAGTATTGATTCTATATTCTAAAAGTGTATGTTTTCCTTCCTACACTAGGAGTGTTTTTATTCTTTTCTCATCTGACTCCATGGGGGCTCTAAAAGTATTGAGATGTCTTTACTGACTTTTCTATTTCTTGATTTAAAATACTCATCTCATCATTTGGTAGGCATTTGCCACTGTAGTGATACAAACTTTAGCCCAGCCAACTTCAGATTTGTCCAAGGTGTTACCTCTTAGTTGAAGTGACTCAGAGCCATGTCACTTTTCCTTGAGAGGGGTTCTCACACTCAAGTACCGAAATTCAACTACAGGAGTATAGATAACTATGAAAGGCATTGTAGATTAATGACTGTTGAGGGAAAAGTAAATTGATCATCTCATTTGACCTTTTTCTGATTACCCTATAAATCTTGATTTAGATGGCCAATAAATAAAGCACCTTGTCTGAGGTTTCCAAGCTGGTCAGTTGCTTGAACCCAAGCAGTGCCTATGTAGGGGACCATATGTTTACCCTCATTCTTACACAACCTGATGGTTGGTCCATTCTAAAATTGGGGCTTAGAGTTCTAGTCTCCCATGATCTGAGGTCTGATTGGAACTGGTGGAAAGACTGAGGCTTGGTAGCATAAACAGGAGGCTAGTCCCAAATAGTTAAGTCCTGAGGTATGTACAAGTCTAGGTATCCTGGAAAACTTTCTGTACTATATTTTAAAGCAGCAACAACAGGACTATCTCAAAATAGCAATGAAATTTGACCTTGATTAGTCACATTCTTCATGTGCCTTTGGGGTAAGTGCCCTTAGTAGCTAGCTAGAGTAGACACAAGCTAGAGATTGTCAAATACAATGAAAATCAATTTCTGGATTGGATGTGAACATACACATGTGGGGACATGTAAATGCACACAATCACAGACACAGAGATGTTGAAAGAGATCAGATAGTATAAGTTATGGTAGTGCCTTTGTATTGTGATGAGGATAGTGAAATTAAGTTTTTGAATTTCTGCTGGAGCACCATAGATACTGCTTTCTTTTGAAATATTTGGTTGCAATAGCCAAATACAGAGGAATAAGTCTTCTTGTTTTGGCCTTCCCATTGTGCTTGTTGATTCTATACACTTCTTGGAAAGTCCACTAATATTTATAGCTTACCTTTGTAGGACAAGAAAACACTGGTAAAAGGTTTCTTTAGACTTGAAGATGGGGTTGATTTAGACCTTTTTCCTCATGGCACTCTGGTGAACTTTTTATTGATGTGATGGTTCTTTAGATCCTGTCTGTCACCGTGTGTTTAGTTCAAGTACAAGTAATCAATACCAATAAGCTCTATTTATCCAGCAGTTCACACTGGACAATGGGAACAGAAAACACATAAAATGCTAGTCATGTAGGTCTAGAACAGCAGAGCTGGAGTTCTCCTACCACAAAACTTGTGGACTATCTGGTGCTGTTATTGGATGGAGAATACACGGGCAGTAGGAGAGAACAGAAATAGAAACTAGAAGTTTGCTTTCCAATCTATGACAAGGTCTCATTTTATACAGCAAATATTTATGGCAAAAGAAGTGATATAGGAAACACTGAATTTGATGAGTGGCTTATGCCAGATATCTGTTCTTATAGTCATGAATTCATGCAACATTTCTCAAACAGCAGCTAAAGCTTGCATACATCTTTCACTGATGATTTGCCAGCTTTTGGCATTTCCTTGGCTCAAGTTATATTTTCTTTTGGTATTTGAATTTCATTATATTATTGTTTTTGCATCCTTGTGTTCTATTTAGTTCCTTTGAGAAAAATAAATCCCAACATGGACTGAAATTTTTCCTTTGCAGTCTTCACTATAGGGAAAGATTGGAAGCTCTAGGGCTTTTGGTCTCAGCAATTTGTCAGAGACACACAGGAAGCAGCGAGACAGCTTTTTAGATGCTCAGTACAAGTCAAACTTTTGTATTCAGTATAGGAGATGCTGCCTCATGATGTAGAGTCTTCTAGGCCTTCTGGAGGTCAGTAGATTTCCATAGTTGAGGAAACTGCAATCTGTGGGGCTTGGATAAAATGTCTTTCTTAGTTAGTATTACTTTTGAATCTGAAAGGGAACCAATAGAAATAATTCCTTACTCCTGAATCTGATATTGGTAATCCCAAATGAAAAACTGGTGTATATGTGAATATCATAGTGACCCATTTTTTTTAATAAAAAGAAAAAAATTTGAATGTATTTATTTTTGAGAAAAGAACCAGAAGTTTAATTTATATCTGTATTACTTAAAAAATCATGTGGTCAGGGAAAGGCCCCTGAGGCTTTAGCCACACAAACTATATGCAGCTGAGGAAAGCTGAGAGTGGGAAAATGGTATTCCCCAGGGAAGGCATTCCAAATGACTGTCCATTGCCAAAATATGATCCCTGAAAACATACATACAGGTAACATTTTGTGGACTGAGCACATGTGTGTATGTGTGTGTAATTATGAAATTATGTACGTATATATGTATATAATCCTTTTATTTTATATCTATATAATTATGAAGAAGAGTCCATGTACTTGAGGGGAGCAGAAGGTGAAAAGGTTAGAGGGAAGAAAGGAAGAGAGAAATATTGTAATTATATTATAATCTCAGAAACTAAAAAAAAAAATGTCATGTGGTCATTTATTTCTCTGAAAAAGTTACTCAACTTTTTATAATAAACACTTAAAGATTGGACTATGAAAATTCAAAAAAAAAACCTTTATGATCTGAAGGTCAAGACAAATACTGTCATGTTAGAAAGAAAAGTGGGAAGGGTGAGAGGAGATAATAAAAATATTGCTCACACATATTGTCAGGCCAATGCCTTTATTTAGTGGGTAGCTTTTTATGTAAATAGCCATGATAAATCAATATGCGAAGGCTAAGTAAATCCATCAGAATGAATGAAAAGGGACATGATGATTTTTAAAAATTTAAACCAATTATGAAATATTTTAACCTTTAAGTTGGCAAAAGAAATAAAGATGATACATATAAGTAATAAAGTCATGAAGAATGTCACAATGTTCATGGGAATGAATGGGGATACCTGCCTTGAAGCATAGTTTAGGAAACTTTCAAACCATTGAATTCACCTTATGTTTTAACTGAAAATTCTATTTCTAGGAATCTGCTTTGTTAATTATACTTAACATGTGCAAACAAAGTTATATTTGCAGGATCATTAGTAAAATTTGTACATATTCCACTGATAAACAGCCTGAAAGAGTTTGATTTATTTTTACAATGGATACCTTAGGGTTATTCTTTTAAATGTGGCACTTTCGTCATTCTTTGCTGATGTTAAATTAATCCCAAGATACTTGTTAAGAGAATAAAAGAAGTCGTAGTAGAGGGTAACATAGGGTATCGTAATCTAAATTAAAAACTTCAAGAATATATAAATAAGAACCCTAACTCTCTATGGGATGGAGGGATAATTACTTTGCTGTTTACTTATTGTGGTGGTTTGAGTAAAAGTGGATCCCATAGGTCCATGTTTTTTGACTATTTAGTCATCAGGGAGTAGCACTTCTTGAGATGGATTAGGAGGTGTGACCTCCTTGGAGTAAGCATGGCCTTGTTGGAGGAAGTGTGTCACTGGAGATGAGCCAGGTCCAGTGTCTTTCTCTCTCCCTTTGCTGCCTGGGGAACTCTCAGATATTTCTCAATACTATGTTGCCTGCACACCTCTATTTCCCCTACCGTGATGACAATGGACTAAACCTCTGAAAGTGTAAGCAGGCTCTAGTTAAATGATTCTTTTATAAGAGTTGCTGTGGTTATGGTGTCTCTTTACGGCCATAAAATACTGACTAAGGCATGTTATTATTATTATTATTATTATTATTATTATTATTATTATTGTTATTATTTTATTATTTTGAAGCAGGATCTCACTGTTGCCCTGGCCATCCTGGAACTTACTGTATCCACCAGATGGCCTTGAACTCATCACAGAGATTTGCCTTTCTATGCCTACTCAGTGTTGGGATTAAAGGTTTGTGTCACCTTTCCAAGCTATTTTTAATGTTTATTTTCTAGGTATATTTCCTTCTCTAGTCATAATACTTAAATCTAGTGAAGAATGAGTAAAGCATACAATGTTAAAGTACATAATCTGAATACTGTAGGTTTTTAAATTAATATCCTTCAATGAATAGTAGAAAAGACATTGGACTTGGTATAGTAAAAGGAAACCACATTAAGAATTAGGGTTAAGGATCAGACTATGTTACTGTTCACGGGCTGGCACCCTGGAGCCCATTCTCTATAGAGGAACACTCAGCCCAGCATTGACTTTGGGATGAATGAATTGGACTTGCCAGGAGTATTTGTGCCGCCCTGGGCTGCCCCACCTTGGGACTTCTTGGCCTTTTGTGGGAGGGAATGGGTGGATGGGGAGGGGTGAGGCTGAGGGCTGGCTGGGAGGGATTGGGAGGGGGTAGGGGAGGGAGAGCAGGGGGATACATTAATGGAGATGACAAATTTTTAATGAAAAAAATAATTTAAAAAAACAAACAAACAAAAAGTTTTCCTCCACTTTCAGAAGAACAGGGCTATTAATTTCATCTTGAATAAACCATTTTGGCTTAAAAAAAGAATTTAATCGATAGGGCACATATCATTTATTTCACTTTCAAATTCAGATATTAAAGTTCATTAGATAGTTCTCTCTTTGTGTGATGGGTTTTTGATTCCTTACTTTGGGTTAATTCCTTATTAATTCTCAATTCCTTGCAAGTGTCCCTAAAATCTTAATGGAGACACCTTTATAATACTTATGATTATAGAAGGAAGAATTAGAGAATTCTCTACCTTACTGCCAATCCTAATGTTTGTTGATGATTATTTTTCTAAAGCAACACTAATTTGTGGAAGTTGAAACATCCCAGTTGCTTCTTGGCTTCTGCTTTTTTTCTCTACTGAGGTTTCTATTGAATTTGTAAGAAGTAGTCAGTTATTGGAAGCTAATGAACCTACATAGAATGCATCTTGGAGGTAGGCTTTTTCAGAGTTCTTACAGAGATGAAAAGGATTGTAAATGCACTCAGATGGAACATGTAGGTTGGTGCTTCCAAGTTGTTTTGCATTAGTGGCATCTAGTTTCTAGTCTACAGCTGAATGAATAGGTGGCTCAGGGTGGCTTTTAATGTTTGATTGTTTGTTTTGTTTTGTTGTTTTGGTTGTTTTCTTCACATTTTTAATGAGGATTTTAAAAAAAAGCCAGCGTGTTTAGCTTTTATTATTTAAGTTCTTTTTCTTTATTCAACAACAAACCTTGAGTTGAGCATTCCCAGCTTCTCTGTCATATCTTTTCAGGATCTGTATTTTTCTAAATCATATTTTACCAGCTTTGTTTCAGAATTGTTTTCCTATTTGAAAAATACAGTATACATGAAAATTCAGATTTACTTTACATAATAACCTAAGTAGAGAGTATAATAGTATCATAATCAAATGAAAAATGTATTAAAAAGAAAAACATAAGTATCTATTACACATATGATTCAAATAGTTTCACATAAGTTCAAATATTTCGCTACAAAATAAAGATGTTGCTAATTAAAGAAAAGAAAAAAATTGGTTTTCAAAGTTTTTATTTATTGAATTTGTGGGTAAGGGATAATGCAGTCACATTAAATGGGCCTAAATAGTGTGCAGCAACATGTAAACTCCTTCCCTAATGGCATTCAAAAAATTAATTTCCTGGTCCTCTTTCCTTCTAACTTGGAGAAAAAAAAAAATCACCATTAATGAATTACCGTCTAAGAAAACACATCACAAGCCACCAAACATGGAAGCATATCACTTCCCTTAGCAGATGGAAATTGTATAGAGAAAAACTTCAGCTGATTTGAATGGGCTGTTATTTCAGTGAGAAAGTTAAACTCTAAGCTTCTCAATGAATTAGCTGAACTTTAATTGAAATAGTCGAGCTTTGACCTGGAAGGTTAAGATGTGAACCAGACTCAAGGGTGTGAATCCATTAATGATCTTCACCCTAGTCACTGCCCATGTGACAATTTTTAGAAAGTGTCCTGTCACTTGGTTTAAAATGGTGACTATTTCAATGAGTAATGTTGAATTTGGTGTTTCTATTGACCTCATTGACTAAAAAGTATCTGCTACATGACAGAAATTCATTTTGAATTAGTCTAAAATTTTAAGAAGGGGAACTGGCTTAATTATATGGAATTATAACAAGTTATAGACAGAAGGAGGTCAACTGAGAGAAAGAAGACTTCACATGCCCAGGTAGTTCTGTAAATTGTCATCTTATTTTGATGGTTTGATTGTATTATATTGATCTTTAATAGCCAATAAAAAATAGAAAACTGCAATGGAAAGTATTGTTGGAGTATAGGGCACTTTTAAGATCAACAAGGAATAGAAACGTTTCAGGTAATAATGCTTGTGATGTCCCTCTGCCCACACGACAACCTTCAATGAACCTTGTCAATGGAATCCACTTTCTACACCCACTACATTTTGGTTCTACACAGATGTGCTAGACATGCAGTGCTTTTGCCTCTAGGCCACATTTAGACTTTCTCCACAGCCCCATCACTTCCTGAGAGTCAACTGTCTGTTTCTATATGAGTCTTCCCCATGCTCCCCACCCACATAAGCTCTGTCTGTTTATAGAATAGATGCTTAATGTCATCAAAAATTTTCACACAAATCAGTTTCCCAGATAGGTGTTGCCTTCCAATTCCCTCCTCCACCTCCTCCTGAATTACTGCCATTAATCTCCAGGCTAAACCTGAGAAAAGGGGATCCATTTCCATCCTCTTTGCAAAGAAGCTGTGGAGCAGTAGAACTTCAATAGAAGCAGAAACTTTCAGCTTTCCCACCAGGCTGAGCTCCATGACGTCTTCAGAGTTGAAGTTTTCCTTCCATTGAAGTAGATGATAATTGAATGAAATGACTGCCAAGTCTTGATTCAGCTTTAAAAGCCTCTTAGGCTTTGATTCTTCTTGTATCCTGGACACACTGACTGTTCTCCATGTGAAGAAGCCAACAGACTTAACTGAATAGTTCTTTTTCTTCCCCTCTCCTACGGCTGTCAATACACTTTTCCATGCTAGCTGTTGGCCCTTTCTGTCTTGGCATGTCTCCCAGGCTGATTACATGAAGACTGTTTATACATGGGATCAACATTGAGTTAGAGTGTACATGAGAGTATATGTATGTTTCTTTGAGCCAAATGCTTGAGCGGTATGTTTATTTGTACCAGGCTTATATTTAAGAACTTGATCAAAAGAATTATTTATCTGGAAATGTCGTAACTCAATAAAAAAGCACATGCATTGAGGTATTTTCTTAAAATTGTTTCTTTTGATTCCTAATAGTACAATTTTATTTCTCTGATTCTTCCTACAGGAGTAATTACTGACAGTTGGTGTAAATAAATTAAAAAAAAAAAAAAGAGTGTAGGGAAAAGAAACACTTGTAAAAATATACTTTATTTTCTAGAATGACCATAATTCTGCATAGTGAGTAACAGCTCAGGGTCCGATCTGTTTACCTTTGTACTCATCCATATATAGGACAGAAAGGAAAACACATAAGTCAAATACAAACCAAAAAAGCTGATATTTTGAGAAAATTTATTAATAACATTAACAGAAATTTTAAAAAAGTGGATACATGGTACTAATATAAATAAATTCTCAGTACTAGCACTGGTGACTTTATTGATTCTAAAAGATGCCACTCAAAGTTATCCCAAAAGCATTAATTAAAAGAAGAATGTTCCTAATTAAGGAATATGAGTAAAATTTCATCTGAAACATGTTTCCAGGATAAAGGTACAGGTAAGACTTACAACAAAACAAGACAAAAAAAGCAGGAAAGAAAAGAAAAAAAATGTAAAAAAATTACACAAGCTGCATCTTGATGGAAAGAATGCTGGGTAAGATTTCCAAAGTCTGAATAATTAGCCTTATGTAAATTAACATAATCTCACCATTTAAAACTTATGGATGAAGCAAAAATTATAATCTGGAAATTACTTGAGCATGTTAAACAAGAGAATTTCAGGAACAATAATACATGGGGTTTAATGTATAGAATTCTAACCATTTCAAGGTTCACTAACCTATGTAACACTCAAGTTTTCAAGCCAGTAAAATGGGATAGTTGCCAACAATTGCACATATGAGTTGAAACATGATGTCAGTAAATCCTGTAGAAATATGGAGACAAAATGAGGACACAACAACCATGGATTATTTTTTTTAATCTCCATCTTACACTATTTTGCTAGTCATTGCCTTATTGACTAACCCAGACCATTCATGGTACCTGCCTGCTTTGCTTAACAGCAATGTTGGTTGTCAGAATGATTGGCTTGGTGTCAGTGTTTCTTGCTTCCTGATGTTACTGAAAATGCTCATATGGTTCACTTTCTCTCAGCATTTTGGTTTCATCACATATGATGCAATCAGCATAAAGGTTAGAATTCCACAGCAATATGTACCGAGAGAGACCATCCTTACATGTATCTAAGTCAATGATATGATTGTTCTGTTTTGCTACTTATCTTTTACTGTGCTTATTTATGAACTAAAATTTATTGGAAATGTTGTGATTTTAAAGTTTGTTGTTTTAAAGTTCTTGGACCATATCATGTGAGAATAAGAGAGTTATTGGGTTTATACAGTAACTCAGATAATTTTCAGAACAGAAGTGTAATATAGCCCTTTTCCTTGGAGTACTTACAAGCTATTCTAACCATGTGTCCTCTCAAACTCAGAAGTGTCTGGGGTTGTCTTTCTAATTATTTTCAGTTTTCTACTTCCAATAGTGATGTTCTTCACATCTCTTTCTCCTCTTCCTCTTTTTCCTCCTCTACCTCTTCTTCTATTTCTTCTCTTCTTCTGCTTCCCCTCTCTCTTCAAATACTCCCATTTATACCAAAATCTAGAGTATTTATTTTGTGAATCAATTATAATTCACCTCTGTCCCTAAAATAGGAATAATTTTAAGAATGGAAATAAAAAAATGTATTAAGGGGAAAGTCCATAGAAAGTCCTGTTTGGTGTGGAATAAAGAAAGGAATTGAACATCCTAAGATTTTTGTCTAGAACAGATGGCTGAAGGGTGTCCCTTTTTGAGATAGAGAAGATTTCCAGAAGAACAGATGAGTAACGTTAAAAGTTCAGTGTAGGTGGTTAAGAGCCCTTGCTGACGATCATAAAAACCAGAGTTTATATCCTAGCACCAGCAAATTATGTTCCCTGAAAGCACCAGTAAATTCAGTTCAGATGGATGTACCACACTCTGTGACTTTCACACAAGCATAAATGCACATATGTACATATACATGTGCTTATGCACTCATCCCCCCAAACACACAAAATAAATCATTTCTTTAAAAAGTCCAGTTTCAAGTTTAGTTATCTAAGAAATGTTGAGATATAAAAATGATAGGATCTAAGGGTTGTTAACAGAAACCTTAGAACAAGACCAGAACACTAATACAATAATACATATACATTAGATGTATTTTTGGACAATTGAAATATTTTTGCCAGTTATTTATAATATTGATATAGATTTAGAAGTATAATGTAAACCCATGTAATTAGTGTTATTGGGGTTTACAAGCCTTGTGGTTTCATTGCCGTTAAAAATGGCTGCTTGATTTACAGTCCCTTCGTCTGTCTACAAATCTATCCATCTCTTTCAACACACACAATTGGGCATCAGATATTCAGGACTGGTGAAGCACTGTGCTTATCTGCAGATCTTATGTTGGCATTTCTTTAAGATTATGAGCAATTCAGAGACATTTAGCCTCATCCAGATGAGATCATTAAAAAGGAATTTGCCTTTGAGTTTAAAAGATTAACTTCCCGGAAGCTGTCCTTGATCAAATAGGCACTGTAGAAATCCAGTGGAGATTTCGGCTGATTTTACCCCTTCCCAAGAGGTAAAGAACAGATTAGTGTCTCTGATGTTACCTCATGCTAAGCTGAGTCAGGTCCTGGCAGCATTAAGAAAATACAGAAACTAAGCAAACTCCCTTACAAAGATAATGCTCCCTTTATAGAAAGGTAATGGTTTTGTGAGTCCCTGCTTTAGTTATCACTACAGCCACTTGTATTTATAACTGTTAAGAATTTGACAGATTATTGTGATTTGGTGAAGTATTTTCTCTGTCCTTTGCTCCAATGACCCACATAACTCTTCTTTTACCATGCCTGGAGAACTACCTTGGTTCCCTACTGCCCCAGGAAATGAGACAATGACTGCTAAGTGACCATTCTCTCCAGGACACCACTTTCAGGATAGAGGAGGTAGTTGAAATTCATAGTAATATTGTATCTTTAGAGAGCATCTTTCTCTAAGGAGCTCGCTATTTTGTAAGCTTTCAGTTGAATTCTCTGCAGGACCAAGGAACAACTTGTAACAACAATCACCCCCTCAAGTACCTATAAACCTTAATGACAGGGGTCAGTGCTATCCTAGGAAGGAAATGTGTGCCTAGAGTGTAACCTTCTTGATTGATATAAAAGCTCTCCCTACAGGCAATACCACTAATGCTTAGTTGTCCCAAGTTCTGAGTAGATATACCTCTATGTGTCAAGTTGATGACTTATTAGTCCTTGACTAATTACCAGCTGGTGACAGACAGACTGAATCAAATCAAATAAGGAGGTAATGGTGGATTTTCTATTCTATTCAATCTGATAGTTACTTTCTTGATTGGTTAGAAAACGATACAGCATTTTGAGAAACACACTATAGAAATAGTACAGTAGTAAACCAGTAAGCCCCATTATGGTATAGTGGGGAAGTTGATGTTCAAAGCACACTGCTTCCTTCTGCTGAGCACTGGTTGGCAAGTTGCATTAACTTGAATGTAAGTTTCCCTGTGCCATAAGTAATAGTTCCTGACACTATAGATTATTCCATGAATTCAATATAATACTGTACACAGATTATGGCAATGAAAACTTGGCAGTGACATTTCTTACTGTTTCTACCATTCTTGATAACTCAAAAGAATCAAACCACCCATATTCACTCTTTCCATTGAGATCCTGGGCCTGTTATCACCACCTCTGCAGGGAAGACCATAAATCCACACATGTACAAAGATATGCTTTTGTGCATGGTATTCATGTGTGTAAGATATCATCAGCACTGTTGAAAACATCACTGATTTGAGGTGTTCATATTTTTTGAGGTATAAAATACTCATATTCACGTGTAAGTTTTAGCCTGTTTTTTTTTCTCAAACCAATTGCTGCTCTTGTCAGTTTTGAGCCCTGAGTAAGAACTTAGACTGTGCTTATACAGATTCTACTACAGACACACTCAGCGTTTGTGTGGAAGCCATATTAGATGACATATTCAGTGTGCAGAGTCGACCATGGACATTCTCACTATTAGTATGAGGGCTCCACCAGAGATTGGACTCCAGCTTTTCTCCACAGGGGGAAAGAAAAACCTGGAAGTTGCTTCCGGGGGGGGGGGGGGGGTCCATGAACATCGTGTAGAAACTGCAGGAGAAAATCCCTTAAGGTTTTGGTGATATGTGGTTTGCTGTCTAACAGTTTTATCCTGCACAGACCAGACCAAGACATACATGCCCCTTAGGTTTGAAAAGATTGAAAATTCCAAAACAAGGCATAGAACTGAGCCCTTGGGCAGGAAAGAGGGGCTTAACAGCAGGGCAAGGAGTGATCTGCCAGCATTTGTAAGAATGTTTTATAGGCCCAGCAAGTAAAAGCACGCTTGGTTCCATTTGACACAGTTGAGCTTACCAGCCTCTGGACAGATTCATCCCTCTTACGTCTATTTTCTGCAAAAGTGGGTAGAAAAAGGAAGAATTGGAGAAAGCACTCAGTGATGACAGTGACTGCATATAAACAGTAAATCAGGACACTAACATTATCAGTGTGATCCAAAGCCATTGCAGTAAAACTATGTCATATATATGTTTAAGTATTTTAAAATTTCCATTTTGTTTTCTTTCAACTTACAATTTAATACTTTATGCACTCACCATTTACTCACCAAAACATCCTTGAGGCACTTTCTATATTCAGATAAGGAGACACGAGAAATGCACATGCCCCTGAGCGCTCACAGCCCAGTGAGGATCAGAGGATAAAAATGAGGACAGAAGCCTCAGGGTCAGGGAACTGAACTTGCTTGAAAAGACTTAGGAAAAGTGAAGAATATTTCCACATAGCTGATTCACTGGGTACCTAAGGTAGACTGGAAAGTGAAGCAGAATGGTGTGTGGGACTTTATCTTGTTAAAATAAAGAAGTAAAGAACATTGCTAGACTAAAAACAATATGTTTAATCAATAATTTACACCCTTTAGCAGAGTATTGAGAGAAAGTGAAGGGATTGGGACAGTAATGAAGAAAGATTATTTAGAAAGATATGAACATTAACTATAAGTCTATCATGCTTCCGTAAGTTCTGAAAGCTGAGTATGACAGTGCATGCCTATAATTCCATCTGGGGTTGGGGGTTGTGTTGGGGTGGGGGCTAAAGCAGGGGATCCTGAATTTAAACTGAGTAATAAGACCTTATCTCAAAATAAATTTATTTATTTATTTACTGAAACACCTCTCTAGACTGTAGACTACTTTATAGCAATAATTTTCCATATCAAGAAGTTGAAGTTTGGGGATAGAGTTGTCTCAGCCACCAAGAGTACTTACTGCTTTTGCAGAGGTCCAGGATTGGTCCCTAGCACCCATATTAGAAAGCGTGCAGCTGTTTGTCACTCCAGTTCTTAAGGATCCAACATCTTCTGGCCTCTGTGGGCACCAGGCATGCTTCTAGTACTCATAAATTCACACACACACACACACACACACACACACACACACACACACACACCAATCAATAAATCTAAAAAAAACATGAAAGTTGAGGTTTGTCAAAGTTACACAACTCATCCAACCTCAAGTTATTGAATAACAAACCTAGAGCCTAAATCTTGAGCTTTTCTTTGTAAAATGCCACATCATTCTTGCCTTTTTCTTTCCTGGAGAAAGTTGCAACAGGTTGGAGAGAAGATGAAAATCTGTTGGTAACTTGAAGGATTGAGACGACAAAATGAAATACAGCTGAACTGCAACAATTGAACAAGGCCTGATTTTTAATCTTCCTGTCAGGAAAGACAAAGAACGGTGGTCAAGATCAACACAGCTCGCAGTCTCAGCAGCCACCAGCAGCAGCATTCTCTTGGAATCCCCTCCACAGCAGTCAGTCCTTCCCCAGCCACGTGACTGACAAGGGAAATGCTCTGCTTCCTGAACACGTGCAGCATGGTGAGTTTTCCATATAAATTATTCACTCAAATCTTCTGACAAAAATACATGGCCTTCTATCCAGCAGGAGCCTGGGCGGAGGGTGCAGGAAGGGCTGAGGGGAAGGGAAGCTGCTGTTGTTAACTGCCAAGGGTGTGCTGGCTTCAAGGTAGCAGTTACTGCAGAAAGGCAGCCTAATGAAATACACACTAAAAAATAAAAACCAGTGAACATAAGTCAGAGATTCTAAATGCAAGCTTGTTTGTTATGTATGGGTATGAGAAAAGGAAGGAACTCAAATTTTCTTACATGCCATTGTTTTAAAAAGTCAAATTACTAAGACTAAAGTGATAACTTTGATGAATCCTCAGCTACTTGTGATAACATTCCTAGGAAGTGGAGCAGTCACTGGACACATCAAACAGATGGTATGTGCAACTGGATCCCCAAAGGAGAGAGGGGATCCGGGACTTGTCTTTCGTGGTTATCCTTAGTATAAACAAAATAAAATAAAACACAAATTAGATAAATGTAAGGTAGATCTTAGCATTTAAAAGTCTTATAGAGGAGAAAGTATAAATTTTTAATTAAATGCCATAAAGATATTAAAAAGTAACTTACACAAAGAAAAAGTGAAATCAATTACCTGATATAATTTCATATGAAAATATTCCACAATGCAATAACCACAGAAATTTGTATGATCAATTTTATATATTGCTTATTTTTGCAACTCAGTCGGCCATTTTTCTTACTCATGTAATACTATTAACAAGTTTTTTAAAGATATGAGTTGCTTTCTACACTCTGAAGTATCATGTTCAATTGGGAACTGGAGAATGGCTCAATGGACAAGAATGAGAGCCTGGATTTATCTCAATACCCACATAAAAATTGTGACTGTGTGCAGGGCTGGAAAAATGGTTCAAAAGTGAAGATTGCTCAGTGCGCTTTTGGAGGATCCCAGTTAAGTTCCCAGCACCTATCAGGTATCTCAGGCCTATCTATAACTACTTCCAGGGTTCTGATGCCCTCTTCTAGACTCTATAGTCATGTGGTGCACATAGACTCATGGAGAACACACACATATACATAAATTTTACAAACCTAAAAATTTTAAAAGTAGAAATAATTGTTGATTCTGTTAAGTGCTTTTTAACCCAAGTACCATAGGGGTTGAAAACAGGCTGATTACTGAAAATTGCTGGTTGCTAGCCTAGCTCCAGGTTCAGTAAGATAGGTCAAGTGAGAATATGGCGAAGAGAGATAGAACAAGACACTGAAAGCCTTACGGCGGCTTCTTCACTTATAAGGGTGTCAGTCTATACATGTGCACATATGCCACATACATGCACTTTCACATAATAAACACACACACACGTCTGGAGACCATTTTGATAATATACTAAAATATAAAAGTTAGAGACTTATGAACATTTGTCTTTAGCAGTTTCTGTGAAGGAATTCACTCTGGGAAGTGACAGAAATAGTGTGCAGCATTTGTCATTGCCAGGATTGTTATTTAGCAGACATCTTTACCGGTAAGACTGCTTCCACACACAGCACTATGTTCAGGAATAGGTAACATCATCACTCTCATTTGACAAGAGGAAGGAGCACACATTCTTAGACATTAATTAATTTACTCAGAAAAATCCCTTGGAAGACGAAAGCAATAGAGAATTAGAATTCATGTTTACCTCTGGAGCTTGTATTCTGTTTCTTTCTCAAAATACCTACTCGGCTGTTTGCAGGATTGATGGACAGTCTCTATTCTGGATGGATGCTCACTGCATGCTGTGAGATTGTCACCGGTGGGCTGTCTTCTACTGAATCCAAATCTTGTTGTTTCTCCAATTTTGTCATATGTTTATCAACAGTGGGCTGTTTCTCTTCTTGTGCCTTCATCCAGGTATAATTATTACTGTTGTACAATTTAATTAAACCACTGTATGAATTTCTGGCCTCATGCATATGAAAGGATAGGAATTTTGGTTTTATGACAGCCAAGTTAAATATGTTAAACAGACTTCAAATACTTGAGCTGCTAAAATTAAGAAAATAAAAAAACAATCAAGTCACTGATGAATTAAATAGCTACATGACAGCTGGAAAATATCAGAAAGATTTTATTCACTATTATTATTCAGTTCATAAGGATTCTTGTTGCATTGAGGTACTTCACTCTAATTCAAGTAAGTGACAAGTATGTATTTGCTATTTATCTGAAGCACAGTGAAATTCAGGAATATAGTCTCTTCCACATGCCTGTGCTCCAGTTATCCTTTGAGCCTATAAATGATTATATTACATGGCAAAAGGAAAATTAAGGTTTAACTGTATTAAAATTAGAGATGCTATCTGGGTTTAGCTGCGCATGCCAGGTGTAATTAGACTCCTTCCTTAAGAGTAAAGGAGGTTTTCAGAAGAAAAGTTAAAGAAAGATATAACAACATCTGCAAATTCAGAGTGATGCTGTGTAAGAACACCTGATAATTGCACTTTCGAAGATGAGAGGTGGGACCCTGAGCCAAGGAATGCAGGCACCCTCAATAGTGGGGAAAGTTAGAAAAAGCAAATCTATCCTGGATCTTCTGGGAAGGAATTCAGCCTTCATGACACATTATTTTACAATGTTCAAAATAAGTATCTGATAAATAATCAGTATCACAAACAAAGCAAATAGGCAAAAACCTTAAGCAGATTCATTACAAAAGAAAGTTCATAAATGACAAGTAGAAAAAAATATTTAACCTCTTCAGGGAGCTGCAGACTTCACCAGCAGTGAATGGCTCAGTGTGTTCTCTAAAGGTGTGGCACTTTACTCTGATGGTGCTCATGGTGATTGCACATGGAGGGACACAAGTTCTGCCTGACAGAGTCGTTAGGACTGATAACAGATCAGTAAAAAGACCCAAGAAAATACAATATTTGGAAAAGCATCCAGAGAAGACGAAGCAGAGATCAATGCATGTAAAATTTAAAAGAGATAGTCAGTTTGAAAAAAAAAAATCATCATCATGTTGGTGTCTAGATTCACCAGGTGAGTAAAACCATGCTGCAGAAAGTGACATGTAATGACATTACAAATATCCAGTGCATTTGATAGAATAAGATCTCTTCAGGCTGTATTTATGAAAGTTGTCTCAAGAACTTTTGGCCTCCAGATGTGAAATGCACATCTCCTTGGGACATGACACACATCCTTGCAGGACACACACCACTTACAATAACACTAAATATCCAGGTTTTAAAAAATAAATTTTAAATATAGATTTTTTTGTTTACTATTGTTTCTTGCAGCACTCAAATAACTTTGGGTGCCACAGAGTTGTGTACACTTTAATTAAAAGCTACCATTCCGTGAAGATTATAGATAGGAGACCTGCAGCCAGGGGTAAGGCACTTTATCTGAAAATGCAAATCTGCCAAGTGGTAATATTATCTTCTGAATTGAATTTTGAAACAGAGGAACAATAAGACCCCATTAATGCTCTGAGTTGTAACCCCACTCCACCCCACCCCCACATGCATAAACATGTTGGTTGCCTTGCTGAGAAATACCCCTGGACACTTGGCCGAGATCTTTATATGACAACCACCTGAGATTTGTGCCTGAAAATGGCTGTTCTCTAACAGGAATCCCTAACAGCCATGCTATTTGCTGATAGCTCGTAGGTAGAAACTCAATTTCATCAGACACAGAAGAGTTAAGTTGTATGTGTCTCATGGTAAATGCTGTTCTCCCAGGACTAAGGTGGGCAGTGCTGCATACATTCAGTGCCTGGTGATTGTAATTCTTGAGGGCTTTGGTCGGGGAATGGTCATTCAATTAGAGCTGCTCTTCTGCTTCACTTTCACCTGGTTAGGATCAAAGGTGATTTAGCTGGAAGTGAGGTGAAAAACAGAAAGCTATTCTGTCACCCCTCCTGGGCCACTAACCCTGTCTTCCTAAGCTTGCAGTGTTTTGAAAGCTCTCTGTCTGGCCTTTGAAATTGCATTCAAATCCTTCTCTGAAAGTCCTTAGACTGTAACCAATCTAGCCTGGTGAGGGCAGTTTGGGGCTGAAAAAGGAACACAAAGCTCTGATGAGTCTATTGAATATACTAGATGGTACCTTAAAGTGGAGCAGTACAATTGGTTTCGAAAGGTACATCCCCACCCCCAGTGTCACCAGCAAAGGGAACTGGATGAGAATGTGTAAAAATTGAGTTCCTTAGGTGTCCCCCCTCCCCGTCCTGGCTTGGTACAAGTAAATTTTTGTCAGCCTCCTTTTATTTCCTGTATGCTCTTCTCTTCCCCAAAAACTACAACAAGTCATTAACAGCTGTGTCATATACAAGCCATTATGACATTTATAATCCTGCCCTTCTCATGAAGACCAGGTTTATTGCTAGAGAAAAGCTATTTCTAGAGTCTACCAACTTACTTGACAGATTGTGCATTTAGATTTTTAATTTATAATTATCACAATTTGGTCCACTTGAAAGTACCCCAAATCCACAAACATGAGGTTTTCTTCATTGCTTTGAAGAATAACAATGGAAATGTGACTAATTATAAGAAACAAATCCTCTTTGTCTCGTTGGGGTAAAAAGATTATTTTTAGCCAGTTCTTGGAACTATATGAGCTGTACATTTTGACTCTGACACTTCCCTCCCAGTGTCTCCTTCTCTCTTTAAGATTGGAAATTGACAAGGTATTGTAAATAGTCTTCCAAGATTTCCTATTTTAGAAACTGTGCACCTAAGGGGGAAATATCACTGCCTGCCTCCATTGCTTTAATCCTTAATAGGTTTAAACCTCAGTCAGGAAGAGGAGGAGAAAGTGTGATTTTTTTTTTTTTTTTTAACTAACCCTGTCATCTTCTTAATCATGCTGATTCTGGTAATTCAGTCTCCATGAAAGTCACAGCTCCAGCATCTCTCTGTGTGGGGGTGGGGCTTATTATCGGCAGCTTTACAGGCGGGGGAGGCCCGGGCAGGAGGGGGAGTGAAGGAGGGGGGTAGGACACACACACACTGTGGTTGGCTAATTGCTGTGGTAGGGCTAGCTGGGAGTCAGTTGATGGGACTAGTGAAGGAGGCCCTCTGGCTATGCCTGTTACAAACCAAACATCTTCATGCACCTCAGGTTTCTCAGAAAGATAGGAGGAATAAACGCTCCCTGTTCAATTCTCTCTACACAATAAAAATGAAATAGCCACCGGCTAAACCTGGAAACAGCCACAGAGGCATGGGGGGAGAGCGGGGAGAGAAAATTTGCAAATTAACAATATTACAAACATTTCTGCCTGAAAGTGCTGGAAATCAATTTCAGTGTATTTTGCATTTTAATGAATTACAAAAAGATAAATCAGCTGTGTTTGAGCAATACTTGCTTGGCATGATGTTTTCTTATCGCATCTTGTCTTAGCTGATCACATTTAAAATGAAACCAGTGTTAATTGAAGGCGTGGGAAATGTAACTGCTGCTTAATGAAGTAAATGCAGGCTAGTTATGCAGAATTAGAAATGCGCCTTAATGTACTAACTCTGCTAGCATTTCTTTTCCTGCTCTGGACCCTCCTCCTCCCCCATGGTATCCTTAATATAAAAGAAGAAGAAAAAGCTGAAAAGCATGGGAAAATGTTCTGCAAGATGTAGGACCATGTTTCAATTACCTAGTATAAGTGGACTGAAAATTAGTAGTTTAAATCCTACATAGTAAACAACTAGTTTTAACGCCTGAATATTCAAGGCTTTGGCAGAAAGTAGTATTAATTACACATTTTCTATTGAAAACAACAATAAATTTTCTTTTGTACTGATAATAATAATCTACCTGAAGAGAGAGTGGAGGTTTGATGCTACTGAGTTTGTAGGCCTTCACGGTGTCCTCCAGCCTAGTAGCCTTGTATGTGCTCATTAAAATCTTGAGCTCTGTGTCTCTGAATGACAAAAAACTCATCACATTTTCCACTATGCATGCATGTGTGCCTAATAACAAAGGTAATACATCAAGGGTCAGTATTCAGTGACAGCACACAATATAGATGTGTTTTTCTTGAGTCTTCTAAAAAAAAAATGTAACCCATTTCCAATTTAGTATTGTTCTTACTAACTGCATTTCATTGTCCTCCAGGTCATACATTTTCTTTCTGTTTCTTTCTTCTTTAATTGCATGAAACAATAAGGCAATTTCTTGGGAAACAATTTCATGAAAAGGAATAAGTGACATATCATTTGGCAAACTGAAATTAGGTAACAACAGAAGAGATGATTTGTATTTCCTTCTGTACCATAGTGTTTTAAATTTGGAGACTGTGAAAATGTCCTCCATTTCCTATCGTCAATGACAGAAATCCTTAAGAAACTGTTTGATCAGTATAAGACTTGAACTTTATTGCAACAGTTAGTGGATGACATGCGTCCTAATGGATAAAACTGTGTCCATTGGCAGTTCAGAAGGTCTGACACAACAGGGCATCCACTGGGTAAATTTTTCTCCCTAGTAAATGACAAGGATAGAAAGACTGTTCACAATTGGAGTTGGTGTCACAGTGGGAAACATTTGGGTGATTTTTGTTGTTGTATAATTGTAATTGCTTTTATTGTGAAGGTCTTTTCCAACTTAGTTATATTCAAATCCACATCAAAACAGATAACAGCTTTCTATTTTAAAGTCTTTCCAGAGTTACTGTTCAGAGAAAAAGGGTTTTTGTTGACAAAATCTGTTTGCCAAACTTTAGTCAGACTCCAGAATCTTCTGTTGGGCCCTACAATCTTCCTTATAATGTTAAGTTTTAGCCAGAATCTTGATACGTCAGTTCGTTCCGAATCCCACCTTGACCCTGAGATTCCCTTTCTGTGTTTTTCCATCCATTGACTCCCACTCTGCTCTTTTGAGGACACTTTCCTTTAAAATTTAGCTCTATTCTCTACGGTGCCTTTTTCCTGGGTTACAAGAGATCAGAATAAAATCTGCTGAAATTGCTTAGTTTTATCAATGCCAAAACCACAGCTCTTACTTCAAAGAGAACAAGAGATTATTCTGGAGCCATTTGAGCAACCATTGCAAGGGAATACAGATATACCAAATTCCATGATCCAGTGTGGAAGCAGTTTCGTGCTGTTTTATAGTTTTGTTTTTTTTTTCAGAATAAAGAAAGTCATACATCAAGGCAAGTTTAAAATAACTTGTGGGTACATCAAAGAGGCAGGTACAGCCAGGTGGAAAAAGATCTTCTGTAGGATCAGGATGTTATCCCGTGACTTTCTTAGGTTTGGGGTTAGTGGGCCCTAGTGTTCTGTTGAGCTAATAGATTCTAAAAGATTATTTATCTGTTAGTCACGAAATGTTAATTCTCACACAGAGGTAGACAAGAGATGGCTATCCCAGAGGTCTAGAACTAGCTCAAGATAAGGTAATTACCCTCTCAACCTAGAACATCCTAAACCCTCTACAGTACTAAATTTTCAGTCAGTCAGTCTCTTAGACACTGCTTCTTTTCAGGAGTTTTTATTTACAGACTACTCTCTGGATCCAGTGTTTCTTCAACACTGTGGAGAGGCAAAAGAGACAGCAGTGTTTCCTGCTGCATACTGTTTGGCAATTTGCTTGCTGATAGAAGAAACAGCTCATTGTGGAGATGTAGAGCCTGAACCATTTATAAAGCAGATGTCCAGAAATGAAGCTGTGCTGCTGAGTTGCTCTCACCTTGCTCATTGTTGTTACTTCATTACTGAAAGTGTTGCCACTGTTCAACATGGTTCTGCTTGAGAACCTGTATGAGGAACCTTAGCTCAAAGTTTTCTAGATAAAGAGATGACACTTAGCTTTGAGGATGTGAAAAGACTGTCAATGGTTTAGCAGAAAAACCTGATTAAGACTTCTACTATCACCACCTCTTTTAGTCATTCTTATTAAATTTTAAACATTTGCTTTCTAAATTAAATTTGAGTATGTTCTTGTGATTTTGTTTTCTAAGTGTGTGTGTGTGTGTGTGTGTGTGTGTGTGTGTGTGTGTGTGTACATGTGCTCAAGTGTTCATGGGGCACATGTGCCAGTTCTGAGTTTAAGTCTTAAGAGGTCCCATGTAACTATCTATGTTCTTGATCTTGAGATCACTCTAAGAACCAGTTCTGGTTTACTTCCTTCATCCAGGGTATATAATCTCACAAACTCAGACCTGATTTTTTAGGCTTCTAGTATGAAGTACAGCTGTCATAATGTTCTATATAAGGCAATGATTATTATAAATTATTTCTTTATTTATTTTTACACAGCGTTATGTCAGCCGTTCCTGACTGATACAAGGGCTGGAGAAGAGTTTATTCTGGAATAATTAATTATAAAATGTTAAGTAGAAATTAGTTATTTTGTCATTGAATTCATATTTAATATTTAATGTATGTTCTCAACTGCATATTTGAAATTACCTTGTTAAATGAATAAAATAGTATAGACTTCATCTCTCCTGGGAGTTTTTATTGTCTGCGAATATGAAGTATGAGACTTCAAGGAGAAAAAAGGACTTTGATGAATAATGATTATCAAAGCTGTGTATTCTATATATTTTGGAGCTATCTATCAGATTGCTAATGTTGGGTTGAACTTTTCTTCTCTACCCTGAAGTCTAGGGCCTATTTCATCAGGGCAGTGGGCTAGCTGAAATATTCTTGGTCCTGAGGCCAAGACATCACCAGCCAATTCTGTTATGAACTGCATAATACAGAGCAATAGAATACTTGAGAAGTTGGGGACCCGTCCTTTCCTATGACAATGACCTGTTTTCCTCGGGAAAATCCTGCTAACAATGACTAGAGCCACACATTCTTTAAAATGATAAATTTCTACAATAGTTTAGTACCAGATTTTTTCTTTTATTTATCTGTGTCAATTCGCAAGAACAAGACAATGAATTTTGTACAATACTGTCATTAAGAATGTAAGTATAAGAGAATTTGAGAAGGTAAGTAGACTTCACAGATGCTCAGGAACCTACTTGGTGTGACATATTTAAAACAAAACATACACAAAAGATGAAAAAAAAAACACTGAAGCAAAGGGAAATTATGTTAGTAAGGCTAAAAGCCATGTGGCATTAGTTGTGTAACAGACTGTTTCAGGGTGGGGAGTGCAGCCCACACAAATCTGTCTACTTACCCCCAGAAGAGGCACCTATGACAAACCAAAAAAAAAATGTCTGAATCATTATCCAACTTAGTCAACCAGTTAGCTTTTATTAGGGTTACCAGAAAGAGCGTAGTTTGGGGGGTTGCTTACAAGGAGCAGAGATGACAGAAAATTAGTTATGTCATGGAAAAGCCTACCTCAACATGGATGACGACACATAAAAGCTGAAAAGCTGAAGTCCTTAGTTTGCAGGCTGCTCAGCAGTCTGAATTCCTCTCCTCCCTGCACTTTTGCTCTGGGTCGTCTCGATCTTGGAGTTGTCCCCCCCCCCTTTTTTTAAAATTCTGCTAGACAGGAGACATCAAGAGTATTCAAGGTTTCTGTTCTCCCAAAAGATCTTTTGTTTGCCTCCTAAGACTCATGAGTTTTCCCTCCTTCTTGGAGAGAATGTTTTAATTTAGAGGAAAATGGCATACAATAACATAAAATCCAGTACTTGTTTCGGAAGTGAGAACTGAGCATTGGTGTTCTGTAAAATACACATGACCAAGAAACCTCACTGTAATCTTTTGTTCTTATGTTCCTTCTAGTGTAATTGGCAACATTTTTTGATGACGATGATGGTATGAAAGAAAAGAGGAAGGCAGAGAGAAACATAGAGCCTTTTGTCACGCAACAGTATATATGAAGGCATCAGAGAAATTAAACGTGAAACAATACTAAATAGTTACATATACTGAGGAACTGAATACATAATACCAAATAAAAACTTAAAAGATCAAAATACTGATTAGAATTTCAGACTTGATAAAAATATGACATTTTATATCTACTCGCTAAATATTTACAAAAGAATTTGAAAAAGTCTGAAATGATATCAAAATGCTTAAAATAGAAAACATTTGTGAACACAGTGGAAAGATGCCCTTGAGCCAAATGGTCAATCTCAACACACAAGGTTAGAAAAATGGAAAGTACATTTAGGAATCCTATAAAGAAAGTTAAAACAACATGAAGAGAAAATTTGAGAAGTCTCAAGAAGAAAGAATGAGTGATGAACACCAAGTCATTCAGGAGTGTGGTGGGATTCAAACATTATTGAGGGAGACCTATAGACTTAGCATCGGGATCTTGAGGGCCAGGGATGGGACATCCTTTCTGAAGATCTGGTTGCATGCTGCCTGCTGGCCTTGTTTGTTCCTGCACTCTCAGAGAGAGGATTGGTACTGTCAGTGCAAGGGACAGTTCAACTCTCTAAGAATTGCCTTAAGGTTCAATTTTTTATCAGTGAGTGTTTATATAAATCCCTCGATAAATATTAATCCTTTATATAATCAGTTGCCAGTGAATAATTCCTACAATACAGGAGTCATTTTGAGTAACAATGCCAAGAAAGAATTGTATATCCAGAATTTAGAATAAATTTATATTCTACTACATTATTTTATTCATGAAATTACAATGAAGATGGTCTTGGCCACATAAAACAAAAGACATTTCAGAATATCAAAGACCTTACTTGGGATCAGAAGAAATGCTATGAATCATAAATTCCCAAATTCAAGACAACCCTTGCAATCATGAATACATAGCAGCAATGGATATGTATACTAGAAGGAACCTGCTATACTGCTATATTCCATTATGGATAAAGGGGACGCTTGTGAGACCTCGACCTTTATGAGGAACTATTGACTGTTAGTGGTTGCCTCAGTAGGCCACATCATTTTTTTTCTGATATTATAACCCCTGGAGGACTAGTTGGGATTAAGAATGTGTGCACATGGAAAAGGAGACAGACAAAAATAACAGGATGGTGAACACAATCACAAAATATTGTATGTATATGAAAAAGATAAAAAACTTTAAAATCCCCCATTTTAATATGTTTAATAAAGTATTCCATAACTTGGAAAATATGCTATGAAACATAAAGTATTACATTTTTAATACCTTAAGGATAATATCAGCAGAAATACAATAATTCACAAAATTCCTGATAATGAAGATGAGAGCAGTCTTTTGGAAATAACACCATGCTAAATGCTAAATTATTTTTCTTGAGAGCCATTAAAGATTGATATTTGATATTCCATTTGACCAGGAGAAAAAGTATGATGTGCAAACTGAAATCATGATAAGAACAATGTTTGCCGTGGAAGCTACAGAGGAAAGAAAGAAGAGTCAAGTGACAATGTGAGAAATATAAGACAATGAAAAGCTATGGTAAGATCAGTTTCTTAGAACAAGATAGATCAAGCATGCCGAAGGGTAGTGGGGTAGGCGTGGTAGGCAGAAATGAATGTTTGAAAAATGATCTGGGAGTGCAGCATTGTGGTTATTTACTTGCCTCTAGTAAGTTCAGTTCTCAGTTCTGTCACAATCATGGTAGAAAATAAAACAGGAAAGTCAGAGCAGTGCCACCCCATTCATCTGAGTGAGGAAGAACTTTATTTCAATAAGCAAAATGATTTTATTTTCTAAATTGGGTGAGTGTTTCACACAAAGTTGTCCGAAAGCCTCATTTAGTCTTAAAGAAGCAATAATACGTGATGAAAAGGTCATCTTCTGAAACAGTCCCATGTGTATCTTGTTAAAGTATGAAGGGTTATACATTAATTTCAGTTGTCTAAATAAATGAACTTCCCAAAGTGCAAGTTTAGAACAGCTCTTAAATACAAAAGTGAATGATATTGAAACTATGTTTTGAACAGAGTATAGAGTGGATCAGTTACAGGAATATTAGAAATGCCTATGTTTGTTTGTTAAGGGATCATGTATATTATGTTTGTTACATAATATATTTAAAATAAATGACATAGTCTTTCTTAACTAGAAATTATGGGAACTGAACCCTGGACTTGAACTTCATGATCCTTAAGACAAATCAGTCCACCTCCCAGAACAAGTCTTAGATATTTTAAATATGTATTACAAAGAAAAAATCTTTAGTGAGATGGTTGAGAAAAATCTAAAAGAAAAAAAAACCCAGAAACCATCAAAATCCAAGATGGAAAATGTTGAAGTTATTTATTTTACAACATGTAAATTACATGCTAATATATTTGTTTGCAAACAAATATAGTGAATTAATTTTTAAACAACTTTGTGGAGGATAAAGTCAGTGCTTTAGCCTACTTACAAAAAATGGCAGAAATAAAGCTCAGAGCTGAAGAGGCAGGTATTGAGGAAATTGAAATAAAAATAAATGTGTCTTCTTAGAGAAGAACAGGAAAGCAAACTGGCAAATGTTTAAGGTCAAGTCATTTTCTGGATGGTGTTATAACAGTTTTTGAGGACTAATTATGGGTATGTCCTCTTATAATTTTATAAGAAAATAGAAAACTTAACACTATATACAGCAAACTATAAGAAAAATTTACTAGTAGGATTTAAAATCAGGAAATTTATTAGTGTATTAGTCTTTTACAAAAGTAGATCATGCACACATATTCAAAAAACTACTAAATAGAATGTTGGTGAGCCAATTCTAACCATGTATTTAAAAATAGTTAACAATTTATTGCAGAAATTCAAGGATGATCTAATATGGGAAAATGGATCTTTATATTGATGTAGAAAACATTATCAATCAATTATTAATCAGTTCTCTAAATAGATTTGGAAAACATTTTAGATAAAATGTTTAATAGAAATTTTCTTATTTGAAAAGCATGGGTTAAACAAAATAAATAAAAACTAAGAATTTTACATTAAAATTAATGAAGAATGTTTTGCTGAACTTACTGAAAAAGTCTGGCACTGTGGTGTGCCTCATCACTCTTAACAGAGCTAGAAGAATTCCAAGTTTGAGACCAGTCTGTGCTGATAGTGAAACCTTGTTTCAACAAAACAAAACAAAGCAAAAAAGTACACAAAATGAATATGCATTATGATGTTATGTTTTAATATTTTATTAGTAGTTTATAATGAGGATGAAAGATAAGACTTTTTGTATAAGAATGGAGTGGAATAGATAAGTTTTATTGTTTGAATGTGCTACCTTCAGAAAATCTAACAGAATAAATGAATAAACAATGAAAACTATCATTTAGCTAGATTTTAGTCCACACCATCAGTTTGAATATGTGAATGCTATCATATGTACAGTGTATGACCATGTAGACACACCTGTCTGTAGTTTATAATTTAGCCTAGAAAAATATAATGTATGTGGAAAAAGGGATATATGGAAGAGTGTCAAAAATTGCTTTTAAGGAGAGAATAACATATGCAATACTTAGCTTTATCATTCATAATTAGCTATCATGTGAATCTTTTAACAAAGTGAAAATGCTGGGATTTTTTTGTAGTAATTACAATTCATAAGTAGATTTCAGCGAAAGAGGTTTACAACTTGATTAATAAAGGAGTAAAGAATTGAAGCTGCGTTGCATGATAGCAATAATAGAATAGCACCTCTGTCTCCTGTAGAGGCACCAACCAACATGTTGGAACAAACAGCAATGCTGTTCAGCAGCAAAGGAAGCCACATGTGTGGCTTTAATATTTCATGCACCTTTTACAAAGGAGATGAGGTAAATCATACTAATCTATAATATTTTATTCAAATATAACCAGAGCATTATCATTTCGTCATATAGTCAATGTAACAATTTTATTAGCTTTTAATAATTTAATTAATAAAATTTAAAATACAGTAGGGAATTTGGACATATAATATACCACAAGCATTGGCTGGCCATAGATACTAGTGATGGGTACAGTGGACATGAGGAAATGAGGGATTACTACTGTATTCATGAGCATTACAGAAAAAAATAACTATGGATTATTTCAAAGTCAGTTGAAAAAAAAAGTTCCATTTAATGAAGAAGGATAAATCTGTATGTTAAACTCACATTATGTGAACAAATAAATTCATATTGATTAGAGAGAGAGAGAAGAAAGAAAAAGCAGTGGTAGGTGTATTTTATAGTTTTACTTTTCTTGAAAGTTGCCTCTCCAGAATCATCGTTTTACAGAGTTATCTCCATTTTCATACCTGAAAATGAATGGGCTTAAGAAATGAACAAAGCTAAGCCACAATCTTAACATATTTAAATTTTATCTATATCTATCTATCTATCTATCTATCTATCTATCTATCTATCTATCTATCTATCTATCTATCTATCTTATATTCCTCTATTATGCTGATACAGTTTCTCCTCCCTACTGTCTCCCATTCCCTTTCCTTGCCTCCCACCCCATATGCATCTCTCCTCTCTTTCCCTTCAGAAAAGAGCAGGCCTCCTAAGATTATCAGACAGAGCATGAGACATTAGTATAAGACTAGGCACATACTTTCATATCAAGGCTGGGTGAGGTTTTTGAGTGCTGCCTCAAGCAGAATGCACAAAGCTAACAACTGTACTTACACAAGCTCTCCATAGCAGGCAAATGCACAGGGACAGGAGCATAAGAGCATAGTAACTGGCTGCCAGAGGCTGAGGCATTTGGGTTTTGTTGTTGTTGTTATTTTGAGTTTTTTTTGTTCGTTTTTGTCTTTTGGAATGTGGTGAGAGTTTTCAACATAGATATATAGTGATAGTTGTCAAACAATAGAAAGGTTCTAAGTTATCCTAATTAAATAACTTAAATAATCAAAATGGTGAATTTTATTCTATGCATAATTCACAACAGTAATATGTAAGAATTTGGTGAATTAAGCTGACTAGTAATCAAGAATAAAGACTCTCTTATTTCTGATTATGCTCATTGGCACAGACACCACCAGTCCCAATTCAATGGGCTTTCCAGTGTTGGCTATAATCATTCTTCTGAAATGAAAACAAACATCTCTTATTGGCCTGGTAGAAAAAAGACAAGAAGGATGTCAGAGGTGGGAACTTCTTGGTCTTCTCCTTCAATGCCAGTCTCCTGTACCTCCGCCCTGAGGTTTCTAAACAGAAAAGACAGCTCTTGCCTGCACTGTTTTTAATTTCTTGTGAATCAACTAACATTTCAGAGTTGTGCAAGTCCTTCAAGTTATACCTTTCAGTCAGGGCCCAGAACCGTGTTACTGTATCCAGGGATCAGCTGGGAACTTAATATTTTAGTTTTGTTTTAATTGTGTTTTATTAGATGCTTCAAGCTCAGTTCATGGTTTCCCAACAGTATGACTACAACTGCACACATTTCACAGGACCTAATGACCACTCTTCCCTTTGGGCTCCTTCTAAGTGAGTTTGCTGTGTTCCTTGATTGGTACAAGGAAATTCTATAACATATGTAAATAACCGCTATCTTTAGAATTTGTTTAGGTTGGTCATTGTCTTAGTTAGGTTTTCTATTGCTGTGAAGAGACACAATGACCAAGGCAACTCTTATAAGGGAAACATTTAACTGAGGGTCTGGCTTATAATTTTAGAGGTCCAGTCCATTACTATCATGACAGGGAGCATGGCAGCAAGCAGGTAGACACAGCGCTGGAGTAGTAGCTGAGAGTCCTACCTCTTGTAGACAATAGGAAGTCTACTGGGTGGCATCCTAAGCATTGGAAACCTCAAAGCATGCCCCTATAATGACATACTTCCTCCAACAAGCCCATACTCACTCCAACAAAGCCACATCCCCTAATAGTGCCACTCTCTATGAGATTACCAGTAACAAATTACTACCACAGCCATCTCTCAATTTCACTTTTACTTGTCATGATTGGTTTTAGGAGAGCATATTTTTTTTTAACATGGTTTAAGTGTATACTGAATACGTAAATGTAAATATATTTAATTTTATTTCTATATGAATGTGCTTTTGTCATAGAAAATTAATATAGAATTAGGTGGTACTTTATATTAAATGTATTGTAGCTTCAGAGATAGGGACTGTTAAACTTTTCACATTTAAGTCATAACCATATATCCTTGTTTATCTGTATGTACATATGAAAGAGCAAATGCCACATGTATATATGACACATATAATTGAATATGTGTCAAAATATTGATTGATTTTAATAAATACTGATTTTAATGCATGTGTATAAACATGTACATAGCTAATAAATATCTGATTTATCTGTAAATATCTGATTATATACACACACAGAAGTATTCTTATTTCAACAAAATAAATTTAAATGAACAGATTTTTATTATAAAAATAGCTGTACCTTGCTGTTCTTAAACTAATTTAAGACATTTCTATTATTTAATTTTAATTATGTATATATGTTTGTGACTGTGTGTATGTTCACATTATTGCACTTGTGTACCTGAAGAGGGCATCAAATCCCTTGGGATTGGAGTTACAGATACTTTTGAGTTGACCAGTGTGGGTGCTAACAACTGACCTTCAGTGTTGTATTATATTTCTATCCCAGATTTTCCAGTCTAGTCTCATGGCCTGGACTTTCCAGCCTAGCCTGTTGGCCCAGGCTTTCAGACCCATAGTTCCATAGTCCCACGGAAACACACAGATGCTTGTTTTAGTTATACACTGCTTGACCTAGGACCCAGGCACATAACTTGCTAGCTCTTGCTCTTAAACTAATCTATGACTCTTATCTTGTTTAGCCATGAGGCTTGGTACCTTTTCTCAGAGAGGAATTTCAACTTCTTTCCTCTGCATCTGCTGGCATCTTATTGTGGTGTCTCCATGACTTCTTGTGACATCTCTGCTCTGTTCTTCTTATTCCCAGAGTTTTCTTAGTCTGGTAGCCCCATCCACACTTCCTGTCTGCCTTCAGCCAATCAGCATTTTTATTAAACTAGTAGGCAGGACAGTTATTTACAATGAAACAAGACATAATCCCACTACACTTCAGTATTATGTAGGAGCAGTATTTCATACTTAACCACTGACCATGTGTCTCACTGATTTCACAGTTATTTATAGTTATTTATATTTTCTCCCAGATTAAAATATGTAATTTTGTAACACATATTTGTAACATATATTTGTTAGTTATTTGAAAATCCAATATAGCGTGTTTCTATAAACACTGTTCTTTTATTGGTTGTTGTTTTAAATTTATTGCTACTACTAAGAGTCTGTCAACATTGTTCTAAACAAAATTATTTGAAACATTTCAGAAAATAAATCTTGTTACATCATATAAAACTTTGAACATACATATATTTTAGAATGATTTGGAGGAATTAATGAAAAGGATGTGAATGCAGTGACTTGAGAGTATGGCTTTATCAAGAGCAGACAACAAAGTCAATAGGCTGAAGCTAGGGTTGCAAACCTTTTCTTACTGGGCTCCATGGTAAATATTTAGTTTCTATTGTCCAAGAGAAAAAGTTGAAGCTATTATGTATGTGATTAAATAACCATCTAAAATGTCATTACTTAACATGTGGAAATTAAAAATTAGCTGGTTCAATAAATATTGCTCAGAAGTTGTAATTGATTGACATTTACCTGGAGGCTTATATTAATTGTCAAAACCACATGGGAGGTGGGAGATAAGACACAATCTATCCTGTAAGAAAATTAGAACTAAGAACTTGTATCTTCCTGTTTAATGAACGAGTAGAGAAGTAATAAAAGCACGATTGTTGAGGAAGTAGATAAAATTTCCTTGCTTCTGTTCTGAAGAGACACAATATAGAAAATAATGAGGTTGTACTACTCTCCTATCTGCTTTCACTGAATTACAAATTTATTCTCAGTTTAAAAAAGAATACTCAGAGCTTACCATGAAAGGGCTAAGATGCTCATTACTGTGTGAATGAGTACCATGCACTTGTATTTAATTGACCATTGCCTGTGTATACTTCCAGAGAGGAAGTACCAAAAGTTCTTCCTGCTAGGTAGTCCTGTGTATATCAAAATGAGTCCCTTCAGAGTACTTTTGCTCTTGCTATTCCAGAATATCAGAAAGTTATAATTAAAAAGTAATTTAGCTCATGGTTTTGGAGACTGAGAAATGTTAGGTTTAATAGCTATTTATGATTAGAGATGGTATCAAATCATACTATTGCAGACAGGAATATGTAGAAGTAAGCAAAAAACAGAAAAACACAGGGGGAATCTTGTTTTACAACCTCCCTTTCTTGTGGTAACTAATACAGTACTTGTGAAAGTAAGAACTCATTCATAAAGAAAACTCACTTATGAGTTAAGGATCTTCACCATGACCCAAACACCTCCAATTTGGACCTTCTACCTGAAACTGCTGCACTGGGAATCCTGCCTTATGTATGCTTTCAGGTGATAAGCCATGTTTGCTCACAAATGATGCAATGAGAGAATGAACTGTAATGAGAAAGTCATCAAAAATACTCAACACCAGAATTTCCAAAGTCATTCAATCAAGTATAGGGTCTATCCATCCATCCATCCATCCATCCATCCATCCATCCATCCATCCATCCATCCATCCATCTATCTATCTATCTATCTATCTATCTATCTATCTATCTATCTATCTATCTACATAACTACCTATCTAAATATTTTAATTGACATATAAAATCATTCACATATATGAGAGCTCTTAGTTATATAACCCTCTGGTTATTCACAATGCTGCCAGGTGTCCCAGGTACTTCCAAACACATTTGGTGCCAATCTGTGAAATGCATCTTGATGAGGGGAGAGAAAGCTTCCTGAACTAAATTATTCTTTAGTAGATTATCATTAAGTAGTAGATGTCTTGTTTTTACTAAAGCTTGATTTTAAGAAGTTAGTAATGTTAAACTTTGGGTCTCTTCTAACTATCATCGCAAAAGAGATCATTTTAACTTGTGTGATTCCCATCCTACAGCTCAATTGGTTAAGTCAGAGACTGTCAAATTGGATAACTGGATTCTTTTCCCATGAAATTAAACCTGCAAAGGTATCACATGAACCTGCAGAGTCTGTGAGTCACAGTAATCTGTATTACAAAGTTGTTGGTAATGAAAAAAAATAATGAATGTGGCCTTTTTTCAGGATTTAGCGAAGGTGAGAAAAAGTTGGGAATGAAGGATAGCAGAAACAAAAGGCTTCAGAAGGAGTAAAGAAAAGAAAGAATAAAACAGGCAAAGTAGGCACGGTGTGAGAACAGGACAAGGAGAACGCAATTTTAGGGGTACTGATAAGGAACAAACCACAGATAAATGTCTCAACTTCTAGTGAAATACCTGCTCCAGAACTCTAATACCCCAGCCTTTTATTTTCAGAACTTTCCTAGACTCTCTTAAATTCTTCTTATGTAAGCCAGTGCAGTTGTATTTTTTTCCCAGTTGTAGCTAGTAGGCCATAATTTGTGCAGGCATCCATTCCATTTACCCATAATGCATCAAAAAGTTTAAAATACATAGCCTAACATAATGATATTTCCTAATGCATCATTCTATCATGTTATCTTTGGTGGAGGAAAAGGTAAGAAAATTATTCAGAATAATAGGCTTTAATAAATAGAAATAAGAATGGAGGGGGAAATAGGTAAATGGAAAAGCAAAATGAGAAAAGAGAAACATGTAGTTCCAATGAGATTAAAAATAGTAATGTGGAAGTTTAAATAAAAAGCAGAAGTGAATGTTTTAGAGAATATTTAAATATTACTATCTGGTTTCTAATTCTTTTTATTACAATGTTTCTATCCTCCAAGTTTATAACCTATTTCTGTTGTTGAAACAGTTTTACAAGTCAGACAAGTAGTGCTCAATAGTATTTTTAAATGAAAAGATCTTGAGAGAGTTTTCATTCTGGGTGAATGGGTAGTCTTTCCATTTTTATCTTTCAGCTAAGTGGCATTAGAACAAAGAAGTTCCCATAATCGTTGGTTCAGGATATACTGGTTTGCCTTGCAGAAACAAACGTGTTCCAATGATTTGTCTCTTCCAAATGATAATGAATGACACATAGGACAAGAGCTTAACTCATGCTCTTTTAAATATACCACTGTAGACACTTCCCTAGAAAACTTCAAGAAAACAAACTCAACACAAACTAAAGATGAAATACGAGGACACTCAGCTGCATTTTGTTTGTTCCCACAAAGCTCAGTGGGAAGTCAATAGAGAACGCTTACGCTTAATTCTGGTCCAACACTTCTCTGCTATTGTTTATATTCTTGAGTCATTCAATACAATAAAAATTTATGTCATTTCTCTCTCTATTCTTCCCTTTTTCAGAGACAGGCACATCTTCTAATGCAATGCCAGTCTTGTCTCTGAGACACAGTGGCAGAGGTAGGAGTGAACAGAATTGGCTGTATTAGATGACTAATCATTAGGACTGTCTTTAGCTACGGCATAATAAATATTCTTACCAACAGTGACCTCAGCATTGACCTTACTTACATAATTTATTTATCTATGGCAAGGTCAATTGCACAGGCAAAGACGAGAATGAGAAACTTTTCATCAACAGGGAGGTCATTTCCATCTTCCAGGGGTGAGACTCCACCAACATCAAAAAAAGTTATGTTGGCACTTGGTGTGTTAAAGAGTCTACTGGTAAATCTACCATCATGGAGAATGCCAAGGCCTACTTGAAAGGTGAAGACAAGAGGGTTATTATATTTGCCAATTCTGCTGATGTTTTTGTGTTTGTGATATGTGTGAACTATGAGAGCATGTAAGGACTCATTATCTTGGTCCATGCCATCACTGTTACCCAGAAGATGGTAGATGATTGCTTTGGGAAGCTGTGGTGTGGTGGCTGTGGAGATACCCAGAGCATCATCCTTGCATCCACCAGTGTTGCCAAAAATGTGGACAAGTTAATATCAGAGTTGAATGGGAAGCTCACTGACATGCTTGCCATGTTTCCATCCAAAGTATTTCCATTATGAGTCTGACACGTCATGTGGAGAAAGTTGTCATGTATGGTGATATCAAGAAGGTTGATAAGTAAATATTAGAAGGCTCATTAAAGGGCATTCTGGACTATGGTGAGGGCTAGCTTGTCTCATGTGACTTTAATGGTTATGTCCACTCTTCCAAATTTGATGCTGGGGCTGGCATTGCTCTCATTGACAATTTTCTAAGTGTTATTTCCTGGCATGACAATGAGTACAACTACAGAAATAGAGTGGTGGAGCTCATGGATTACATGGCTTTCAATATCTAAAAAGACCTGGAGCACTTACTCCAGAAAGAACATAAAAGGAAGAGAAAGACCTTCTGCTTCTTTATTTTACTTTCATTTTAAAAAGTCATCTCTATCAATATATCCCCCTTCTTCCCTTCGCTCCCTCCCTCCCTCCCTCCCTCCCTCCCTCCCTCCCTCCCTCCCTCCCTTCCTCCCTCCCTCCCTCCTTCCCTCCCTCCCTCCCTCTTCCCAATTCCTCCCAGCCAGCCCTCAGCCTTGCCTTCTGTTTCTTTGGAGTCCCTGACCAAATGTTCTCAACTCACTGAGTATCTAGCATCGTAGTTTCCACACCAGATTCACAGAAAAAGGGGAGTGGCTTAGGAAGTCTGACTCTTGAATACCGTTACTAAAGTTCACTGTATCTGCCCCCCACAAATGTTAGGTCTAGATAAATGTAATGGGGAGTAAATCAACCTCTGAGATTTAATGTGCTGCTCTTGAGAACTTGTGGTCTGTGTGAACTGCTGTAGTTATTTTACTCTGGCCTTTAAAGCCTTCATATTAACCTTGGTCTCACATAGAGAATGGCCTGTTAAGCCAATTGCCCTGCTAATCACTGTTACTCATTAAGGAGAGAAACCCAGCTCATTGATTGTTCTTTCAAATAATTGTGCTGTCCAGGAAGTTTTTTTTGTTATTGGGTGCCAGTGTTTGTGTCTGATACTGAAGAGGAAAGTAAAACCAGTGGTTCTAAGACATCCCAGTAGAGAAGCTGCCAGTGTCAAGATGCTGAAAGGGAAATTTCAAATAGGAGGGCCTGGCATAACTTGTATTCTTTTATATTTTGCTGTGGAAATAAAAATATAGACATACACACTCCAGTTTATCCCACATTCCCACACTCTCTTGAAATTTTTAAATTATCTTCCCTAGAAAATAATATCTTAAGTCATTATTTTCTACTTGTATTATTTATAGTCACTTCCTGGACCTCTCTGAGAGGACTGTTTTCCTTTGTTTGATGGAGTAAATAGTGATGATACAAACTTCTAAAGCACAATGAAATTTAAAAGATTTAGAAAAGTGGATAGAATGGTATAATCACAGGTTGTGAAAGAAAGACCAGGAAGGGAAACATTCATCAAGTTGTACGTAGGCCCCAACCCCACTTTTTAACCACCTTTTTTTTGAAAGAGTATCACTGAATAACACTACCAAAGTAGGACTTGACAAAGCTTGTTCTAATTTGTATTTTGTTAGTGGACTCTTGGAAAAAAATAATTTTTGCGTGGTCTTTGAGTAATTCCACAATTGAGTTTGGATCAGATACTGGCCATACCACTGTGTACTTGGTTCCAGTATGACCTCCTTAAGCTCACATTTTGTGAGACTTTCATATATTAGCACTCTATTTACATATTTTAACATATATGAGCGTATATTTACGTCATTTCAATCCTATATTCTTCTCCTCAAACTTCTCGTGTTCCCCAAATTTTCAACTTCATCATCTCTTTTTATTTAATTATTATTATTATATAAACACATATACAACCTGCTAAGTTTGTTTAGCAATACACACATGCACATACACACCCATATACAAACACACCCACATGTACAGGTCTGATCACGTGGGACTGGGTAATCTATCATGGGCCAATTTCTGGAGAAGAATGACTCTCTCTTTCAGCAATGATTAGTTATTTCTACCTCTTCATCTAGGGAAAGGAATATCACAACATGACTGAAAACCACAATCAATCAGAATGCAGAGTTGTGGCTCCAAGTTCCAATTTATAATCCACAAAATACTCCTTCACCTATGACTCAGGAAACATTGCAGAAGATGGAGTAGAAACATCGTAAAACTAGAGCATCATGAAGTTTGCTGAGAGATTGTGTCTCCTAGAAATGTCAGAAGCTACACCCATAAAGTCTCACAATATTACTTCCTAAACTTGAGCTGAACAGGGATAATACCTCTAGAAGTGAAACGTGGAAAAGGCCACAAGACTTCAACTCTACCAAAAACTTCATGCAAATATGCTGAGAGTAAGGGAAATAATCTTCCCCAGAGAAGAGTGTACAAATTGGTTATCCAGTAACAAATAGGCTGAAAGCACATATACAAGGAACTTTATATGGACTAAGAATTTATATTTGGGATTATCTGTTTATATACATACTTATATGCACATAACAACAATTAAGGAAATGAAACACCATGAAGGGGTAAATGAGAAGGTTTGGAGGGAAGAAAGGGAGAGGAGAAATGACATAATTACATTATAATTAAAAATATAAATAAACAGTAACTGTTTATAAAATTATATTTTAAAAATAAAATAAGCCAGGGTAGAGACTCCCTGATGTACCAGAGACCATGCTGATCCCGAAAAGCCCAGGTAGGCCATTCCCTGTGGACTCCCTGTTCTACCAGAGACCACCTGCCTACCAGATGACATTGATTACTCCCTCACTCTCTTGGTGTCTGGATACCCTATCTCTAGTCCTGTTTGTTTTCTCTTCTCCATGTCTTAGCCCACAACTGGAGAATGAAGTCCCTGCCCTTACTAGTGACTTATCCAGCACCAGAATTCCAAATAGGCTATCTGTTTTCAGGCCTGCCCATACTCATCAAAGCTCCCCAAAACCTAACCCTAATCCCCACACCTTCTTTGTCACTGTGCCCCAGACCCCAACTGATCTCTACCAGAAATTATGCCAGCTACTAGAATTCCAGGTAGACTGCTCTCCTGTTGAACTCCCCCTTGGCTCTGTGCATGCCCACCCTATACCAAGTCTCAGCCCTTCCTCTTTACCATATACCAGTGCCCACCTGGGGCAGAGACTCCCTAATCCACCAGAGACTGTACTGGCAAAGGACACTGTTAACAGGACAAAATGACAGCCTATAGAATGGGAAAAGGCTTTTCACCACTCCATACCTTGTAGGGAGTCAATATCCAAAGTATATGAAGAACTCAAGAAACTAGATATCAAGAAAACAAATAATCCAATTAATAAGTGGGACAGAGATTTAAACAGAGAGTTCTCAACATAGAAAACTCAATTGGCTGAGAAAAACTTAAAGAAATTTTCAACATCCATAGCCAGAAGGAGAATGTAAATCAAAATTACTTTGAAATTCCATTTTAAACTTGTCAAAATGGCTAAGATCAATAACACTAATAGTAGCTTATACTGTCAAGATGTGGAGTAAGGGGGACACTTCTCCACTGATGTTGGGAGTGCAAGCTTGTGCAACCACTATGGACATAGAGCAGTTCTTCAGAAATCTTGGAATTGATCTGTCTCAAGACCTAGCTATATCACTCTTGGGCATATATCCAAAGAACGCTTTATCCTACCTCAAAGACATTGCCCCAACTATGTTCACAGAAAGTTTATTTATAACAGCCAGAAACTAAAAATGACCTATATGACCTATATGACCCTCAACTGAAGAATGGATAAAGAAAATGTGGTACATTTACACAATGGAGTATTACTCAGCTGCTAAAAAAATGACATCATGAAATTTTTAAGCAAATGCTTGGAACTATAAAACAGCATCTGAGGTAACCCAGACTCAAAAAGACAAACTTGCTATATGCTCACTTTATAAGTGGAGAGTAAATGTTAAGTAAATAATAGTCATGCTACAGTCCATAGACCCAGAAAGGCTAAGTAACAAGGACAGATATAAGTGTGACACACAGATAACTTTGAGAATAGAGTAGACTTTGCTAGTGGACTTGGGATAGATGGAGTATACTGACAAGTTGTTGTGTATGTACATGTGTACATACATGTAGTTTCTGAGCATGTAAGTGAGTATGCCCTGTTTATATGAATACAGTTTCTAAGTGCAGTAACATGTACATAGACACATATACACATATATACACATATCTTCACACACATGAAGTTTCATAGCATGGTAACACGTTAAAGTATGTGTACACATTTATATTCAGTTTTATATTGTGACCATATGTTAGTATTACATGAATTCAGTTTCTAAGCATGATCACAGATAGATGTAGGTATGTATGTTTACAAAGATGTAGTTTACAAACATGATCTCCTATTGGAATATGTACATTTCTTCACACAGAACTCATTTTCTAGATGAGTCACAAGTTGGCGGATACATTAATGTTAACATGCATGTATTTCCTTACTGTGATGTCATGTCATATATCAATGTGTACATACGCATATGCACACATAAACTTTCCAAGCAGTGTTGTATGTCAGTATGTATGAATGTGTTTACATTCATGCAACTGTCAAATACTGTCACATGTTGGCATGTGCATACATGTTCATATACATGAAATTTATGATCACCACCCTATTATGGCATCTATCTGCAGGTTCATATGCATGCAGTTGCTGATTGCTGTTATATGTTGGTGTGTACATGCCTTTGTACTCATGTAGTTTCTAGTGAAGTCAAGTATCAACAGTCATGTGTTTGTTCATATGCATACACTTTAAGAGTGTCATAATATAGGTGTTCATTCATATCTTCACACAAGTGCAAATTCTGAGTGCTGTCATCTGAAAACATATCTGTATTTGTACACAAACAATTTATAAGTGCTTTCATTTGTCAGTGTTTACATACATTTTTACATGCGTGCAATTTTGAACACTCTCACATGTGTGTCTGTACATGTTCACAAGATTGCAATTTCTGAGTTCTCTTGTTATTGCAAATGTGGGTATTTATAAGATTCTGTTTCTGAGCATTCTAATATGTCAGTGTGAATGCATATGTTCACATGCTTGCAATTTCTGAGTGCTTTCATATGTTGGCATTCATTCCTGTGTTCATATGCATGCAATATCTGAACACTGCCATTTTTCAGTATTCAAACATGTGTTCACACACATAAAATTTCTGAGTGCTAACTTATATTGGCTTGTGTGTTTATGTTCTCATGCACACAGTATCTGAGTGCTTTCATACATTGGTATATATGTGAGTGTAGTGGTATTGTGTTCTGTTCCATTGTAAATAATTGTCATGCCTACTTTTTTTAATAAAATTGCTGAGTGGATGAAGGTGTAGACAGGAAGTATGGGCACAGCTACTGGTCTAAGAAAACTCGGAACAGGAAGAGCAGAGCAGAGAAGCCAGAGAGATAACACGATGAGATGCCAGCAGAGGCAAAGGAAAGAAGTTGAAATGCTGTTCTGAAAAAAGGTCAGAGCCACATGGATGAACAAGATAAAAATCATGGGTTAGTTTAAGAATTAAGAGTTAGAAAGTTAGATGCCGGGGCTCTAAGTCAATCAACATAAAATTAATATAAGTATCTGTGTGTTTCTGTGGGACCATGGGTCTGGAATACAGGCAGATAGTCCAGAAACTTCTTACTACATGTGAGTTTATGCATACATGCTATTTTGGAGCATTTTCATAAGTTGGCATGCATACGATATTGACATATTTGAAGTTTTTGAGTGCTTTCACATGTTACCATGTAAATACATAATCACACCCATGTGGTTTCTGAGGGCAGTCACAAATTGGCAAGTGTATGTTCACAAAATGAGTGCAGTTTCTGAATGCTTGTACACACCAGTGTACATGCAGATGTTTACATAATGTGGTTTTCTCAGTGTTCATGTTGACATGTATGTGGATATTCAAGTGTTGTTGTATATACTCAGCTCCATGCAGTTTCTAAGGATTATCATATGTGAGTATTCACTTGCATACAATTTCTATGTGCTGTCATGTCAGTGTTCATGCTGTCTTCACATATATAGAATTTCTAAGTACTCTCATAGGTCAGTGTGTTCCTTTTCTAGTTCACTTGTGCACAATTCTTAAGCATAGTTTCAGAGAATTGTCATATGTGACCATGTAAGTACAAGTTCACATGTATGCAATATATGATTATGAAATATGTTCATTTATATGGACATGTTCACCAACTCTGGTGGAACTCCGTTGCTCTGGTGCCATCCTCAGCAATCAACCAGCAAGTGAGAGACCTGACTGCAGGCCACACCATCACTACTACCCACTGGATTCTGTTCCCTCAAGATCCCCCGCACAGCTCAAACCCATCCAATTGGTCATCCTCTATGTTGACAGCCCTCCCATGCAACCCTTGCAGACTACATAGGTACAGGTACAACCCACACCAGTTTGGAGAAGACATGAGAAAATTCCAGTATAAGAATACATTCAACAACAGAAAGTGCATATGGCACCACCAGAAATCAATGATTTTATAGTATCAAGACCTGTACATCTCAATGTAGATCAAACACAATAAAATAATATTATTAAGATAATAGAGGCCTTTAAAGAGGAAATGAAAAACTCTCTTAAAGAAATGAAGGGGGGATAAAGGGACATTTCATACTCACCAAAGGAAAAAAATCTGTAATTCAAATGCTAAATATAGTTGAAAGCCTAAACTTAACTCCTATCGTACCCTAACCTTAGTCCTCCACTAACCTGAAAACTATTTCTAAACCTAAACATAGCCATTATCTACACTGCTACTCTTAATATAGCAATAAACACAAAACTAGTTCTAGCCATAAACTTGATAGTAAACATAACTCAAACTGTAACCAACCTAATAGCTTGGCTCTAGAGATAAAACTAGACCCTGACTTGTAACTCTAATCATAAACAGCAGTCTGCTAAGCCTAATGCTAGCCTTGAGCATACCACTAACCAAATCCCATTCTATGACTCTTGTTCCCAAATCTGTCAAGATAAAGTCTCAATTATAAACATCTATGCCCCAAGTATGAGGGCATTTATACCATTTACCCATTTGTAAAAGAAGCATTGCTAAAGCTTAAGTCACACATCAAACCTTATACACTAACAATGGGAGACCCATTTGTAAAAGAAGCATTACTAAAGCTTAAGTCACACATCAAACCTTACACACTAACAATGGGAGACCTCAACACCCTACTCTCACTGATGGACAGAGCTGTCAGATGGAAACTTAACAGAGAAATAAAGGAACTTGATGTGAGAATCTCTTTCTGTATGCTGTGACTATCAATCTTTAAATAAAGGAGCTGTTTTGTCCCATGACAGGCACCATAGAAGAAGTAGGTGGGGAATCAGAATAGGTAGGAAAGGAAGGGCAGAGTCAAAGACAGACTGAGCCAGCCGCCCAAGAAGAAGCATGTAAGGAACATAGGTGAGCCACGGGCCATGTGGCAGGATAGATTAATGGGGTTGAGTTAAGATGTAAGAGCTAGATAGCAAGGTGCCCAAGCCATAGGCCAAACAGTATGAAGTTAATATAAGTGTCTGAATAATTTTTTTTGGGGGGGGGGGGCTAATCAGCAGCGGGTAGCTAAGGGGTCTGGGGCACAGGTCTGTGGGTCTGGACCTCTGGCCACCCTGGGCCAAGGAAACCTTATTGTAATAGGAACTAACAGATGTTATGACTCAAATGGACTCAATAGACATCTACAGATCATTTCACCCAAACACAAAATAATATACCTTCTTCTCAGCACCCCCATAGAACTTTCTCTAAAACTGACCACATATTGGTCAGAAAGCAAATCTCAACAGATACAAATATATTGGAATAACCTCCTGTATGTTATCAGATCATTATGGGTTAAAGTTAGATATCAAAAACAATACAAGATATAGAAAACCTTCAAACGCATGCAAACTGAACAACTCTCAATTGAATTGCCACTGGGTCAGGGAAGAAAGAAAAAAGAAAGAAAGAAAGAAAGAAACTATATAGGCATATTCACATGCTTGCAGTTTTTGAATATATTTTCACTTCTAAAATCTGTAGGGAGATTATGTTGTTCCTTGGTAAATAATTGTCCCACTCACTGGTTTAATAAAAAGCATTGATTGACCAAAGGCAGACAGGAAGTGTGGGCGGGGCTACCAGACTAAGAAAACTGGAAACATGAAGAACAGAGCAGAATGCCAGAGAGAAACCAGAAGCAGCCAAGGACAACTATGCTGCTCTGAGAAAAGGTACCGAGCTGCAAGGCTGAACATGTTAAGAGTCATGGGTTAGATTAAGGGTTAAGAGTTAACGAGTTATGTGCCTGGGCCTTAGGCCGATCAGCCTAAAACTATTGCAAGCATCTATATGTCTCTGAGGGTCTGTGGGTCTGCGGGGCCTAAACCTAGAGGGTAGGCCCGAAAGTCCAGGCTAGAAACCTCTTACTACAAAAATCTTTTCTAGTACTGTCATACTATGGTGTATGTGTTCATCTTCATATTTATTCAGTGTCTAAGCATGGTTCATGTCAAAGCATATGCTTATAATTATATACATTCAGTCTCTGATTGCAATTGTAAATGGTATAATTATTCAGGTTCTCATGTGTACAGTCTCTGAAGCATGTCTGAAGTGCATGTTTATGCCTGTAATCCCTGACCTAGATCTCATGTACATACATGGTCACACAATGCAGTTTCTGAGCATGGCTATGCATCAGCTTGTGTATACATGTTCATATGTATGTAGTTTCTAAGCAGAGTCATATTGCTATGTGTATGTACACACTGACATATATGAAGTCTATGAGAACTGCTACATGTAAGAATATTTATGCATTTTCATGCACATGGAGCCTCAGAGCATGGTCACATGGCACATGTAATCAATGAACATAAGCCCGTGCTAAACTCTATGCAGACACTCATCCACAAGAAGTATTAAGTCAAACATAGGCAGAATATATTTCTTTAAGATTAGGACTAGGATAAGGATCAGGAACATGTTTAGTTAGTGTTAACATTATGGATAAGTTTGTAAATATTACTAGGTTGTTAGCATTATAGTTAGCATTGGGCTATGTTTATGGTGATGGCTAATTTAAGGTTAGGTTTAGAGTTAGTTTTAGAGCATGTTATAACTACTCTTGGGTGTTGACTACATATGGAATTAACTAAAACTCCACTAGTTGGGTAAAGTTGGAAGATTTTTTTCTCTTACCTAAATCATTTGAAGAGGGAAGGATCATTTTTAATTTGAATGTTTGGAGCATGAAAGATACATTTTTAAATATGAGCCACACCTTCTGCTGGCAAAGGAAGGCTGCTTTCATGACCTGCTCGCTCTCACTCTAGCTCTCCTTGGCATATCCATCCCTCCACTGTCATTAGAATCTACTTATTTTGAATTCTGGTGTGTATTGAATACCAGATTTGATACCCAGTCTCATGAACTGAACAACTACTAGATCCTTGGACTTTCTGCTGGTAGACAGCCATTGTTGGAATAGTTGGACAACAGGCTGTAAGTCATTCCAACAAATTCAATACATACAAACGTACATACACACACACACACACACACACACACACACACACACACACACACACATACACACAAACAAACACACATATTCTATAAATCCTGTTCCTTTAGAGAGACCTCACTAATATAGAGCTACTGTTAAGGTTGAAGTCAGACATACAGTAAAGTATGTGCTAAAGTTAGGGTTGGGTTTGTGGTTATGGTTTGTATTAGAATTATTGTTAAAGTTAGGTTTAGTGTGAGGGTAGTGTTAAGGTTAGGGTAAACACAGGTTAGCTAGGATTAGGGTTAAGGTAAAATCTATATTTGAGATTTGAGGTATGATTTGGATTAGGGTTGTGACTGTATTTAGAGTAAGGGTCAGGTCTTCAGCAAAGGTAAGTTAGGAATATGTATAGAGCTTGGAAGCATAGCTTTAGATCTCCACCATAAACTTTATTTATTCATGATTCACTGCTGCACAGTAAGTTACTTCTTCCCTTTGCCACCTCTCTCTATTACCCACAACTATCAGCACACCAGCAAACATAGCTATAGAACAGACCCAGGGACTCCATTTGTTTCTGAGATGTCTTTTCAGGGTAAATTTCTTCCATTTTCCACCATCCATGCTGCTCCCTGTCTACGGCCACCCCCACACCCACACTTTAGATCTGTATACTAAAACACCAGGTTTGTTCAGGAGCTGCTTTTGCCTAGGAAGCCAGTGTCTGTAGGTGAAAGCTGAGCAGACCTATGGTTATGCCTTGAGTTGTGTTTTTCATTGGGGTTACAAGTAGAGTTAGTTACTTTTAGTATTAAAATTAGGATAATGAATAGGGTTTATAGCAAAGTTTGGGGGTTTAGCATAAGGATAAAACTGAAGTTTGGGTTAGTTTCAATTCTAGAATTAGGATGAATGTTACGACTATGTTCAGGGTTGATTTAGCGTTTGCTTTAAGGGTTAAGGCTAATATTAGAAATAAGGTTAGATCTTAATTTGTCCTCAGGGTCAGTGTTAGTCCTATGAAGAGTATTCAAATTAGGTCCTGGGTAAGAGTTCATGTTAGATTTATGGATGTTGTTAGGTTTAAGGCTAAGTTTAAGGTTAGAGGTATGTTTAAAATTAGTTCTATGTTTAAGGTCAGGGTTAGGTTTAAGATTAGGGATAGAGACAGTGTTTAGAATCAGTCTAGTACTTTGCTTAGTGCTATAGATGGGTTTAAGTTAGAATTTGGTATTAAGTTATAGTGAAAGCTACAGTTAGAACTGTTGACAAAGTTAGTAGTAGCAGTCTAGTTTTAAGGTTTTGAATAAAGTTCATTCTATACTTTCATGTAGGAGTAGGAACATGTTTAGAGCTAGATAACTTAGGGTTATCCTAGGGTGAGAGCTAAGGTTTGGGTTAATATCAGGTTAATTTAGGGCTAGAGCTGTTAAGTTCAGGGTTAGTGCCAGGGTAAGAGACAGTGTTATGACTAGGCTTATGATTAGAGCAATGATTAGGGTTCATTTTAATGTTGGAATTTACAGTAAGGCCAATGCTTGGGTTGGGTGTACAACTTTGTTTTGCTTTATGGTTATGTTTATAGACAAGGTTAGGGATAGGTTATGGTTTCTTCTACCATGAGGGTTAAGTTTTATGGCTAGTTCTTATGTTAAGTTGTAGGATTAGGGCCTTCCTGGTTAGAGCCATGGATAAGATTAGGGTTAGATATAAAATTACAAATAGATACATGTGAAGGTAAAATTTAGTGCTAGGATTATGATTATGAGTTAAGGTTAGGTAGATTTCTGTGAGAAGAATAGCCCAATGTAGCACTTGAGTAAATGTTATACTTTGTGTTGGATATTTGTTTATGGTTAGTTTTACAAATAGTTTTAAGGTTGGAGGTAAATATATGGTTGTGGTTTGCATTTCGGATAGAGTCTGAGTAGGGTTACTATAAAACTAGTCTTAGGGTTAGGGTTATAGCTAGAGTTAGTGTTAGAGATAAAGAGAGTTTTAGGTTTATTTATAAGATTAATATTACAGCTAAAGATTGGCTTATATTCAGCTTTAAACCTGAATTATTGTAAATGCTTGAAACAGTTTTACTTCTGTTTTCAAGATTATTTGTATTGGGTTAAAGGAAGGGTCATGCTTATGGTAGTATTAATCTTGTTTTTAAAGCTAGTGCTGGACTTAGGCTTAATGTTGAGGTCAGGGCTGATTTTGTTGGTGGGGTTTTTGTTAGTTCTCTGCTTAGCATTAGTTTAGGCTTATATGTATAAGATTTCTGCCAGAGTAAGGGGTAGGATTATAAAAAAGATTCTATTAGCGATGGTATAAAGTTAATATCAGAACTTCCTTTTTTTTTTTTTTTCAAGAAATAGGGTTTACTTTTAGATTTTGTTTTATGTCTGGGCTATGTTAAAATTAATATTTAGAGCAAGTGTGTGAACTGGGGTTAGAGTTAGAGTGAGAAGCAATGTTTGGATTAGTATTCATTTTGGTCTAGGATTAGAGCTAATGTATGATTTAGGGATAGGAAAGGGGGTTATTTCTAAGTTAAGCCAGGCTTTTGCTAGAGTTGGAATTAGGTCCATGATTTTGACTAATAGTACTGTTAGAATCTGTTTGAGGTTAGGTATTGTACTTTGTTTATAAAGTGATGGGGTTAATGTTATTAATAGAGTTAGACAGGGTTAGGGGTAGGGTTAGGTTTAGGGTAATGTCTAGATTCAGGATTAAGTCTAGAGTAAATTTTAGGTATAGTCCTAAGATTAATGTTATACTTAGAGATATGGTTAAGATTAGAGCTAGGAAAAGTTTTTCCTGGATAAGTGTTAGAACTAGGTTTAAGCTTATGTCTAGGATTGCTAGCATAGCCAATGTTAGCGTTATAGATAGAGTTATGTTTAGAGCTTCTTATAAAATTACTCTAAGAGCTATCGTAAGTGTTAGAAGTAGGAAAAAGATTGCTTTTATTGATAATTTTGAGGATCATCTTGAGGTAATGTTATATTTTCTTTTATGTCCAGGAAAGTATTTTTGGCTGGCATTTGCACTAGGATTGAGTTTAGGGTGACATCTAGGGTTTGGGGTGTTACTCATATTAGGTCTACATTCAGATCTACAATGGCACTTGTATTATAGCTGAGACTGGAGTTGGGGTTAGGGCTAGTGTTAGAATCACAGCTGGGCTTAGTTTAAGGTAGAAGGGTATGGTTCAAGGCAGTGTTTAGGTTAGGTATCAAGTTTTGGTTAGTGTTAGGGTTAAGGTTATGGGTAAGGGCTAGAGTAAGTTTCTGCTAAGGTTATGGTTATCACAATGGATAGGGTTAATTTTAAGAAAAGACAGTTTTAAAACCAGGATTTTATTTTTAGAAAGTTGTAATCTTAGGGTTAAATTAGAACTAGGATTAATATTATTGTTAGATAAAATTGTAGAGTTACATGAGGTTGAACTTTATGGTCTGGGTTTTATTTAGGATCAGAGCTATTGTTTGACTTATGACTTGAGATAGGCATAGAGCTTCATGTAGCAATCGAGTAAGAGTTATATTTAGTTTTTCAAATTAGTTTAGTATTAGACTTAGTTTTAGTGTTCAATCTAGATATAAGCTTGGAGTAGGTCAGAGTAGAGCTATTGTAATTTGAATGTTATGGTTATTGTTAGAGTTAGGATAGGTTTACATCATCATAGTTTAGAAGAGAGTAAGGGTAGGTTTATACCATTGGTTAAGGTAGGCCTATATCATGAGTTAGTGTTAGGGATAGACACATTTTAGGTTCTTTCTAAGATTAATGTGAGAGTTAGGCATAGACTTTGGTTTATATTCATGCAAGGTTTGTGTTAAGGCTATAGGTAGTTTTCAGTATATTTATAAGGTTACTATTAGAGCTAGAGGTAGGTTTATTGTTAGGGCTTAGGCTGGAAACTGTATTTTTAATATCAGAATAGAGGTAGGCTCACGGTAAATTTCAGACCTGGATTTGTCATCAGGATTAGTGTTAGTCCTGGGGTTGGGCTAAAGCTATGTTCTTATTGAGGGTTAGAATCAGGCAGAGCCAGGAATAGGACTCTTAATAAGAACGGGTTAGAATCTGATGTAAAGTTTTGTGTAACAGCTCCATTTAGTGGTAGAACAATGTTTAAGGTAAGGTTTAGGCCTTGTTTTAGGTTTCTGCCTGGAGATATACTAACAAGTATATTGAGTGCTAACGATATATTTAGGTCATTTAAATTAGCATGAACCTTAGGGTGAGAGCTTAGAGCTTAGGTTTGGAAGGTATTCATATTTGGTGTGTGTGTGTGTGTGTGTGTGTGTGTGTGTGTGTGTGTGTGTGTGTGTGTGTGTATGTGTGTGTGTGTGTGTGTGTGTGTGTGCGCGCGCATTGTGTTATATGGTTGGGAATGATTAGGATTAGAGAAAATATTAGGGGTAAGGTTAGGGATAGGGTTAGATTTAAGACTAAGTTTAGGGTTTATTTTAGGGTTATGACTAGAGTTAGAGATAGTGTTTGGGTTAGGGTTAGAGCTTTGTTTATTTGATTTAAGGTTATTGGATATGGATAGGGCTATATTTGGTTATGGTTCGCATTAGGATTAAAATGAATGTTATTGCTAGGAGTGTACCCATGGTTAGTCATCGACTTAGAGAAAGGATAGCGCTAGGTTTACAATTAGGGTTAAACTTACATTAAGAGCTATTTTATAGTTAAACTTTATTATGTGAGGTAAGGTTAGAGCTAGTTTTGGACTTAGGACTTGGTGTAGATATAAAACAGGGTGTACCATATGGGTAAGTGGTACAGTTGGTGTTAGCATTAGGTATATACAATTGTAGACCTAGTTTTCCAGTTTGGGCTATATGTAAGCTTTATGCTAGTGGTAGGTTTGGGTTTTTACTATGAATTGATTGTGGTTATTATATGCTTATCAGTAGGATAGGTAGGGTTTGTGCTAGGCCAGTATTAGCATTAAGGTTCATGTTTATTGTTAGGGTTCTGGCGAAGGATAGAAATAATTTTAACTTTATTTATTTATCATTGTTACATTTATACTCGAGGTTAGAGTTCCATATAAACCTTACTAGGGTTGGGGTTTTAGGAGTAGTTTTATATATACTAAATTTAATGTTAGACTTGGCAACAGGGGCAGGGTTATAGTTGGTGTTAAGGACAGTATTTGGTGCTTTTTCAAATTTAGTTTCAGAGTTAGAAACAGGCTTAGGGTCAAATTTAGAGATGCATTTGTTGTTAGGGTTAGAGCTAATCCTGGGGTTATGACTAAGGCAATGTTTAGGTTTATGGTTACAATTGGTGTCAGAGCCTGTGTTTCCAGTATGGATAGTCTTACTTTAGAATTTGGTTTAAAGATAGAGCAACAGCGCCACTTAGTGTTTGAACTAATGTTAGCATTTGTGGCTTTTTTAAAATAGAAAATAGTTATACAGTATATTTTTATCTTGATTATCTCTTCTACATGTTCTTATGACCTCTTATAAACAAACTGCATGGACTTTGTTCTTTTTCTATTTGAAAAGCAAACATTTTGATGTTGTTTATTTATTTGTTTGTGTGCCTGTGTGTTGCGATTATTTTTGACCCAGCTTTAGTATTTTATGTTGTATGTACGTTTATAATTTCGTTTAGAACTAATGATATATTTAGGACTAGTTTTTGAACTAAAGTTAAGTTTAGGGTGAGGTGTATGTTTTAGGTTAGTATTGAAGTTATTACACAGTTATAACACAGTTTAGAGCTTGTGTTAGGCTTAGGTTTAGAGTTGGGACTAGGTAAAATGAGTTCTAGGGCTAAAATTAGAGCCTTGTTTATGGTTAAGACTAAAGATAAAGAATGTCTGGGTTAGGTGTAGTTTGCTTGAAGGATCAGGCTTATGGACAAGGTTAGGGCTAGTTAGGCTTTGGTTATTTATTTATTTTATTCTGTCAGGATTAGGGTGATCATTAGTGCTGAGGTTAGGGTTATGTATAAATGTATTAGATGGTGGTTATGGTTAGTTGAGTTAAATAATGAATTAGGGTTATGAATAGTTTTATATCTAAACTTACAAATAAATCTATGCAAGGATTAAGTTTAGGATTTAGATTCAAGGCTTTGGTTATACTTACAGCTTAGTTTACAGATGGAGTTTGGTTTGGCAGCAAAGTAATGGCTACACTTAGTGTTAGAAATTGTTTAATTTTAGAGATAATTTTAGTATCGGCTACATGTAGAGTTACGGTTATGGTTTGGATTGGGTCTCATAAGAGTTTATATTGGGATATGCATATATCAAAGATTAATGTTAGTTTTAGAGGTTTCATTATGTGTAATCTTAGAGTTAGGGACAGTATTTACATTGCTTTGAAGCTATGTATTAGAGTTAGTCATAGGCTTATAGTTAAGGTCAGGACTAGGTTTCGTTGTTAGGGTTAGGATTAAACTTGCTGTTCTGGCCTATAGCAAGGCATCTTAGAAGCAGGCAGGAAATCCAAGCATAGGTAAAGGGGAAGGAGAGCAGAGTCAGGAAGAGATATAGTCCAGCTACCAAAGAATCAACATTTAAAAGAAACACAAGTGATTAATGGAAATGGGTTAAGATGCAAGAAGTAGCTAGCAGTATGCGGGCTACATAGACCAGACATAAGCATCTGAGTCATTATCTGGGGCTAAATGGCAGCAAGGCTGTGGGGCAGATCCGACCTTGGGCTGGGTGGATCAGAATCTTCTTATTACAGTGAGGGTTATAATTTAGATTATGGCTAGGTTTGGATTAAGACTATGGACAGTTTTATGGTTACTTTAGGATTAATGTTAAGGCTAAGGGAGGTTATGGTAATATTTTTAATATTAATAATGGAGTTATCTATACAATTAGAGTAAGAACCTTTAGAGTTATCTATAATAATAGTTTTAGAGGTATTTATAGACTTAGGTTTATGGTTATGGGAAGGCTTATTTAGTTTTAATTCTAGGTTTTTGGTTAGATCTTGGCTTAAATTGTATTGGGATTGAGGGCCGAGACAGGGTTAGGATCATGGATACTATTAAGTTGGAGCTTGCAGTAAAGTTAGTGTAAGTACCTTACTAATTAATAGAACGAGGGCTGAGGTGAGTTTTAGACCCAGGTTTAGGAGTTAGGCTAGAGGGGTAGTGTCAGATTTTATTTAGTGTCAGGGATATAATTATGACTAGGTTTGTAGAACATAAGTGCTAGTGTTTATGTGAACTCCTAGATAGGTCTAAGATAAAGTTAGTTGTAAGACTAGTATTAAGTTCAGGATTAAAGCTATTGTCAGAGGTAATCATACGCCTAGTGATAGAATTAGAGCTGTGTTCAGGGTTAGCTTTTGGATTAAGGTGAGGAGTAGAACCAGTGTTTGAGTTATGTGTATAGCTTAGTTTATGATTAAAGTTATGATTAGGGGTAGATTTTCCTTATTGGTAGGGTTAGGATTATCTATCTAAGGTAAGGTCAGTGTTATGCCTCAGAATGTATTTTCTTTTATTTGTAGGCTTAGGATAAGAATAAAGTGAAGGTTAAAGTTAAGTCTAAAGATCATTTTAGATTTATTTCCAATATTAATATTAGAGTTAGCATTAGGTTTAAAGCTATGGTTATCCCAGTTTTAGTAGATAGGGATAAAGATAGTTTTAGATGTACTTTTAAATTAATGTCACATTTACAAGTAAGTTTATGCACTTAGAAATTGTGAATGTGAAGATTAAATTTATGGTTTGATTTTTGGTTTATTATTTTTTATATTAGGTTAAGGCTCATACCGTAGGTTAGAGATACATCCGATGTAACCTTAGGGTAAGAGTTCCAATTAATGTTCTAATTGGTTATTATTAGTTTCAGTCACAGATTTCTTTCTTTGGAATACATGTAGGGTTAACTGGTTAGGTTAAGCATGGCCTAGGGTTAGGATTAGGTTAGAGTTGTGGTTTGGAATAGATAGGGTTAAGGTTATTGTTATCTCTATTGTTAAGACAACAGATAGTTTTAGATTTATTTCTAAGATTAATTTTAGAGTTATTATTAAGCTTAAAGTTATGGTTTTACAAGGCTTAGTAGTGAAGATTAAAGATTGTTGTAGTTAGTACATGATACTTGTAAGACTAAGTTTAGTGTTAGAGGTTTGGTTATGGTAGGGTTAGTGCTACAGATGGTATTTGTGCTGCCTAATTTGATATCAACTAAACATAGTCAAAGTCAATAGCATTATGCTAAAGAATCTTGTTAGACTAGAGTTTTGTATAAAGGTAATGTATCAGCTACAGTTAGTGACAGAAAAAGGGTTAAAGTTACTTTATTATTTTTATTTTTTGTATAAAAATGTCATTTTATCTATACATCTCCCTATTCCCCTTCCCTTCCCTCCTCCCAATCTCTCCTAGTCAACCTTCAGCCTTGCTCCTCCCCATTCATCCATCCTCTCCCCCCAAAGGGCAAAAAACTTATTTAGGGTTCAGTCTGTATACAGGGTTAATATTTCATTCATAGCTAGGAGTGTATTTAATACTATTTTATGACTGAGAGTAAGATCTAGAATTGTTGCTTTGGTTAGTTGTAGGCAGACAGAAAACTTTGAGTAATGTTTAATATTAGGGATAGATTTAAACTTACTAAGTCAGCTACGTGAGTATCTAATTGACGGGTTAGCTTATGATTAGGCTTGGGACTTGGGTTTAGTATAAAGCCTGGTATAGCTTTAGGATACAGGGTAGACATTTATTTATAGTTAATTTAGTCCTAGCTTTAGTGGGAGGATGGGATGTTGGTTTTATGTTTTTTTGTTATAGTCTTAGTGTTGTTTTAGGATTCTTATTAGGTTCACAGTTAAAGGAGGTTAGATTGGGACTATTGTTTGGGTTATATCTATTTTTAGTGTTAGGGCTACAGTTTTATTACTTCCAAGATTGACATTAAAATAGTAAAAAGGGTGGGGTTATTTTTATACATGAATTAATTTGAGAGCTAGGGATAGCCTCAGGTACATTTCTAAGACTAATTGTAGAGTTAGAGATAGTTTCAGAGTTAGAGTTAGGGATTAAAAACACTATTACCCTTCTTTCTAAGTTTAGTTTCAGTCTAGTGTTAGACTTACGGTTAAGGTTAGGGCTAAGTTTGTCATTATGGTGGTATTGGTCCTTGGGGTGGTGTTGTCCCAGACATTAAGACTGTAACTACATTTAGGTTTAGGTCTAGGATTTTTGGTAGGTCCAATCTCGGGAGTATAGATAGTTAAGCTAGATATTGGTGTTACTTAGTGTAGGAATTAGTATTAAGGTTAGTTCAGGCATACTACCTAGATGTAGGGTTGCAATTTTATTTAGGGCTAGATTTATATTCAGGTCTCATTTTTGAGCTAGGGCTAAGTTTATTATAAAATCTTGGTGTTATTGTATTGGTTTCCAAGTTTAATCTAGGGTTAGAGGTGGTGCTATTTACATTTTTCTTTTGTTTTTGAGATGATAAGATATTTATACCATTTCTTGTACCCATCTCCTCCCTTCAAACTTTCTGATACAAACTTTCTTTCTCTCCTAGTTTGTGGCTCTTTAAACAATAAATTGTTAACACATGCAAGGTTTATATGTATGCACATAGATATTCCTAAATATAATGTGCCCAGTCAGTTTATTCTTACTTATATGCATGTTTTCAGGGATGAACATTTTGTGTTGGAAACGAGATATTGTATTCCTGCATAGAAAATACTATTTATTCCACTTTTAGAATCTCTAAGGTTTTTTAGTTATTTATATACGGTTGTAGGGTTAAGGTCTCATGGCCCTTTCCCTGTTCACTTTGGCACATTTATTGATGTCCTTGTTTAGCTGGTGTTTAAGAGACCATGTTGGTGAGACTTTATTTGTGTAGCTTCAGACTTCACTAAGAGTCACAATCTCATAGCAAACTGTCTAATCCACTGGCCATGACAGCTGTTTTTTACTCTCTTCTGAAATGGTCCATGAGCCTTAGGTCTGGGAGTGTTTTATAGCTGTATTGATTGGAACTAGGGTTCACAATTCTGCATTATTCTTGGCTGTTTTGTTTTGGAAATGTTGTCTGTTTGCTGCAAAAAGACTTTTCCTTGATAAGGTGTGAGAACTACACATATCTGTGAGTATAAGGACAAATGCTTAGATCTTTAGAGATTGTGGTGTTTACTAAAGTGAGAGTTGTAGGTTCTACTAGATCTTTAACTTTACTAAATCTGAGCTGTTGGTTAGGTTTTCAATATTAAGCATTTTTTTTATAGAGTCTTAAGTCCAATCAGAGAGAGATATTTTTAATTGCCAAGATATATGTGCCACTACTACACTCAGGGTTATCATGCTATGCTAAACATTGATACTTTATTGGCTTGGTAGTAAGCTATGACATCGGTTGCTTTTGTTCTTTGATAGCTTGCAGGGGTCCTTCTTGTACCATATAAACAAGTCTTCAGGATGGAGGATTTTAGGTTAATCACAGCTAATGATCTTCTAGGTTGTGTGTCTGAAGTGGATGGAATCTTCAAAAATAAGGATTATCTTCCATCCCTGGGGCAACCAAGTGCAACAGCAATAAACTGTACGTTTTGGTAGTCTCTTCAATAACCCTGACCACTGACTCAAAAGAGGGCTTATATATATGATATTTGGATGTATTTATTCATTGTGGAATGACTATGGGATTTTTTAGTAATTTTTTAAAAGTTTTTTTCTCATACCAACACAGCTCCCCGTTCTCCTTTAGCCTCCCTCCACCCTATCCCCTTCTTCCATTTCCTATGGAGGGCAAGGAATCCCAAAGTGAGTTAGTTGAGTCTGGCATATCAGTTGAGGTAGGTAGCATCAAGGCTGAGCAAGGTGTTCCTCTGTAGGGAATGGGCTCTGAGAAGCCAGTTCATGCACCAGAAATAAACTCTGGTCTTACTGCAAGAGGTTCCACAAACTACTCACATAGTTCAACTGTCATCTACGTTCAGAGGGTTTAATTCCTTTACATGAAAGTTCCTCAGCCATTATTCCAGAATCAGTGAGCTCCCAGTAGTTTGGGTCAGCCATCTATTTGGGTTTCCTCGTCATGATCCTGATCCCTTTGCTCATATACTCTCTCCTTTCTGTCTTCTGCTGGACCGGAAGCTCTACCTGGTGCTTAGCTATGGATCTCTGCTTCTGTATTCATCAGTTGCTGGATGAAAGTTTTTTTTTAATGACAACTAAGGAGGTCATTCATTTGATTATAAGGGGAGTCCTGTTTAGGCACCTTTCTGCTATTGCTTGGAGTCCTAACCCAGGGACACTTTGTGGGTTCTTGCATGTTTCCCTAGCACTAGGTTTTTCTCTAACCCTGAATGGCTCTCTCTATCAAGGTATCTTATTTCTTTGTTCTCCTTCTCTGCTGCTCCTCACACTCAACCATCTCATTCTCTCATGATTTAAAAGAAGGCATCTTGTGCCTAGTTTTTGACGGCTGCTCTAGAGTTATCCAGGATGAGAAAAGTTCATTTAAACTATTATATGTTTAATTATACACAGAAATACATGTATTATGATTTTTTTAGACAAGATCGACAGTGTTATTCCCTGTCTTTTAAAAGACATCCTTATTTTTATTTTGTTCTACTTTTTCTGTCTCTGTCCCTTGCCCTATTCATAATCCACAATTTGTCTGTTTTTGTCCTACAATTAGCCTTTACCCTCTTTCTTTCTTCTGTATTTACCCCTTCTCCTTCCTAGAGAGTCCAAGCTTTTCCATTTCTATAATCAAATGACATATATCGTGTGATTTTCCCCACTATTACTCATACAGCTCTGTTCTCTCAGTAGTTCCTTTTATAATACTGCTTTTGGAAGTTACTTAAGGATATTTGCTTGTATTTGAGGTTTTGGAGCTAGGAGCCTGCAGTGAGATAAAACAAGTGACAATTGTATTGCTGTGTCCATAGCACTATCTTCAGTACGACCTTTCCTAGTTCCATCTATTTCCATGTAAAGTTCATGATTTCATTTTTTTTTTTTTTTGCAGCTGACCAATAGTCCATAGTGTATTAATACCACATTTTCATTATCTTTTGGTCATGAAGGGAATTTAAGTTGTTAACATTTTTCTAGCTATTGTGAGTAGAGCAGCAGCAATGAACATATCTGAGCACTTATCTGTATAGTAGAATGTCAAACACTTTGGGCATATATAAAAGCGAGGCATACCTGGGTCATATGGTGAATTTATTTATTTATTTATTTATTTATTTATTTATTTATTTATTTATTTATTTATTTATTTATTCATTCATTCATTCATTCATTCATTCATTCATTCATTCATTCATTCATTTATTTATATTTTTGAGAATTCTCCATACTGACTACCCTAGTTTGCAGTCTCAACAACAGTGAAAGAGTGGTTCTGTTTTCTCACATTCCCACAAGCATTTAGTGTAGGTTGCTTTGTTTATCTTTGCCATTCTCACTTGGTAAAGACAAAATATCAATTTCTTCCCTTTGAAAAATTGAAAATAGACATTTTACTTCTTACAATATATGTTTAGATTACAATTTCCCCTCCCCAAGTATTTCCAGATTCTTCTCACCTACTCATCCACTCAAATTCTCACCTTTTTTCTCTCATTAGAAAGCAAAGAGGAATCTCAAAAATAAGATAAGATAAAATAAAAGTAAATCCATAGAAAATGAAGAGACAATGAAAAAACACATGAAAAGAATTATTACAGTTGTACAGACATACCATATATTCACATACACACAGAAATCCTATAAAACAAAAGAGGAAACCATCCTATGTTAAGCAAAATTGCCAAAAGTTAAGAAAGTGATTATTTTTTAACAGCTGAGTAATATTCCATTATGTGAAAGTGCCACTTTTCTTTATCTATTTGTTGACAGACATATCAGTGGTTTCCAGTTTCTGGCTATTATGGATAGAGCAGTCATGAACATAGATGAGAATTATCTCTGCACTAGAACATAGAATCCTTTGGGTTTTTGCTCACTTTTTATAGCTGGAACATGAAGTAGATCTATTCCCCGTGTCCTGAAAAAAAAAATCACATTGATTTCCATAGTGGCTGTACAAGTTTGTACTTCTGCCAGCAGTAGGGGAGTCTTAACTTCATGACACATTCTTGCCAGGATGAGCTGTCACTTGGTTTTGTTGATCTTGGCCATTATGACTAGTGTAAGATGAAGTTTCAAAGTAGTTTGAGTTGCATTTCCTTTGATAACTCAGGATGCTGAACATTTCTTTAAATGTTTCTTGACCACTCATTACATCCTTTGAGAATTATGTTTAGATCTGTACCACATTGCATTTTTAGTTGGGTTATCTGTTTTCTTGATGTCTAGGTTTGTGAGTTCCTTATATATTTTAGATTTTAACTCTGTCAGATGCGTTATTGGTAAAGACCTTTTTCTATTCTATAGGCTTACCTTTTTTCCAGATGATGGTGTCTTTCAGCTTCATTGTTCCATGAGATCCTATTTATTAGTTGTTCTTAGTGCCTGTGCCTGTTTTAACATTCTTTCCCTGTGCCAATGCATTCAAAGCTATTCCTCACTTTTTCTTCTTTCCTATTTGGTGTATCTGACCTCATATAGAGGTCTTTGATTCATTTGTAGTTGAGTTTTGTGCAGAGTGATGGATATTGATCTACTTGTAGATCATGTAGTCATCCTATTTGTAGAAGATGCTGTCATTTTTCCACTGAGTATTTTTGGATTTGTCATCATCATAATTATTATTATAAAAACCAGGTGTGTGGTGATATATTGTATATCTAATAAAATTTCCTGAAAAGCAGAGGGACAGAGCGACCTACAGTGTTAACCACTGGGGTCAGGAAGTGGCGACCCACACTTTTAATCCCAGCATTTGGGATCCCATGTCTGTGCTTCCAGTACTTGAGAAACATACATATCTTTAATCCTAGCACTAGGAAAGTTGAACCAGGAAGTGAGATAGTTATACAGAGATAGGAATATAAGACAGGAGGAGTCAGGAGTTCAGCCCTTGGCCTCAAAGGCATTCAGTTTGAGAATTCTTGAGGAATGGCTAGGTGAGAAGTGTCTGTGGCTTGTTCCTTTGTCTCTCTGATCTCTCAGCTTTTCCTCATTACTTGTCTCTGGGTTTTTATTATAAGACCAAGTAGAATTTGTGCAATACAGTGTCCATAGGTATGTATGTTTGAAGCTTTAATTTGATTCCATCAATCAACATTTTTTAATGCCAATAGCATGCTGTTTTTATTACTATAGCTTTGAAGTACAACTTGAAATCAGGAACCATGAGACCAAGCTTTAGCTATCCTAAGTTTTTTGTCTTTCCATATGACACTGAACATTTTTCTTTCAATATCTGTGAAGAATTATATTGGAATTTTGATAGGGATTGTATTGAATCTGGAGACTGTTTTTGGTTGGGTGGATATTTTTACTATATGAATCTTATTGATTCACAAGCATGGGAGATATTTCCACCCTCTGATTTCTTTCTTCAATATCTTAAAGGGTTTATTTTATTATTATTATACAAGTATTTCACTTGCTTGTTAGAGTTATCCCAAGAGATTTTATTTTTTAAAGCTACTGTGAAAGGGGCTCTTTCCCTAATTTCTCAGACTGTCATTTTTCATAGGATGGTACTTCCTTTTATGAGTTAATTTTGTATCCTGATTCTATGCCAGGAGTGTTTATTAGCTACAAGTATTTTCTGGTGAAATTTTTATATTTATTTTTGCATATATTTGCATCTGAAAATGTACTCTGACTTCCCCCTTTCTTATTTGTATCTCCTAGATCTCCTTCACTTGTTTGATTGTTCTAGCTATGAGTTTAAATACTACATTAAGAAGGTTTGGACAACATGGGTAATCTTGTTTTGTTTTTGACTTTAATGGAGATGCTTTGAGTTTCTCTCTCTTTAGGTTGATGTCAGCTGTGGGCTCACCGGAAATTACCTTTACTATGTTGAGATATATACCTTGTACCCCCAGTCCTCCCAGTGTCACTTTTTCTGCATCTAATAAGATGCTCACATTATTATTATTATTCAGTTTGTGTATATGGTATTTTACATTTATTGATTTATGTATGCTGAGCCATTCCTGCATGTCTGGGATGGAAGAAATGTGTTTCTCATGGATGATCTTTTTGATATCTGCTTGGATTTCATTTGTAAGCATTATATTAAGAGTTTATATTTATTTTCATAAAGTAAACTAGTCTATAACTCTCTGTAATTTTTTGAGTATTCATATGCTTTAGATATCAGGGTAATTGTGACCTCATAAAAAGAACTAGGTAATGTTCACTCTCTATTTATTTCTTTGGAAAAGTTTTAGTAGTATCAATATTCTTTTTCTCCCAATATAATGTTTCTATTGCTTATTTGGGAATTTCGTACAATAAATCCTAATCACACTCAATTTCTGTTTCTCCCACATACACTGTTCTATCCTTTTACACCCCTCCTCCAATAAGTTATAAAAGGAAGAAGAGGAAGAAAAAAACACATCAAGTTCATCAGAGCATGGCAAACCCTCGGTGGGAAGCATCTTAAAGATAACCGAGTTCTACTCCTTTCCCTGCCAGAAGCCAAAGACCACCTGTGCAGGGAATGGTACTGACCATAATGGATAGGCCCTCCTACACCAGTTAATAAGATATCCAACCCCGACATTCCCACAGGCCAATCTGAACCAGGAAATTCTTCATTTAAGGCTTATATTCATTAAAGCTTATATTAAACTTCTATTTTGCTTTATTTCTCTCTGCAACTTCAAACCAGGATGTGGTTTAGACGCTCTTTGCCTTTAAAGAGACAGAAGAACATACAACTCTAAACAAGGTGTCTTCATCAAATCCCTTCCTCGAGAGCTCAAGGAGCCCCTCAGAAGAGGAGCCAGAAAGAGTTGGAGTGACAAGAGGGGGTAGAGGAAATCATAAACTTCTCAGACTTGGAATGTGTTCCTTCAGGCTTTTCTAGTTTTTAATGTGTCTATTGAGAAATCAGCTCTTATTTTCATAGGTTTTTCTTTGTATGGGACTTCCATATTTTATCATGTAGCTTTCTAAATACTTTCTTTGCCACGTCATACTTAATATTTTAAGTATGATATGAAGTAGAGATTTTTTTTTTTGGTCTTGTACATTCACTGTTTGCTATGCTTCCTGTAGTTGTATAGTTTTCCCTTTTCTTAGTTTGAGTAAGTTTTCTTCTATGAGCATTTAAAAAAATCTAGTCTGTGTCACTGACTTGAGAGTTTCTCTCTCATCTACACCTATATTTGAAGGTTTTTTTTTTTTTTTAATGATGTCCCATATTTCCTGTGTCTTTTCCCTGTCTTCTTGTTTCTGTTCTTGTTCTTCTTCTTTTTGTTCTTTTTCTTCCTCATTGTCCTCCTCCTCATCCCCTTCCTCCTCCTCACTGTCCTCCTCCTCATCCTCTTCCTCCTCCTCACTGTCCTCCTCCTCATCCCCTTCCTCCTCCTCACTGTCCTCCTCCTCATCCCCTTCCTCCTCCTCATTGTCCTCCTCCTCATCCCCTTCCTCCTCCTCATTGTCCTCCTCCTCATCCCCTTCCTCCTCCTCATTGTCCTCCTCCTCGTCCCCTTCCTCCTCCTCATTGTCCTCCTCCTCATCCCCTTCCTCCTCCTCATTGTCCTCCTCCTCATCCCCTTCCTCCTCCTCACTGTCCTCCTCCTCATCCCCTTCCTCCTCCTCATTGTCCTCCTCCTCATCCCCTTCCTCCTCCTCGTTGTCCTCCTCCTCATCCCCTTCCTCCTCCTCGTCCTCCTCCTCATCCCCTTCCTCCTCCTCGTTGTCCTCCTCCTCATCCCCTTCCTCCTCCTCATTGTCCTCCTCCTCATCCCCTTCCTCCTCCTCAATGTCCTCCTCCTCATCCCCTTCCTCCTCCTCATTGTCCTCCTCATCCCCTCCCTCCTCCTCGTTGTCCTCCTTTTCCTTTTTTTTTTTTTTTTACCTTATTTGGTATAGATCATTTACTTTATCTACAAGAGATGATTTTCTATTTTCTGCTTGATTAATCCTTTCAAAACATTTTTTTGATTTTTCTAATAAAGCTATCAGGTTATTCAATTTTATGTTTATTTCTTGAGTCCTTTGCAACATTTTAATCTCCTGATTACCTTCCATTGTCAAGTTTTGAACTGTCTTTGCTATTTCTATCTGCTTTATATTTATATCTTCTTTGACATTACTAAGCCCTCCTTTCTTTAAGCTCTTTCTCCTTGATTTCATTGATTCATTTCTTTGCATCTTTTTTAAACTCCTAGAATTCTTTGATAGAGTTTATGATTGCTCTTTATAATTCTGTGTCCTGGAGTGCATGAAAGTAGTTCTCATTGTCAAGTACTTTCACAAAACTCAATGTGAGTTGTGTTTCTTTGTGTAGATAACTGTGAATGAGTATTCATCCCAGATAGGGCACTGATGACAGATTTGAAACAGTCCAATCTAAATCCAATTTGAAGAAGCTATCGATAAATTATGCTTATTTTGGAGAGTAAAACTGAATGGTCATTTAAATATCATGGATAACTCAGAAACAGCTCTCCATCATGGGGATTTTTTAATAGGTGTTGCAATATAGAATCTGATGTTTAGTTATCATTTCATTTCCTATGCACTATTTCAATCCCCCAAATCATGTCAAAGTATAGGGAGGAGCTTGGAAGGGTTAGTAATATCTGCAATCCCAGTAATCCTTTCCCCTTTCATACTTGGGGGTATTTAAAACATTCATTATAATCACTATAGTCCTACATATCATGTATTTATCACTTTATTCTATTGCAATGACTGTATACCTTTTGTAGGTAACCACAATAACTTCTGTTCCATGATGACTCAGTGTCATTTCACACCTGAAAAATGTAGCTTACATCCTAATATTATATCTCAGAAACATATAAAAATACACTAAGTGTGTATCAAAGAAATCTCATCAAATCCCAAGTCACAGGATATTCTCCAAAAGTGAGTCAGCTTCCTAGTATTCAGAACACTCATAAGCTACTTTTGGTAGGAAACTTTTATTCCACACTTGTAGCCTCATTTTTGCTACAAAACAGTCACTTTTTCTCATTTTCAAAACTAGTGTGTAAACAAGAATATCAGAGAATGAATCTTGAATCTGTCCTAAAAGGACAAAAAACCTCTGACAAATCCAGAGTGATCAAAAATCTTGTATCCGTAAATCAAGTTCTTTTCTCTTTAAAGTTGAAAGTTCTTTCAGATCTATTTTCACCACCTAGACTTAAATTTACAAAAGAAATCTGTCTCATAGATAACTTGGAATTATTTCTGACATCCACAGTAACCCTAAATTTTAGTCTAGTAATCTTAACTCTAACTGAACCCCTAATTCTTTATTTAAACCTAACCACATCATTAAACCTTACCCAAAACCCTAACATTGATATCAACCCTAAAGTAAACATAAACCTAATGGTTTTTCTAACATTAACACTAGAATAACCCAAACACAATTTCTAATTCTTTGTTTTACCCTAAGCATAGTACTAACTATAAGCTTAAATGTAAATATTTGTCATACTAAAAACATAACAATAACCCTCATGTTGTATATTTGTCTAAAACACTAATTCTAAAATAAAAACTAGGTCCAAATATTTGTTTAACTCTAACCCTAAGATCAATCCTAAAATCAAAACTTTTTTACCATATTCCTAACATTAACTGTAAACCTGTGTCTAATCCTATTTTAACCATAACCCAAACCATTAATTTTTCTCAATCCTTAACCCTATCTGTAGCCATATTACTTTTAATAACATAGACACAACAGTTTAAAATAATAACAAATGTTAACTTTAACCCTAGCCTGTTGCAATGAGGTTTCTAGGCTCTGGGCAGGCAGAGGTCCAGACTAACAGACCTGCCTCTCAGAACCCTTAGCCGCTTGCAGTTGATCAGGTCCCCAGAAATGATTCAGATGCTTAAATTAGCTTCATGCTGTTTAGCCTGTGACTCAGGCACATCCCTAGCTATTTCATTTAACTGAAGCCATTCTCATTAATCTGTCTGCCACATTGCCCATGGCTCACCAGTGTTCCTGACAATGCTTCTTCTTGGGCAGCTGGCTCAGTCTGTCTCTGACTCGGCCCTTCCTTCCCTACCTATTCTGAATCCCCACCTACTTTTCCTGTGGTGCCTGTCATGGGCCAAAACAGCTCCTTTATTCCCACATCACTAGCCTTCATTTTTAATACTAAATATATCATAAGTACAAACCCTGTAAATATAAAACTAACTCTAATATTAATGCTAATGATAATGTAATATTGTGTTTAAGGCTAATCCTTGTCATAATCCTAACTGTAGTAGGAGGTTTCTGGCCCAGGCTTTCGGGCCTTACCTCAACATTTAATCCCAAAGACCCACAGACCCACAGACCTGCAGACCCACAGTCCCACAGTCCCACAGAGACACACAGATGCTTTCAATAGTTTTTGGCTGATCAGCCTCAGGCCCAGGCATAAAACTTGCTAGCTCTGTACCCTTCATCTAACCCATGCCTCTTGTTCAGCCATGCAGCTGGGTACCTTTTCTTAGAGCAGCATAGTTGTCCTCTGCTTCTTTCAGCTTCTCTCTGGCATTCTGCTCTCTGCTTCCTGTTCTCAAGAGTTTTCTTAGTCTAGTAGCCCTGCCCATACTTCCTGCCTGCCTTTGGCCAATCAGCGCTTTTTATTAAACCAGTGGGTGGGACAATTATTTACCATGAAACAGCACAATACTCCTACACCTAACCCTTTTCTTCTCCCCTTACCCTTCAATTAACACTAGCCTGACATTACTTCTTTGCTTAATATTATTAACTTTGCTCCCAAAGCCAGTTTGCAGGTAGAAAGTTTCTTTCCCACCTGACTATTTACAAATAACAGTAGCAGCTTCCTAAATAGTTGACAGGCTTAATATTACTTATAAATGCTGGGCCAGTAGTTCAGGTTTATTACTAGCTAGCTCTTACACTTAATTAACTCATAATTATTACCTGTGTTTAGCCATGGGCATAGTACCTTTTCTCAGTACAGAATTCTCATCTTGCTTTCTCTGCACCTGGCTGACAACTATCAATTCAAATGACAAATCTTTACAGTATACAAAAGCATTATCCCACAGCACTAGTTCGCTAATGAAATCCCTAAGCATAATCTTACTGGAAAAATCATTAATCTAACCTTAACCCTAATCCAAACATTAACCCTACCTTATTACTCTTTCTAACCCCAATTCTAGCAGTAACGCTACTGCTAACCTTATCCATTTGAGTAACACTAACCAAAACACTAAACCTAAAGCTGATTCCTAACACTATATCTTGACATAATCTTATCCCTAACACTCATCCTATCTCATTGTCCAATGTTAATACACTTATGACAATCTCAAAACTCCAGCCACGGAACAAAGCAGCAGTCTAAACATTAACCATAATCTAAATACTCTTGCCCAAACACAAATTTAGCATGTCCCTAATCTTAAACCTAAAACTAAATAAAAACAAACACTAACCACAAAATTAACTCTGATTCTCTAAAGATAAATATAGACATAACTATAATTAAAACTATTTGTCTATCACTCAACATACCAATAATGGTAATACAAATCATGATAAAACAATAATCCTGAAAAAAAGCCTAGCCTTAATCCTAAACCATTAACAATAGTATAATTTAAACCACAACTCTAACATTAACTAAATGTGTGTCTAAATATATAACCATTAAAAAATAAAATCCTATTTTTTACATAAACATAATCCTAACACTAACTCTGACCTTAAAACCCTAAACCATTGACTAGGTCTAATGCTTACTGTAACCATATCTCTCTAACCATAATCTGAATCCTTTGGCTAATGCACACTCTAAATATAGAACCTATCTCTAACCCTAAGAGTAAACTAAATTGTAACTCTTAACCCTAAAACAAAACTAATTCTAAATATGAACTAACCCTTTGTCTAATCCTAACCCTAACAATAAATAGTTGTCTAATATAATCTCTAACCATAAAATTTTGGTTAAATATAATCATAAGGATCAACAAAACCCAACACAAACATGAAACTAAACATAAATATAATTCTACCTTTGAGCCAAACCCTCTAATATAAATTGAACGATAATCTCAATACTTAGAGTTTATGCCCTCATCCTATGTTCATTGTAATCTTGGAATGTTGGATTATATGTATTGGATACAATAGGTCTCTGGTTCTCAAAATCTAGTCATCCTTCTCTCTCTTTTGTTCTTTTTCTCTTTTTTCTTTTCCTTCATTCCTTCCTTTCTTCCCTCCTTGTTTCTTTCCTTCCTTCCCTTCTCCTCCTCTCATATCTGTTTTCACAAGTGACTCTATTGACACTGATTCTAGTAGTATAATATGAACCACAGTGCATAAAGATATTTCAGTTTTAGGAAAATGTGAATATATCTCATTGCCTGGAAACATGGATTCTCTGATACCTTGTGACATATTGATCAATACCACATACTCTGTTTCTTCCCATGGTTCAGGTCAGGATTACTGTCATTTAATTAATTGATGCCCAATATTTTGTATGCATCGTTAATATTCCATATCCTCTTGTGGATGTAGAAAGCCTTATTTTACTCTCTGTTCTGATGAGCACATCTCTGAGTCTTTGGCTGCTTGCTGTCTTCATTCACTTGAAGGCAGAAATCACATTTGAGTAAGTATGGGTTATTTACTTATAAAAAAATAGTAACAGATAGAAATGTTCAATCCTTGTAGTATAATTTCTGGCCTGGTCTAATCCCAAGGTCTGGAGCTGCTTGCCACTGCTTAGGCCCCCTATAATGACTCAGATGCTTTTATTAATTACATGCTGTTTGGCTTATGGCTCAGGCATATTGATAGCTAGCTCTTGCATCTTAATTCAACCCATTTCCATTGATCTGTCCTGCCACGTGGTCTTGGTGGCTTACCTCTTTCTTTACATTTTGTTTGTTGGGATCATGCCTCTTATGACTCCACCCTCTTTCCCCTTTATCTATGCCCAGCTTTCCTACCACCTTCTAAAATGTCCTTCCATAGGTTCAAACATTCCCTTTATTAATGAATGATACAGGATAAAGAAAGACATTCCATATCAAACCCTGATCAATTTGAGCGAGCAATCAAGAAATATTAGTTAGGCTATTAACTATTTACTTGTAAATACTAATCTATGACCTTCTGAAGGTCTTTCCCTGGGACTTAGCTTTGAGTACGGGTCTTGTCAAGGTTTCAGTTATTCATCAATTAATCAAAAAACCCATGTTTAGCTACTATGTACTTTTATTGAACTAACTAACAAATACTTGTTCAGTGATTACTATGTACTATGTCATGCACTAAATGTTGAATACATATTGGTCTTCCTCATTATCAATGTTATAAAGTAGAAAAGTTAAGTAACCTGTACAAAGTTACTGAGATAAGAAATATAAAAGACAGAGCTTGACTCCTGATCATCTGTCTCTTACTCTGAGTAGGTCAGAAATATTTTCTGGGCCCTGTTACTTTATTTGTAGAAAGTCATAGTATAATGACTGTCTTTTGAACATCTCTTTTTTGAGTATTTACTATATGTTGAACAGCTTCACTTATTTTCTTATTTACTAGTGCTCTACCTTGAAGAGGGGAGCTTATCCTCTTTTTTTTACCCACTGAAAAGAACTGAGGCTAGAGGAGGCAAAGTAATGTGAATAAAAAAGATTTGAACCAGGTATGCTTGATTCTATTGAAGTGCCCTACCTTGGTGCTATATCTTAACGATTTCATCCATTGCTACCTTCATATAAGGTGTTTTGTGTCTGTCCCTTCATATAACAGATCTGGCTTCATGGTTAGGATCATATGCTTACATTAAAGACAATATTATTTGGGCACATGTGCCTCATCACTCTACATATCAAGATACAAAAGTAGCAATGTTCTGATGCCAGGCAGGGTTCCACCTCAGTGTGGTAGAGTTCAGAGAGACTGAATGTCTATGAGTTATTTAAGGAACATCTCTGTATAAATAGCATTTCTTTTGATTAGCATACACTTTCCTTACTAGACATTATGGCTTCCAAGTATTTGTCCTTTTGTGTTCTTGTCAGAGTGAAGAATGATGACATAGCATTTTGGAAAGAAGAAGCAGATCATGAGACCTGCTCTTGATGCCAAGATGGCAAAGACCTTCACAGACACTATATCTTTTTCTTGGGTGCTTATGTGGGCAGGTATTAAGGACACCTAGACACAGGAGCAAAGTAGCATACTAATAGTGATGTGGTTTGCTTAACTTATTGTGTCAGGATGCCTGTGGACAGATATTGTATTTTGTTTCTGGCAAGGAATTTCCTGACTAGTCTCATGTCCTGGACATTCTGGCTTAGCCTCATGACCAAGACCTACAGACCCAGTTCCATAGTCCCACTGTAACACACATGTACTTATATTAATTGTATGCTGATTGACCTGGGTCCCAGGCATATAACTTACTAGCTCTTGCTCTTAAACTAACCCACGTCTCTTATCCTGTTCAGCTGTGAGGCTTGGTACCTTTTCTCAGAGCAGCATAGTTGTCTTCTGCATCTTCTGGCTTGCCTGGCAACTCTGTGGCATTTCTGCTGCTCTGTTCTTCCTGTTTACAGAGTTTCCTTAGTCTGGTATTCCTGCCCATACTTCCTGTCTGTCTTCAGCCAATCAGCATTTTTTTTTTTTAAAAAAACCACGAAAGGCAGGAAAGGCCACAAGTAAGCCAACCAGACCTAGTAAACCCAAGTATCACAGCATGACATAAAACATCTCTATGGAGTCTCCATCACACTTGGAGATGATAGTGGAACCAGACTCTGTAGAGTTCATAGGCTGCGGGGGCCATTTTGTTACCCAGATAGATAATATATAATACTGCCTGTAACAGAAAACAAACAGTCACTGGTAATATGGGAGGAAGGATTGGTCCTGCTCACTTCCTGATGTGCATGTCAAGATTTGTGGCCTGGAAGGTTACAATGGTCATAGTTAGCACAATGGACACACTTACTATAAATGTGACTCCAAAAGTTGCCTGGCATACAACATAGGTGAGGGGTCCAGGGTGCCTGATGAATAGGAATACAGTGAAAACAGAGTGCAGAGAAAACACAGTGCAAAAGAGGACAGCAGCAGGTAGCTGAGCTGGTAGTTATTGGTTCAGACAATGGGGGTATGGTGGTGATAGATGAAGATGCCCAAGATAGTCAAGGCAAGAAGGAAAAGCGGGGTTGTGCAGGTGGCCAATGCTATGCCAAGGGGCTCATGGTAGGGTTTTGGGGATGCACTGGCTAATCTCCACTGGTCCCAAGGACACTTCTGACACAATGTGCTATCTGAATAAATGATAAACTGGATAAATTCCTTGAACATGGGCACTCTGGAACCCTTTCAAGGGCTGAGTAGTCATGAGATATGTCTGCTGCAATGAGACCTTCATGATTTCCTGATGTTCCTAGCCCCAGGGACAAAGAAAAATATGGTAGAATCTCTGATGGCAATCTATTCCCATGCATCAGACTATCATAAAACAACATTGGGCAACCTACATAAGTTCATCGTCATATATGGCCTTCATACTTTTGAATTAAAACACCATAGTGAATATATCTTAATTTATAATGATCAATAATTATTTGAGAGGTTTTTTTCATTTATCACCATTTTATTTAAAGAGTATTTAGGGAGTCTCTATTACATAAACAGACTTTGTCTTTAATTCTGAATGATGGCACACAAATCTAAATCAATAATAGAATTCTGAGATTTTTATTTTTTAGTGAATTTTGGTATGTGTTTTGTGGTTAAAGCACCAGAGCTGTTTGATATAATTATTTGACCTCTTTCATTGAGTATTTCTGTTTGTTCCTATATAGTTCAGATTTATTGCTTATATTTTCCAATTCTAAGGATTTTCCTGCTAGTTGTCATTTATCTCACATTTTCTTTAGAAACTGTTGTTCTTTCTCAGTTTAGTTCAATGATTCATTTGTCTTTAAAAGAAGGAGAACATGGTACATAATACCCACTACAACACTGCTATTTGCTCTCTCTATAGCTACTATTAAAATTATTTTTTATTTTCTCATGCATTGGATATTCACTAATTTATTCTTTATCCCAGGCTTCCATTTTCATGCTTCATTTATTTAGGTCTTGATTTATTGAGTTCCTTATCAAATACCAATCTCTTCAGTGTGAAGTCTCCTTAAATCTTGTTTGTTGGTCTTAATAGTTTCACTATGTTCTTACAACTCAGGGTTTGAACTTTATTCCATCAGATTGACTTTATTTTTTATTCTTGATTCTTTATAGAGAGACAAAAGACATGCTAAGACTATTGTAGATTATTATTCTCCTATAATCCATTATAAACTAGAAGACACAGTGATTTCAAATAAGTTGTATCCAATATCAGGTGTCCATTCGTATCTATAGAAAAAAATGTCATCTTAGAGAAACAAAGCTTAAGTCATAGGGGGATATAAGATTTGGGCAAACCTATAATAAATAAAAAAGTATAAAGAACTTTAGGTAGTTGTTGTGTACTATGCTTGTGGGTGACACTGACATTTTTGTTCATACATTTTCAGAATTTTTCTTCATTATAGGACTCTTTACTTATGTAATCACAGTTCATCTGAAGCCTTTCATAGCTGCCTGATGGCCACCTTCTCACAAAGCACCACCCTCCCTCCTTACCTGGGGGTACAGCAAATTCATCTCTGGCATAGGGAATGCAGCTGTAGCAGCACTGTGATTTCTCATGTAGCATTAACTTTCTGCTTTCCACAGGGAATTTTTCATTACAGATTGAAGGAGGGACCTATACTGAAGAAGGGGAATGAGAGTGAGGGATAATGCTGAGGAGACTAAGCTACAAATGTGCAGAGATTTTAGGGACTTGTCTCATTACTAGGTCCTTTCCTCTCTTATTCCTTTTGCTTATTGTTTCTGTTTTTGTTATTTTTTTCTATCCTCTTACCGCTTCCCTCTCTTCTTCCTCCCTCCCTTCATTTTCTTTTTTCTCTCTCTTTATTTTCCTTTCCTTCCCTTTTCTTCCATTTCTTAAGAGTATATAAAGATAATTTCTGTGTCACATTACATATAGGGTGTTAACAAATACTTCACAACACTTAGTGAAACCAATCTACTAGAGTTAGACTTGGGGTAGAATTTTGTTCTATCTTTATGAAGTTTGTGCATTGGTGTTATTGCCCTGAACTTTAGGTTTTCTAACTACTACAGCATTGGTAGTAGTAACAACCATTTTGAAATGTTGTGGAGATGAATGACATGCTTTAAGTAAGTTCCCATTACAATTGTCATCATGCTGGGAAAACAGTTGGGATACCCATGTGGTGGAATGACAATCTGAACTATTGATTGACAGAGTCTGAGTTTCATTCTGGTTTAATAGGGTATCTCAATGAGTGTGTACAGGATGGAAGGACAGATGCTGGTGATGAGCAAAAACAATCAGGGTACCTCCTCCATGTTACTAATGATTCTTCCAAGTCAGTGTTTGCTCTGCTTGAAAGTAACTTTCTTATCTCTGCCCTTTGTGAGAATAACTTTTTTTCTATGTTCCAAGTTTGTGGTAACTTATGGGGGGCAAGGGTATTATTGAAGTCAGGCAATAGGAACATGGAAGCATTGGAAAAGGTGCATATACAGACACATCTACAAATATGAATCTATCCAATTTTCTTTTTCTTATATATATATATTTATTAAAAATGCCATTTTTATTTATGTATCCCCTTGCTCCCTGTCTCTTTCCTCCTCCCAATCCTTCCCAGTCAGCCTTCAGCCTCACTCCTTCCCATCTATCCATCCCATCCCTCAAATGGGCAAGAAGTCCCAAGGTAGGTCAGCTTAGTGTGGTACATCCACTCCAGAGAAGTCAGATGTACCCATTCCAAACTCAAGGCTGGGTTAGGCGTTCTTCTGTGGGAATGGGCTTCAAGATACCAGCCCATGAACAGGAACTCAGTCTGACCCCACCCTTCGAGGCTTATCATACTGCTCATACCAGTTGACAGTTGTCTACTCTTGGAGGGCCTAACTCCTTTTTCTTATGGATCACCAGTGGCTATACTTGATTCAGTGAGCCCCCCAGAGCTCCAGTCAGCCATCACTGTGGGAATTTTCCTCATAATTCCTATCCCCTTGCTCATACAGACCCTCTACCCTGCTCTCAGCTGGAACAGGAGTTCTACCCAGGGCTCAGCCATGGATCTCTTCCTTCACCTCTATTCTTTGTTGGGTGTAGGATCTTTGATGACACTTAGGGTGGTTATTTATTTGATTATAGGGGAAGTCCTAGTTAGGTACCCACTCCAGTATTGTTTGGAAACTTAGCCAAGGACATCTTGTGAGTTCTTGGATGTTTCCCTAGTCTCTTTCCAATCCCACGTTGACTTCCTCTATCAAGATATCCATCTCTTTCTATCTTCGTTTTTGCTCCTCTCACTCAACCATCTCCTTATTTAAAGATTTGTTCCCAAATCTTCTTGGTTCCAACCCATTATGACCCCAATTCGTTAAGGTGATCTTCTGCATTTTCTCTTCTTAGGGGAAATCTCTGGATGTCTTTCTTTGGTTCCTTCTGATCCAAAGCTGTTCAGGGGTTGTGGTTTGCAGCTTGGATATTCTTTGCTTTTTGTCTAAAATCCACTTATGAATTTGTACATCCCATGCCTATTTTTCTGAGCTTGTGTTACCTCGCTCAGGAGGATATTCTCCAAGTCTATCCATTTGTCTGAAAATTTTAGGATGTCATTTTTTTTTTTACTGCTAAATACTACTCCATTGTGGAGATGTACCACAGTTTGTTAACCCATTCTTCAGTTGAGGGACATCTAAGTTGTTTCCAGGTTCTTGCTATTACAAATAATGTGCTATGAACACAGTTGAGCTAATGCCTTTGGGGTATGAATGTGCATCCTTTGGGTATATGCCCAATAGTGGTATTGCTGGATCCTTAGGAAGATTGATTCCCAGTTTTCTGAGGAACCACCATACTGCATTCCCAGAGTGGCTGTACAAGTTTACACTCCCACCAAAAATGGAGGAATACTCCCCTTGTTCTACATCCTCTCCAGCATAGGCTGTATTCTGTGTTTTTTATTTTAGAAATTCTAACAGGTATAAGGTGGTGTCTCAAAGTTGTTTTGGTTTGCATTTCTCTGATGACTAAAGATGTTGAGGAATTTTTTAAGTGCCTCTCAGCCATTTGTAATTCTTCTGCTGACAATTTCCTTTTTAGTTCCATTTTAAAAAATGGTTTTTTTAGGTTTATGGGCTCTAGTTTCTTGAATTTTCTATATATTTTAGAGATCAGTCCTCTGTCAGATGAAGGTGAAGGACTTTTCCCATTGTGTAGGCTGTCATTTTGTCTTATTTACTGTGTTCTTTGCCTTGCAGAAGGTCTCAGTTTCAGGAGGTCCCACTTACTGCTTGCTGTTCTTAGAGTCTGTGCTACTGGTGTTATATTTAAGAAGTTGTCACCTGAGCCATTGCATTTCCACTTTCTTTCTTTAAAAAAATCAACCTCAGTGTATCTGGGTTTATGTTGAGGTCATTGATCTACTTAGATTTGAGTTTTGTGCAGAGTGATAGGTTTGGTGTCCCGCGCCAACTTCTCGCCCGCAAGAAAAGGCACGACACACGTAGGATCCTTCTGCAGCAAAGCTTTAATGCTCCTTGAGGGAGAGCATCAGCTTACAGAAAATGGAGAGACCGAGGTAGGAAAAGCCCAATCCTTATATAGACCAAAGACCTCTGCCTTGGACGTGTCACCTCTCTATAGGCTGCAGCTCATCACCCCACATGACGCCACGGGAGAGGCGGAGAGACCAGTCTCGGAAAATTACCAAAGGCATACGCCCTTGACTTGATTACTGACTCAGGCGGGTTGGCCAGCACCAGATATCGGCGCCATCTTGAGGGGCTGGGGCCAGCGGCTCCCAACAGTTTGGATCTATTTGTATTCTTCTATGTACTACTATTCAGTTATGCCAACACCATTTATTGAAGATACAATCTTTTTTTCCACTGAATATTTTTGGTCTCTTTGTCAAAAATCAGGTCTTCACAGGTGTGTGGGTTAATGTCAGGGTCTTCAATTTGATTTCATTGATCAACAAGTCTGTTTTTATGTCAGTACAAGGCTGTTTTTTATTACTGTAGCTCCATGACTTTTATCATGATGGAGTATTGGGTATTGTCAAAGGCTTTTTCAGCATCCAATGAAATGATCATGTGGTTTTTTTTTCAGTTTTTTCCAATATGATGGATGGTGTTCACAGTTTCTTGTATGTTAAGCCATCCCTGCATCTCTGGGATGAAGCCTACTTGATCATGGTGGATGATGTTTTCTGATATGCTGTTGGATTTGGTTTGCCAAAATTTTATTGACTGAATATTTTTGCATAATGTTCACAAGGGAGATTAGTCTATAATTCTCTCTTTGTTGTTTCTTTGAGTGGCTTGGGAATCAGGGTGATAGTGGCCTCATAAAGAGTTAGACAATGTCCTGTCATTTTCTACTTTATGGAACAGTTTGAGGAGTATTGGTATTAGTTCTTTGAATGTCTGGTAGAATTCTGCACTGTATCTGCCTGGTTACAGGCTTTTTTCCCCTTTGGAGCCTTTTAATAACAGCTTCAATTTCCTTTGGAGTTATAGGTCTATATATCTTTAATATGATCTTGATTTAATTTTGGTAAGTGGTACCTGTCCAGAAAGCTGTCCTTTTCTTTTAGATTTTCCATTTTGGTGGAGTATAGATTTTCAAAATATGACCTGAAAATTCTTTGGATTTCCTGGGTATCTGTTGTTATGTCCCTCTCTTCATTTCTGATTCTGTTATTGAATATTCTCTCTCTGTTTCTTGGTTAGTTTGGATAAGGGTTTATCTATCTTGTTGACTTTCTCAAGAAACCAACTCTTTCATTCATTGATTCTTTGTATTGTTCTCTTTGTTTCTACTGTGTTGATTTCAGCCCTGAGTTTGATTATTTCCTGCTGTCTACCTTTTCTAGGTGTGTTTGCTTCTAATTGCTCTAAAGCCTTTAGCTGTGTAGTTAGGTCTCTTGTGTGAGATTTTTCTAGGTTTTTCATGTAGGCATCTAGTGCTATGAGTTTTCCTCTTAACACTGCTTTCATTGTGTCTCATAAGTTTGGGTATGTTGTAGATTTATTTCCATTAAATTCTAGGAAGTCTTTGATTTCTTTCTTAATTTCTTCTTTGACCCAGATGTGGTTCAATTGAGAGATGTTCAGTTTCTACGAGTTTATAGGCTTTCTGTGATTTTTGTTTTTTTTGAATTCTAACTTTATAAAGCAAGGAGTTATTCCCATTTTTGTTCTGAGAAATATATATATTCCTTTGTGTTTTGATGAAAGGTTCTGTATATCTATACTAAGTCCATTTGGGTCCTAAAATTTGTTAAATCCCTTATTTCTCTGTTGAGTTTCTATCTGGTTGACCTATCCAAGGGTGAAAGTGGGATATTGAAATCTCCCACTATTAGTGTGTGGGGTGTGATGTGAGGTTTAAGCTTTAGTAGTGTTTCTTTTACAAACGCAGGTGCCCTTGTGTTTGGGGCATAAATATTCAAGATTGATATTTCAGGAACCGGCCTGATTGCAGCTTACACTGCCTGCCGCCAGTCCGCCGGCACCATTTTGAATGTGACCCGGACGGCAAGCTTTCTTTGTACAATGACCCACTTTGTATACACAATTTGGAAGCTGCCTTGGCTCATTTTCTGATCTAAAACACTCTTTAAACTTTCTCAGGCTTTCAGTGGATATTTGGCCCACGTTGTGACGCCATCTGTTGTAGTGGGGTTTCTTGGTCCCGGGTGGCCAGAGGTCCGAGACCCACAGACCTGCCGCTCTAGACCCCTTAGCTACCCAGCCACCTACTCAGGCCCCAAGAAATGATTCAGACACTTATATTAACTTTATGCTGTTTAGCCTATGGCTCAGGCATATTTCTAGCTAGCTCTTACATCTTAAATCAACCCATTTCTATTAATCTGTCTGCCATGTGGCCCCTGGCTCACTCAGAGTTCCTTACAGGTTGATCCTTGGGCAGCTTGCTCGATCTGCCTGACTCCACCCTGCTTATCCCTATCTATTCTGATTCCTCCTCCTACTTTTTCTATGGTGCCTGTCATGGCCCAAAACAGCTCCTTTATTTAAAGATTGAGATTCACTGCATACAGAAAGGCATTCCCACATCACATAAGCACACACACACACACACACACACACACACACACACACACACACACACCACAAATACAAATAGAGGGTACACAGTGATGTGGCAAACAGCCCTGTTTCTGCAGTTAGTTGTGTGATTCTTGAATTGTCTTTAAGCAAGGTTCCTTGTTATTTTGAGCATTCTGTTCTGTCCTTTTCCTTTTATGTGCAGAGCACTCTCTTTCATACAGCCACTCAGAAAAGTATATGTAGTAGTTATTTTTAGTGAGATCAGATGTCCCAATCCTTGAGCATGGGGCTTATCTCCACTCACTTAGAATCTTTTTAGATCATTTCCTTCAGATGTTTGAAATAATTTTTGTTGAGGTCTCTTACATTCTTAGATATGTTTCCTGTTTATTTTAATGAAACTGTGAGTATCATTATTCTCCTGGTGTCTTTAGCAGCATATTTTTTATTTTATTTTTACCATTGAGACAAAACTATTATTTGCTATTTTGAAAAAATATTATCAAATTAATTTTTGCCAAATACCAATAGATCAGTAAGAAACAGAATAGCAACTATGATTACTGAAGACAGTGATGAGGGTCCAGAATGCTATCTCATTATCTTCTGCTGCCTCCAGAATTATCTCAGAAATCGTGGCCATTAATATTCCTGTAGAGGCCTCATACTTAAAGGGAACACTGTAAAAAAAATCACTAAATTACAGCAATCTCTTTAAGGATTCTGTGGTTCTATAATATAATTCTGTGGCGGGATTAAGGTGTCAGCCGATAAGGTTAGAAGACACTTATCTGGGAGCCCGGGACCCTGGAGGGAGGTGTGGCCAACCTGGAGGGGGTGTGGCCAACCCCATTGATAAGTAGCTGCTGGGACACGAGGAGGCTCTCTTCCTGGTTTCTGGCTGCTGGCTGTTGGAGAGACAGAATCGGAATCCATCGTCCGTCCATTGCTCGTCCATTGCTTGGATACTCCAGTCTCTATTCAGGTGCTACTATAAGCTGTTACTAATATCGTGAGTGTTGATTTATACTCCAATAAACATTTATCTTGGACTGGTGCCTTGTAAGTAAAACTCCGGCTACACCTGTCTATTTTATTTGACAGTATTCCTAAAGTCCTTGAGGCAAACATATTTGACATCACTCAACAGGCCTTGAATGACAAGATCTTGCTTTTCTGGTTGCCAAGTCTATGGTTTTCTCTTAATACTTTTAGTTGAAGTCTTAACCTTCTTAAACTTGTCTTATTTCCTTTTCAGACTGTGAAATCTACTTCCATTCACAAGGGATTAGATTTATTTGTTTCTTCCACTGAAGCGTAGCAGATAAAATAATAGTGGTGTCTGATTCCATGTTTCACATTCTAAACATACCATTCTATCATTGGCCTCATCTGTTGCATATCAATCCTAGTATTTAGTGGCCCAGCTATCAGGACAATGGTGATGTCTCCTGAGTCTGTTCTTCTTCCCGTTTTAGTGACTCACTTTCTTATAGTATCTTTTTGGTCACAATTATTATAATAAGCATCACACCACCTGGACCAATTTAAAGTTTATACCTCGTCTACTAGTATTTATAATTATGCTTCTATTTTATTGGTATCCCTACTCATCATAATGATGCTGACTGCAGTATGGAAAGTCAAGGATCAAGAAAAATTGTAGAAAAGAACCTCTAGAAAAAAAATTAGGATTTGAGACCAAGTCATAAGTTCTCAATTTTGTTCATTATTCCTGGGTCATACAGTATCTATAATAGTCTGAATCCCACTGAAAGCTGGGATGTCTAGAGATTGTAATGCGATCTTATCCACTAACCTGCCAGGGTCTGACATCCTTTTTTTCTGGCACATGTGCCTTCTAGAAATGGCCCTTCTTCTGAGGAGTAGATGATCAAGTTCTGGTAGGGCCATGAGCAGGGCTCTCACTGATAAGTAGTCTTGGTGGCTGTCAGGTATGGAGTTTTATACTAGTCATGTTTTCTAGCCCAGTGCAAATGTTCATTTTGCTCCAGCATTTTGGGTGCAATTTTAATTTTCTACACACCTGCATCCCTGAATCTCTGCCCCCCCATAGTTTTCTCACAAGACTGTTTCTTGAATATAAGGCTGGGTGCAGTGTCTTCAGGAAGTCCTTAAAACCAGGTATCCTTCCTGAAGTTATGGCCAGGCTTACTCTGAGCCAAATTGTCAGCAGTGAGGCCCAACACAGATGGACTATAGAAGAAGAATGTGGAGAAGACTCATGTTATTCCAGTCCTATTGTTCTGAAGTGCCTCAGCCAGGAGTCTGAAATGAAAATTATAACAGTCACAGACAATAACCTTAGCAGTGGGGCTGAAGGTAATGAATTTGACTCTGCTGTTTATGTCACCACCTAAACTGGAAGTCTTCTCTGAGAAGGCTACATAGCCTCTCTGATCCTCAAAGTGCTTCTTCAGCTCATGATCCATCCACTCAAATTTCCATTGTCAGAGCCCACCAGGCCTATCCATGTCCAGCAAGAGCTTGACCAGAACTCTGGCCTGGTGGGTGCTTCTGGACTCAATGCAGAGGAAGAATAGGAATTGGGACCAGTCAGAGAACTGTGGGTGCTGAGATCTATGACTAATCTGCAGAAGAGAATGCAGCTATTTGTTCCTGATAGAACATTCCCACTCATAATCCACACATTTATTTTCCAGCCCTGGGAATCGTATCCTTTCCCATTGCTCTTTATTTAAATTATCACCTCACTGGCCTTTAATAACTACTATTTTTAGTGGGTTCTTCATTCTGTGACTCAGCCCTGAGAAGAAAACTCACTTTCCTCAGAAATAATACAGTAGATAGGAAGACAGCATAGTGGGGGCAGTGATATGGTTCAGTGAGTAAAAGTCTCCAAGCCTGACAACTTGAGTTCTTTCTTTGTTAATAGAGAAAACTAACTCACATAGGCTCTTCTCTGACTCTTCTATGTACCTAAACACACACACACACACACACACACACACACACACACACACACACACACACACACACGCACACACGCACACATCAATGAATATGTAAATGTAATTAAGGAAAAGAATATATTCTAGACTATGTGCTGCGAAATCAGAGAAGTACAGATTGCTATGGCATCTAACTCTTGCTTGAAATAAGTTTTAAAATAAAAAATTAAGGCTCAAGTAAATTCAAATTTTATACAATCAGAAAGTTAGAAATACCATGTAGACTTCTGGTATACATTAGGAAAATATAAGAAGGAGTGAAAAAATATAATTACAATTCATCAATATTACCAGAATTAATGATTGAAAATGTGCAAATATTCTATAAAATAAAAGTATTTTACATGTATTATTTTAGTTTTTAAAGTGTTTTATTTATCGATAGAAATTACTGGTGTAAAAATAAGTGGTACAGGAAAAAATTCGATAGATTTTTTAATAGGCTAGAATAGGATCCAAATATATTAGTGATATACTAACTGTGAAGGCTCAGGTTACTATAGTTAAGAATAATGTACTGGACCAATTACCAGCTGGTTCAGACGAATGGTCCTGCTTTCTCTATACTATGGGTTCTTTTTTCTGATCCATTCAGTAGTAAAACTTATAGAACTGATGTTGAAGTTGAACTATGAGAGGGTAAGGTTGGGGTGTTAATATGTTTCTGCTAAGTTAGACCTTGGCAATGGCTGCTTTATACACAGAGGCTAATAGCTTTAGTCTAGGAGAAATCTCTGATTTCTCCCTTATCCTTCCTTTCTATTTGTTTCTTATTATTTTTCTCATGTGCTTTTTTAAAAATAGTACTTTTCTTAAGATCTCCTTTGAATATGGCATCTAGGCTTCTTTTAATAAAAAAGGAGAAGCTACCCAAGCTTGTCTTCCATAGGTCATTTGGCATAAAAATTATGACAATGACACATGGCACTGGATAATACTAATTTTATTTTTGTAGAAGGAGAAATGCCCAGGCACAGGCGCAGGCTCAAGTGAGTAAAATTTTATAGTCATTGTTGGAAGTTTCAGAAAAGACTTTGAGCACATAGATATCCAGCAAAACCAAAAATATTCAACATACGACTGTCTTTCCAATGGGAAAGATGAAAAACTTGTTCTTTATTCAGAAAGACAAGAATTAGCAGTGACTAACAGCTTGGTGATCTGCATTATTTATTGGAACTGGCCATCTAAAACTCTTAGAACCAAGACCAGAGGTGGCTAGTAACGTTAATGTCCTTTATAGATAGGGACTCACCAGGTTCCCACAACCAAGACAAGAGGTAGCTAATAACTCAAGTGACCTGTATGCTATTTGTATAACCAAGAAAAACTCAGACCCTTAAACCCACAAGACAGCACAATTATTGTGTCTCTAGAACTCATTGACTTGGAAGAAATGACATGTACCCTCAGTTGAGTTTCAAACTAATTATGCTTTATTGTGCAATGGGGATTGTATTACACGAGGGAACTTTCCCCAAAATTATACTGGGCTTAAATATATTGGGAATAAACTGCCTGTTATTAGATTAACTAAAGTCTCAACCAGGTTGATGAAGTCAATATGCACCAGGTTTTCATGATCTCTTTGTGCAGTTCACTTTCCTGTGTGATAACCGCTGGTATCCCCTCATGTTTTACTACTTGATTGCTGTATTTTGCAATACATACACTGCACAGTGAGATAGGGCAGAGATAGTCCATGAGGTATGATGTTGAAACTTAAAAATTTTTAAATTTCCAGTGGGCAGCAGTAATAGGCATTCAGTAGAAAATATATGTACCTTTTATTCAGAACTGTGGCCTTGCCCTGCACTTTTGTGATGACACTATAATCTCATAATGTCAGGAAGCAACATCTTTTTCACCTTCCAGTTGCCAATGCCGCCATGAGGATCTATAACAAAACCCATAGTATTGCATGTGTTTGGTAGGGTAGGTGTATTAAGTGTGTCTCAACTGATGACAGTTTCAACATTTGATGTGTTGGTCTGGACCCAATCACGTTGTAAGTATCGAACAAAGAAACCAAAAATAAACACACAAACAAAACATCCCAAAACTGTTTAAGAGGTTTCCTTCTTATTTACCTGAGGGATTCTGTATACAGAGAGGAACTTGGCCATGAACTCTGACTCTGGCATGGTCATTCCTCCAACCACCCCCAGGATCACTTGCTGTGGGCCATAGAAAAAGTTGGGAGTCAGCTGAAGCTGGCTGGATATTAAGGCAAGATTGCTCTCTGGGGCCTGGGCTGCTGAGATACAGGAGTCATAGATCTTCAGTCCTATGGTGATGTTGGGTATGGAGGCTGCATTTTCTTTTGCCTCAGAAACAGAGAATACCAAGGGCATTCCAAAAATAGTTAGCTCTCATTCTTAGAGAGTAAAATGAATGTTTAGTGTTAAGAAAAGCTATTTTCTTTCCTGAGAGGCTTATAAAACATCCCTAGGAAAACTTGCCTTGGAAGAAGAAAGGTTGAAAATGAGGGGTTGAATGTAGTTGTATATATATATATTTAAGGAGGATGCCTTTTGCTGATTCCAGGATAAACACAGAGAGAGACATAGATGGATACAAAGAAAGGCTTCAGTTTTTCAGAGATGAATTAAAAGATGCACAAAGTGACAGGTAGGAAGACACACACAAAGATTCACAATGAAGCATAGAGACAAGCTGTCAGAAGTACAGGAACAAAGAAATATTCATCCAACAATGCAGACACCTGGAAGTGAGTATGGGATGGATATAACAGAGAAACACAGGACTAAGGTAGGTAACTCAGATGTGGAAATATAGACACACAGGCACTCAGGTGTCCATGAGTAAAAGATACGACTAGCATCACAAACACAGGTGAAGACAGGGCTATTTATATACAGGCAGACATATTGGCACAGACACAGGCAGAAAGAAATTAATATAAACAGCCACAGCCAGAAGAAAAGAACTGAGATGATATAGGAAGATGAATGCTTCAGACAGGTTCTTTCTGTAAATGTTAAGATTGACATAGGAGGGACAGGGAGGCATTGAAGTCTCACCTAACTCTTGGCAACTATCTGAATAGGGTCTGAAATTTTAGAGCTAGAATCTGTTGTGAAGGTAATTAAGGCTTGGAAAGATGTAGGTATATGTGAAAGCTAAGTTCATGGGTGAGAAATGCTTATAAAGTCGGGCCTGGGCAGACTTCCTTGAAAGTCATGACTGCAACCACAAACTCATTGTACCACAGCTCTAGTTGCCATGACTGTGAACCTACTCCCAGGGTTTAGGATGCTGTCTCTGCCTTCTACAGCTATTAGAAAGGATATAATTTTACAGATAGTTGCTATGGACCATATAAAGACTTTCCTTTTATTAATTACTTAGCATTAAGAAAAGATCTGGGATTCAATCAAGTCTATAACACAAACACTACCGTGAAGTCTGATAGCTACAAACACCCATCCTATCAGGAGGCTCTCATAGGTGGGCTACGTATCTAGAAGTTCCCAGTTGTTTATAGTATTAAACAATGCTGTTCTTATCATCTCTTCATCTCCTTCATGGGCCAAGGAAGTGGCTTACTGTAGGCACAGTGGCTGCTCTGGAGGCTGGTGAAAGTTGACTTTGATGCACTATGGCATGTAAAAGGGTCACAGCCCTAAAGAGAACATCTTGAGAGAAATAAAAAATCAGAAAGTCTCAACTTTGGGAAGTAGTCAAGGGTCCAAATAAAATTCTGCATGGTCACAGCAGAAAGCAGAGATGTCAGGCCCAGTTGGAAGGGCACAGGGGTAGTTATTCTTTGTAGGCCTATAAATGATGGTTGTTTGTTGCCAATGCATCTTGATATGCTTTCTCCAGCAGGCACATCTGCTAGAGCAATTAGGAGACTCAAATCCGGAAGGGCGTATGCATGGCAGAGTTCCCACCTTGGCCCTATAAGACTAAAACCTCACAGCAGTATTCCATCTCTTTAAGACCGCCATCAGGAAGCTCCATTCTTACCTATTGTATTCTTATTGTATTCTTCTAGTGAGCAACTTTTCCTAACTTTCTAGGTGAAAGGAATATAGAAAGAGGAGAGAGAGAGAGAGAGAGAGAGAGAGAGAGAGAGAGAGAGAGAGAGAGAGAGAGAGAGAGAGAGAGAGAGATCTCCACTCTTTGGAAGTGAGAGATGTTCACTGTTTCTAAATACTTCCCATGGTTCAAGACCTCTATTTATGAAACAGTTAGTCCTCTTTGTTCCTGTCCCCCAGAGCCTCTTCCCATACCATGTAATAGTCAAAGGCAGAGTTAATATGGTATTACAGATGACAGATCCAAATTCTTCTGGGAGAGGCTATAAAACAAGCCAGGGAAGCAGTTTGAGTTTGTGGCTGCAGGCCCTCTCTCCGGTTCAATCATTATAGGGCAGTGTGTTTGCCATCATATCCACAGTGGAGCCTGGGCAAAGGCAAGGGTGTCACTAAGGTTCAATTTTTGCATGTTCTGCGCCTGGATTCTATTCCACGACCAGATGGGAATTCTTTAACTTGTTCTTAGAAAGTTATTTGGCCCTTTCTCATACTTTAATTCTTTTCTAACAAGGAAGGAGGAGTATATTTAATAGACATTTCTTAAAGCTCTTGCATTTGATGGTAGAAATTTCAGATAGAAATAAAAGTTTCTGAGACCAGACATAGCTATCATTTCATAAGGGTCTAGGTAAGCAACAGAGTGTTACATTTTCAGAAGGCCACATAAAGAGTTGTAACTTCTATGCAGGCTGAGCATACTCCAATAGTCTCTGTGTGGTTGTAATTATCACTGTGATTTTATCAATGGGAAGCTAAAGTACATGAAATACAAAAGGATTCGTGCCAAGTCATAAACAATGTCTTTAGTTAATATACTTTTAAGAAGAGGTGGTGTTTGCAAAATGTAGTGTAGCATCAAAGAATCATGTGTTGATCTTGACAGGAGGCTACTGATGCACATGTCACAGTGGGTTTGAATTATTTGCCCATATGGATGGATGCCATTTATCATTCAAGGTGGCTTGTAGAACTTAATCATCATCTCTGATGCTCCCCAATACTAAAACCCTGACTTCTTTACTATCGTGTGACCTGTGTCCAGACATCAAATATATTCAGATTATGTCTAGGCAACCAGAGTGGTGAGCCTTTATAGGTGTAGCATCTGATATTGCTAGGAGAAACACTCTCATAGCAAACCCCTAATACACGGGTTCTTACAATCTTTCTGACCCTTTTTCTACAATGTTCTCTAAGTCTTAGGTATGAGAGTATTTTTAGATACATAAGCTTGGATTTAAGTCCACAGCTCTGCATTTTGCTTCATTGTTGTTTTCTGTAATGGGTCTCCTTCAGTTTCCTTGATGAGGGGTAAAGATAGAGAAAATGTTTAAATTATTTGTAGGAATAAGCTGGTTTAGTAAACCAGTGGTTGTACATTCTCCTCCAATATCCCTACCTTCACTTGTGCTAAATAGTTGGCTAGGTTTCGTGTATCAGGCATGTTTTCTTTTCTTTTCAGTGGGTCTTAATGACTGCCAAACTATGTAAGCCATCAGTCCACTATTAGAATTATTGTATTATATTGGTCATTGATGGAGTTCATAGGTGCTGTAGCAGAGTGAGACTGTTGGTTTCCTTCATTTGGAAACTTGCATCATACCTTCTGATATTATGAAAGCTAGTACTCTGGGAGTTCCAGCTCAGAGGTCTCTGTGCCCTGTTTATAAAGTGTATGGCAGTGTTTGCAATTGAGATTAACCTTTCATTTCTGGAGGGAAATCAAGAAAAGTGGCAATAAGCTGTGTTTTAGGACTCTTTGGCACAGTTCTGGCCAACAGCTCAAAAATGGCTTCTGATGTTTGATTTTTGCTATGTGGTCTTTGGCTCTAGGAGAGAGTATTGTGAGTCTAGATGAGAAAAGTTTATTAAAACTGTATATATATGCATATACGCACAGAATTAAGTGTAGTATAGTTTTAAGGTAGATAATTCACAGTATATTTTATTTATGGCTTTTAGGTTGTCTTTGTTGGGTTTTGATTCTGACTGCTACCTTAACATATTCATACCTCACTCATTAGAGAGTTCACATCTCATACACAATTCATGGTCTGGCTTTATGGGTGGTATTCCCTGTTCTAAAATCTCCAGAGAAGAAGTGTGGCTCTGTTGTTTCTTCCTTCAGAGATGGCTGGGAAGCATATTGGACATTTCATATTTCCATAGAAGTAGGACCACTGACTGGATGCTGCCTGCTCAGCCAGATGATACTGCAGAATATATATATATTCTGATGTGAGATACATTGAAAAGCTTCTGAGGACTCAGGTTCTTGAACTATTCAGTACACAAACCAGGCAATATCACCTGTTGGATGCATGTAATAGGTTGTTTTAAGTGTCCTTGGTAGTAAGATTTGGTTAAAAATGTTTCAAATGTGGATTTCTTGAGGGATAACAGACAGCAGGATGGAGCTATCTCGCAGTCTCATTAGGGTGCAGATTTTTTTTTTTTTTTTTTTTTTTTTTTTTTTTTTTTTTTTTTTTTTTTTGGTGAGGGAGATACTTAACCACCAGCCCTGATCTTCTGGTAATAGTTTACCAGGAGTGTGGCTTCCTTACAAAAGTACTATTTCCTGAAGGCTTATAGCTAAGTCTCAATGTGTAAGAGACTCTTGGACTGGTTTCAGTTTTTTGTCCTGGGCTGGACTATGCCATAAGCATTAATGAAATAATTTATTATATAATCACCTCTTCTGGTACCTGGTTTCTCCTTAAAAGGTTGAAAGTAATTTAGGGAAAGACTAAAAACCTTGCTCCTTTGCTTCTAGGTATCTAAACACAACCTTCCTTTTTCTGCCCTGAGTTGCTAATGCTCGTGCATATCAACTTATTCATGTAGGGTCCCAACCGTGTCCTGTGGTCAGCTTCCCACAGTCTTGGACCTATCCTCCTTTAACAAAGGAGAGAGGAGTGTAAGCATTTCAGGCCTTGATGTGAGATACATTGAAAAGCTTCTGAGGACTCAGGTTCTTGAACTATTCAGTACACAAACAAGGCAATATCACCTGTTGGATGCATGTAATGGGTTGTTTTAACTGTCCTTGGTAGTAAGATTTGGTTAAAAAAATGTTTCAAACGTGGGTTTCTTGAGGGATAACAGACAGGATGGAGCTATCTCACAGTCTCGTTAGGGTGCAGAATTTTTACTTTGCCTTCTGGGTCTCTTTCTAAGAGAAGGAATCTTTGAGAAGGACAACCATTTCCATTAACAGACACAGCTCAATGAGGTCCTGTTTATCAGGTTCTTCTCTGAGGTCCTTGGTCTCTGGATGATATTAGAAGTTGTGAATTAATCTTCTCAGGTAGAGGTCACTGAATCACTTGTTTTGCTCCCTGGAGTATTTGATCCAAACAAGCATAGCAAACTTTTTTTTTAAATTTTTTTATTTTTTTTTTATTTTTATTTTTTTGCAGGAACCTAAGGCACTTTATATGTAGGTGCAGCCAGGAGAAAAGAAACATGTCTCTTTCTAACTTGTGCTTGCCTAATCCAAACATCAAGATTGTGTATGCATTCATGGAGGCCAGAAGTTGACATTAGATGTCTTCATCTGCCACTCTACACCTGGTTATTTTCCAGACATGGTCTATCATTGTAGCTGAAGCTTGCCATTTTGACTAAGCTAGCTAGCCACAAATCCTCTCACAATCTTGTCTCAACCTTTGCAACACTGTGGTGATAGGTACACACTGATAATTTTTATAGGTGCTTTAGATCGAAACTCATTCTCATGTGTGCAGCAGGTAATTTACCCACTGCTTATCTCTCTAGTCTTGATAGCCTTTATCTCCCAAGAAGACACAGTCTTGTTTGTCTCATAGAGTCTTTTGTTAAACTTCCCTAGACAAAGCCCAATTCTGTGAAAGGGTTTAGATGGTAAGGCAGTGAACAAAAGCTATGGCTGTTTCACCAAAACGTACAATGAACAAAATGCTTTTCATGTATGATATATACTATAGTCTGAAAGTTATTATTCAAAATTTGTTATCTGAAGCCTAATATCAAATATGGTGGTAATAGGAGAGATCTGGAAGCTGATTATGCCACCAAGTAAGAGTTCCCTTGAATTCAATGCATGATCTATAAAAAAGACCCCACGATGCCATTGTGATATGAATATGTAACTTGATAGAAGGAATCATAAAAAAAATGAACTCTCACCATGCCTGCAAAGTACCATGGCTTCAACTTCTCAGAATCCAGAATATATGAAATAGGTTTCTATTGTTTAGGAATGTACATACAGTTTATGGTATTTTGTTACAGTAGCATCGCAGTACTAAGATAAATGGGAAATAAATAATTTTATTCAATGATTATGGACTGATAGTGATCAATCCATTTTTCTTTAATTATAATTATTATATTAATGATAATTTAACATATTCCTATTTGTATGGCCTTGTTGTTGTAGGTGTGGCCTTGTTGGAGGAAATATTTCATCAAGGGTAGATTTTTAAAATTTCAGATGCTCTATCCAGGCACAATGTCCATTCTCTCTTCCTATTGCCTGATGATCCAGATACAGAACTCTCAGCTCTTTCTACAGCACCAGATTTGTCTGCACTCCACTATGCTTCCTACCATGATGATAATGTACTAAACCTCTGAAACCGTAAGCCTGCCCCAATTAAATATTTTCTTTATTAAAAGTTGTCACTGTCTGGTGTCCCTTTACAACAAACAAAAACTCCAACTACAACACTGGTACAAGACCTTAACAAGATCAATTTAGTCAAAATTCTAGTGTTGACGGGATAGTTCCCAATTCCCCATTTCTAGGAAGCTAGTGTTGATTGATGGCTGTAGAAGGAGGGAGAGTCACTTTTCTTTAGGGATATGACTGCTTATAGGTTATTCATGTCCCAGTGAATGGCACACACCAATATGCAACACTAATTGTACTCAGGGTACCAATGATAATAATAGCAATCAAAATAATAATGATAAAAGAGGAAAACAGAGGTTGGCTAGGTTAATCCCAGAAAGAGAAATTTTTGAATAAAGGAAATCACAGGTAGTTATGAGCAAAATACACTGTACAAATATATGAAATCACCAAAGAATAAATACAAAAATACATTTAAAAAGTTATTGTTTTAAAGGTTCTGAGGTAGCTTCATAGTACAATAGCCATCTGATATTTACACAGCTTTGGACTCACCACAATGCCAAATTGTAACACACTAAATGACCATCATTGTTTCAGTAAGAGTAGCAATAGCTACAAAATAGCAAGTCATATATGCAATCTAGACAGGGTTTTACTATGTGCTCAGGTGATGTGGGATGCCTTTCTATATGCTGCAAATGTCCTTAAATAATATAAAAAATACTGTCTTAGCTTATATCAGGCATCTTAGAAGTAGGAGGGAGATGAAAACAGAGGGGAAGGAGGGCAGAGTCAAAAACAAACAAACACAAAAAACGTGATCCAACTGTCCAAGAAACAGATATAAAATAAACAGGTAAACCATGGGCCACATGACGAAATAAATTAGTAAAAATAAGTTAAATTAAAATACAAAGTCTAACAATATGCCCAAGCCATAGGCCAAACAAAATATAATTAATCTATACATTTAAGTCATTTTTAAGGGCCTAAGCAGTGGTGGGCAGTGATGTAGGATCTTTTATGCATGCTATGAATATCATTTGTTAATAATAATAATAATAATCCCTGTCTTGGCCTATGACAGGCATCTTAAAAATAGGCAGGGAAATCAGAGCATAGATTAAAAAAAAAAAGGAGGACCGAGTCCAGAGATACCAAGACACCACCCAGCTGCCAAGAAATCAACATATAAAGGTAACACAAGTAAGCCACAGGCTGTATAACAAGACAAATTAAAAGAAATAAGTTAATTTTAGATACAAAAACTAGCTAATGATAAGCCTAAACCATAGGCCAAACAACATATTATTAACATAAGTGTTTAAGTCATTTTTGAGGACCTAAGCAGAGGTGGGCAGGTCCAAACCTTAAAACTAATCCAGGCCAAAAACTCATTCTACACTCAAGGTTGATCTTTAACTCATGACACTTTTGCTTCAGACATTCAAGTAACTGAATTATTAGTATTATATTACTAGTTTCTAAAAAACTTAAATTATCATGACGGTTCTTAATTTAATTAAGTTACCTCACCTTGAGTTTTACTGAGACAGAAAAATTATTTCAAAATTGGTTATTTAAGATGCTTTGAGAATTTCTTGGAACATTCTTCTCAAGATGCCTTTGCTTTTTGGAGGCAGTCCATAAGTTTACAAACTGAAAGTATAAAATTGGCCTCTGTGATATATCACAGGGATAATTATGTGGCATAAAACAAGGCTTTGGTTTGGGTTGTGTATGGGGCATTGCCATCTTTTCCGTGGATTTTGAATGGAGCATTGCCTTCTTTTCCTTGGGTTGTGGATTGGGTTGTGGATCAGGCATTGCCATCTTTTCCATGAGTTGTGGATAGGACACTGCCATCTTTTCCTTGGGTTGTAGATGGGACACTTCTATCTTTTCCTTGGGTTGATGATTGGCCACTTCTATCTTTTACTTGGGTTGTGGATGGGGCTAGAGCATTGCCATTTTTTCCTTGCTATGTGTATCCTATGGTGAAGTGTTTATGTGCAGCTATCTTGAATTGTTATCCAAATCCATTATTTGTTCATATACATTACTGAAGCTGAACTTGAAGAGAGAATTTTAAATGCTTATTTGACACAGAGCTTTTTTTGTATGAGGACGTAGGGATGTGGATTTATGCTTTTGGGTGTTTTGCTTTAGATGTTTTTCAATGATCTTTCTATTCACAGCTCTGAATCTTAATCATAAGATTATAAATATGAGTCTCTTTGAGGCTCTTAAAAATTCCTTTGAGTATTTCAATACATGAATAAAGTAACTAGAAAGTTTATATTTCTAAATAATTATGGTCTTTATAAGCACATAACAATATCATACTACTCGTGAAAATTTATGTTGTTATGATTGCCCCATCACAGAACATTTTAAGGAAATTTCCAGGGTGGTTATAATCTTTTAGCTCAGTGCCAAGGTATGTGTATTTGGACTTACCAAACTTGTTTGTGCATGCCAAGAAGAGACACAGTAATTCTGTGCTTCATACCTTTTGCCTGTAGAGATATGTTCATCTGGTAGCTTTCTCCTTCAGATTAGTTCCTTATGACATAAGTGTAATAAAAATAAAACAAAAATTGGAAGGCTCATTTCAATAGCTTCTGGAATATACAGAATATTCTGACATAATATAGTTATAGAATTTGTGTTACTTTGTAGGTAGAGCTGGTCTTTGTGTTCTTGAGAGAAACTTGTAGCCTGCATTGTTAGTAGCTTTCTATCTATCTATCTATCTATCTATCTATCTATCTATCTATCTATCTATCTATCATCTATCTATCTATCTATCTATCTATCTATCTATCTATCTATCTATCTATCTGGAACTGAAACCTAGAAATACAATTACCTAGTTTTTCTTGGGCTAATTTAATATGCATGTTAGAAATCTACCCTTGAACAAAATCCCAGAAAGTAACAGAGCCAGATTCTTTGCCCAGTTTTATCTGGTGTTGCTGGGCATACTACAGAGCCCATGACTATAGATATTTGTTGTTTGGATTTAACTGTAGAGGCCAACAAATGTCTATTTACCCCAAATAAGGAATAAAAGTCAGCCTAAAGAAACAGTCCACTCATATCTGGCTTGGTGAACCAACAGTTTTATTGGGGCTAATTTTAGGTGCCTGGATGACTCAAAGGCAGCTGTATAATTAAAAAAAAAAGCTCATCTCTAGTATGAGTGATAATTCATGAAGATGGATTCCTGGAGCAACTTTCCAAATAGCAAGAAGCTCCATTGAAAAGGGTTTATTCTTTATCAGCAATTGTTGATTGCTTATATATTATAGGAAAGGGCTTTGGGAGTTGTAATTTTCTTAGCCTCTTGAGACTTGTAAGTTTAGTGAGCTTTCATACTAATTGTTTGTTTGCTGAGTTTTATGAGCCTCCCTCTAAGAGAGGACATGTCAATTTGGAGGAAATAGCAACATAACACTAGCTAGGCCTGGTGTTTTTACTTCTTTCTGGACTTACTAAAGTATCACTTTGTTGCTGAATCATGAAGTTTTCCGTTCCAACTGAAATCTTAGGTAACTTTAATTATCTAGTAGATAGCCTATAAGAGGAAGCATGTGTGTAGTTATGAAAAGTAGAGGCCTCTCTATGTGAGTCTCTCAATATTTACCTGATTTTTTTTTGTAAAGATGTGTGAGCCAAGTGTTGCTGCAATATTACATTTCTGGGAGAGATGGGACTTTCCATTTGTGTGGGATGCCAGCTCCCTCTAATTAGAGCTGACTCTAAGGTTTTTTAGATATTTTTTCTTTTCATCTAGGCATACAAATGATGGATAGTGACTGATCCTTCATGGTATCATTTCCCACCATCCTCTGTGCACTGTTCAGTGAATGAGCAGCCTTGGCTTCTTGCCGCTTGGGGAAAGATACCATTTTTTACTTGGAGGTGTGCCCGAAGCATCAGAAGGTCCAGAGAAATTCATTGGAAATAAACAACTTCTCAGCAGCAGATGGAGGCCTTATGACTTGATTAGTGATGGTGAAGGGTGGCTGCAGTCAGGAAGAGGAGAATGGAGCTATCTAGCCACTGTGGGTTTGAACAGGTTGGTTTTGATTGAGGATTCTGTCTCTTTCCTGGACCAGTTAGAGTCTCTTTACTCCTAGAAAGCCTAACTGAACTTTCCAGAGACAATATTTCAGCTGTCAGTGAGCCACACATAGCTTACTTCTTTATTGTGTACATTCTTCATTTTGCCCATCAGCCTTCCAGAATATTGTCTAAGATTAGTGGGGAGTCCTAAAGGACTATGAATTTCAAAATAGACTGCTTTAAACACTTGGAAATTACTGAGAGGATGTTTTCAGTGTTCTTTATGACCAAGACACCTCATATGCAAGAAAGTATTTAATTTGGGTCTTGATTATAGTAGGCTTAGTCTATTATCATCTCAGCATGGAACCTGGTAGAATGCTTGATACTAGAGCAGTAGTTAAGCTAAGATCCACAAGTCAAGAGAGAGAGAAAGAGAGAGAAAGCAGCTCTGGGCTTGCTTTGAACATTTGAAACCTTAAAACCCACCCCCAGTGACACAGTTGCTTAAAAAAGGCCATACACACCCCAGCAACATGTCTCCTATTTTTTCTAATCCTTCTAAACAGTTCCACTCTCTGGTGACTAAACATTCAAATATATGAGCCTATGGGGACTATTCTTTTTAAAACCACTATATCACCATAAGAATGTAAATGGGTATACACACAATACACATATGTTAATTACAGTGACTTAACAGTTATACGAAAAATTCACAAATCAAAACATGATGTACACAGAAAATACAGGCTTTTACTTGTCAGTTGAAAAACATTTATGAAAGTACAATTATTGTAAAATATTTCTAACAGTTGAGGTAAAAACCACTATGGGGAAGGAGCCTTAAGGAAAGGAAAATGGGTATGCTGGGATGGGTCAGTATTCTTCCTTGAATAAATAGATATCAGAAATAAAATATAATAACTATGCCATGAAAGTAAATGGTACTATATAATGTGATATGGATAAAGGAGAGAAGGGGCAGGAAGTGAAAGGAGAGGTTAATTTTTATCAGTATTATACACATGCATGGAGATGTCACAATGAACTCCTTGCTTTGAACAACTACTAACTATATACTAAAAAGGGAGAAACCTATATGTCTGGGTATTAAATTCCATTCCACTGATTAATGGTTCCATTCTTGTGGCAATACCATGATGTTTTTATCACTATAGTTCTGTTGTACATCTTGAAGTCTAGGATGGTGATACCTCCAGAAGTTCTTTTATTTAAGATTGTTTTAGCTGTCCTAAGATTTTGTATTTCTATATGAAGATAAAAATTGTCCTTTCAAATTTTTGAAAAAAATGTGTTCTGATAGAGATTGTGATAGATATGTAGATTGCTTTCAGCAGAATGTCCATTTCACTATATGAATCTTACTAATCCATGATAGTGGGAGATACTACCACATTCTGAAGTCTTTAATTGACTTATGTAGTGTTATAAAGTGTGTGTGTGTAGGGGGGATTATGTTGTTCCATTGTATATAATTGTCCCTGCCTATGAGTTTAATGAAAAGAGCTGACTGGCCAAAGGCAGACAGTAAGTATGGGTGAGACTATCAGACTAAGAAAACTCTAGGAACAGGCAGAACAGAGCAGAATGCCAGACAGAAACCAGAAGAAGCAGAGGACAACTATGCTGCTCTGAGAAAAGGTACCCAGCCACATGGCTGAACAGGATAAGAGTCATGGGTTAGATTAAGGGTAAAGAGTTAGCAAGTTATACGCCTGGGCTGTAGGTCGATCAGTCTAAAACTATTGTAAGCATCTATATGTCTCTGAGGGTCTGTGGGTCTGAGGGCCTAAACCTTAAGGCTAGGCCCCAAAGTCTGGGCCAGAAACCTTTTACTACGTTTGTGTGTGTGTGTGTGTGTGTGTGTGTGTGTGTGTGTGTGTGTGTGTGTGTGTGTGTGTGTGTGTGTGTGCGTGTGTGCATGTGTGCGTGTGCGTGTGCGTGTGTGTGTGTGTGTGTGTGTGTATGTCTTCTTATTCTCTTGGATAGATTAATTCTACGTTTTTTTTTGTGGCTATTATGAAAGCTACTATTTTCTTGATTTCTATCTCAGTATATTGGCATTTGTCAGTAGGAAAACTACTGAGCTTTTCTAATTTTGTAAATTTGTATCCTGGTAGTTTTCTGAAAGTGTTTTCAGATGTTGAAGTTTTTGATGGATTTTTAGGGCCATTTCTGTATAAAACCGTATTATCTGAAATTGAAGAAGGTACTTTGACTTCTTTATTTCGTATTGGTCTCCCTTGATCACCTTCAGTTCTTTTAGTGCTCTAATCCAAGCCTTCAAATGAATATTGAATAAGTATGGAGACAGTGAACATTTATTTCTGATTCCCAACATTAGTGGAAATGTCTTGACTTTCTCTCGGTTAATGTTCATGTTGGGTGTGGGCTTGCTGTAAATTGCACTTACTGTGTTGAGATATGCCTCTTGTATTGCTAGACTCTCCAGAACTTTTAGTATAAAGTGATTTCGGATTCTTTTCAAGAGTTTTTTTCTACCTCTAATGAGATTATATGGTTTTTGTCTTTAAGACTGTTTATATGATGGTCTACATTTATTGACTTATGTATGTTGAACCATTCTTTTTGCAACACGAAACAAATTGGATCCTGGTGAATAAAATTTTTGATGGTCTTATAATATTCAGTTTGCAAATATTTTGCAGAAAACTTTTGCACTGTTTTCATAAAGGATTTTAGGTATAACTCCATTTACTATTGGGCATTTATGTGGTTTAAGTATCAGGGTAATGGTTTCATAAGAAGAATTGACAAAGAGCTTCTATTTGAGGATTTCTATTATGAGGATGAATTAATACTAATTCTCCTTTAATGTTCTGCTAAAATTCTTTGCTGAATTCTTCTGGCCTCAGGATTTTTTAGAGGGTTGTGTAGGAGACTCTAAGTACAGCTTCTATTTCACTAGGTATTATCGATCTTTTTAAACTATTTATTTAATCTTAATTTAATTTTGGTGGGCCAAACATATGTATTATCCAATTTTTAAGTTTATCTGTTCGGTGGTGAACAAAATTTAAAATTATATTCTTATTAATCTCTGACTTCTTCAGTGTCTGCTGTAATGTCCCTTTAATTATTTATAATTTTAAGCTTGTTTATGTGTCTTTTGTTAACTTTTACTAAGGGTTTGTTGGAGTTGTTGGTTTTTACAAAGAGCTAATCCTTTATTCTATCGATCCTTTGGATTTTTTCAAAATCCTCTCTAGTTTATTCATTTTGGCCACAAGTCTGACTATTTCTTGCCACCTACACTTTTTGGATGTTATTTTTGCCTTTTTAGAAATCTTTCAGGCATACTGCTAAATGGCCAGCATGCTATAGCTCCAATTTTTGAATGTAGCACTTGATTATGAACTTGCCTCTTAGAACAGCCTTTACTGTGTTTCAGATGTTTGGGTATGGGATGTGTTTATTTTCATTCAGTTTTAATATGTTTTTAAATGTATTTTTTAATTTCTATCTTGACCCAGCTTTCATTTAGTAGAGAGTTGTTTCGTTTCCACGAGTTTCTATACCACTATTGTTATTACTATATTCCAGCTTGGTTCTTTCCTTCATCTTGTGTATTCTGTTGGTGAAACTTGCTGCTGTAGTTCTTTAAATTTGTAACATTTTTATTTCCACAGCTTCCACAGCTATGGCTTTCTTTATTGCTTCCCTTTCTACTTTGGGGTCTTAAATAGTTTTCTATATTTATTTTTCTTCAACTATATATATATTGTATATATATATAAATATATATTTAAGGGGATTTATTTATTTTTTCCAACAGTTTGTACTTTTCTGTGTTTCTTTAAGGGATTTATTCATTACCTCAAGCCCTCTATCATCTTCATATAGCTGACTTAAGTGATTTTTGTTGTTTTGTTTGTTTGACTGATTTTCTTTCTTGTGTTTCAGCTATGTTGGAATATTCAGAGCCAATGTGGTAGGATATCTGGGCTGTATTGGAAACATATCACCCTGGTTGTTATTTATTGTAGTCTTATAGTTGATTTGGATGCCAACAGGTCTAGATGCTGATTCTGAGTTTGTCTTTAGGAATGGGTGATTTTTCTCTTGGTTTCTGTTTCTTCTTTGGATTTTTTGGAAAGTGTGATGGCTATGTGTTGTCCCTTGTACTGGCCTATTCAGCTGGTGAGTTCACAGGGAATATCTTATGCTGTTGTAGCATGGGATGCAGTGACAAATGGGGAGAGTAGTAAGATGAGTGGAGTTAGGAGACTGCCTGTGAGATCAAAGGGAGATGTGGCCAAGGGGAAGGAGGGCTGTAGTTGATGTTCTGTTGCAGCACTAGGGAGGAGACTTATAGTTTGTTTGCTTTTGGGGGAACAGGAAGAGAGAAGAAAATCTGTGGGCAGCCCATTGATGGAGGTGAGGAGGGGGTTGTCTATGGGATCTACAGAAGATGTGGATAGGTGGTTGTGAAGCTGCAGCTGATAATCTGTTGCAATACTAGAGATGAGACTGAGAGATTGAGTCTGGAAAAGTGAAGAAAATCTGTAGGCAGCCTACCTCAAGCAGTATTTATTGGTTCCTATTATTTTGTAGTTATGATAGGTGTTTTGTTTTGATTTTTGTATAGTTTGTTTTGTTTTTCATCCTTTGATTTATTGCTTTACAGTTATATATTTCATACGCTATCTTGGGTGTGGTTAACTCCTTCAAACTGGAGTTTTCCTTTTAATGGCTTCTGTAGAGTTGGGCTGGTAGTTAATAATTGTTTAAATTTAGTTCTATTATGTATTTTTCTTTGTTGTTCATGATTAGTAGTTTTGTTGGATCTAATAGTCTGTATGGCATATCTAATCTCTCAGACTTTGTAGACACCTATCCATGCTCTCCTGTCTATCAGAATCTTCACTGAGAAGCTAGGTGTTATTATACTGGGCCTGATTTTGTATACTACTTGGTCTGTTCCCTGTGAAGTGTTTAATATACTTTGTTCTGTACATTTAGTGTTTTTATAATTATGTCTTGGTATATTTTTCTATTTGATGTTCTTATAATTCTTTTAACTTGACAGGGACTTCCTTCTTTAGATTGGGGAATTTTTTTCCTATGATTTTGTTAAAATACTTTCTGTGATTTTAGCCTGAGTTTCTCCCTCTTTTGCTATTACTCATATACTTGATATTTTCATAATGACTCAACTTTTCATTTGTACATTTTCAACGTAGAGCTAACATTTCCTTTGACTGAGATAACCATTTCTTTTATGTATCTTCAAAGTCTTTTATTTTCTGTTTTGCAGTCTATTCATAAGACCTAGCTCTGAGGATTTATTTGACTTTCTAAAGTTTTCATTTCCAGTTTTATTTAAGTTTGGATTTTTCATTTATTCTATTTCTACATTCATATCATGAGCTGTTTTAATCATTTATTCAGTCCTTGCTTTGTATTTCCATGATCTTCATCAAAGTATTTATTAATATTAAATTTGAAGTCATTTAACTTTTCAATGACTGCTCTTCTGCAATCCTTTTCTTGTACTTCTAATAGGTTGCATTTCTGATGGTCTACTATATTAAGATTACTGTGTTCTGGCAGAGACAGTGTTTTGACTGTTCATGTTTAATGTAAGATAACATTATAAATATTTTTTACGTGCATTTATTTGTGAATCATGGATTGTCCAGAAGGCAAGAAAGAAATAAAGATGGGGCAACTAGACTAGGAGAATTCTGGGAAGAGAAAAAGAGTAAAGAGATGCCAGCCAGATGCAGCAGAAGCAACATGAGAATACTGCACTGGGAAAAAAGCCCCATGGCTAAGCATAGATAAGAATTATGGATTAGTTTAAGAAAAAGAGTGAGCAAGCTATATGTCTGAGCCTTAGGCCAAATAGTTTATAATTAATATAAGCCTTTCTGGGATTATTTGGGACTAAATTGCTGTAGGACTGACTATGCAGAACAGAGAAAATTTTGATTACAATGTTTGTGATTTTGTGCTGAATTCTAGGTATCCAGAATTATTATGTTGAAGTATTTCTTGGTGTTGACCACTTGTATTTGTTTGTTTGTTTGTTTGTTGAGTGTCCTGTTCTTTGATTGCTGTTGCCTTCTCTAGATCCTAGGCAATCATGAGATTTTTGGGTTTTGCAGCAGAAGCTGCTTCTGCCATTTGATGGGAAGAAGAAAAGAATAGAAATTGAATAATAGGGAAGCTCAGAGAGACTGTGGGAAAGAGTATCTGTTCTGTATCAAGATTTTGAATCCTTGGGGCATTGAAGTATGGTAGGGAGATGGGTTCATTCAAACATTATGGAGTAGGAAAGAGACTCAGTCTATAGAGACAAGAATTAAAGGTCTATGGGTATGATGAGTTTGCATCAAGAAGTGGGTTCCCAAGTGAATGGAGGTGCAGTGGGAGGAGAGGCACCTACAAGAATGCATATATAGTACTAAGAATCTAAACAGAGTGTAACTGAGAACAGAAGATCTAGTGAATATGTTCTATTTAAGGCTCAGGCCAGTGTGGCACTTGAGTTCCCTGGTAAAAGTGTTTTGGGAATCAGAAGCTGATGGAAAGAAATGAAGTTAGGCTAGGAGGGAAGTCTGAGAGAGTTGACAGGAAAGTAAGAAAATGTTTTCTTAATTGTGATATGGAAGTTTTGTATTTAGCTAAATCTTCATTTGCTTGATACAGTGACTATGAAATGCACTTGGGACTATGCTAACCAAATTAGCACAAAAGTAGTAATGGAAAGCTTGTTTGCTTTGAACTTTGGACTTGAAGGAATGAATATACACTATACATTCAACATGTACATTTCTGAATGTAGCAATTATGTAATATACATTGTTTGAAAGGTTTCACAGTTTGGTGGAGTTTTAATTACTTTCAGAAAATTTTTGTTCCCAGAGTGCATGGTTAAGTTATGTATATTTCCATGTGCTCACTAAAATTGCGGTACCTATACAATGCCTGGTGAAAACCTCCCATAAAGTAGATAGTAATGTGAGAGGAAGCAGTAATTCCTGTGTTCTTCAGAACCTACACTTGAACTTTGTTGAGGCTTTCATACACATATGCTTTCAACTTAATATTAATGATTTCACTATAACATGAAAGAAGGAATCAGAAATTTAGTGAGTTACTAACTGACAAGACACTTGCAAGTTTTCCTGACCATAGCAAGTAATAAGACACTGTAATGGTAAAGGAAGAGGCCTGTATGCATTGTATAATACTTTTTGACTTTTTTAGTGATATAGTAAAAGGAAAACATAAAAAAAACCAATTAGTCTGTTTCACAGGGATCAGATAAGTACTTTTGTATAGAAAGCACAGTAATGTTATGAGCAGCAAAAACAAGAGGGAAAAGGAATTAGGAATTGATATCAGATGATATAGCTCTAAATCCCTTGGGCTTTAGATTCTCTAAAGAATCAGAGTGAAGCAGGTAGTTATTGATTGTTGGGATAAACTGAGTTATAGATAGAATCAAGAATAAAGCACTGTGGAATTTTTAGGATAAAAAGTTCACCACATTTATATATTTCCTTGCCTAATGTCACTTGTCTACTTTTTTTTTCTCTATTTTTGGGTACAACATCTGATGTGTATTATGATACTCCGGACAAACCTTTTTAAGATAAGAGATCTTCTGCCTTAGTAATGTATACTGTGGGTCATCTGGCATCTATCAATGACCTTCTTGAATGCAGCCATCACATCCTTGTTTCTTAGACTATAGATTAGAGGGTTTAGCATGGGAATGACCACAGTGTAGAAAACAGACACAATTTTGTCTTCCTCTAGGGATTTTCTTGAACCACTTCTTATATACATAAAGATGAGAGTCCCAAAGAAAAGAGCCACAGCAGTGAGGTGGGAGACACATGTGGAGAAAGTCTTTACTCTTCCGCCTGAAGATTTCATCCTCATGACAGCCTTGATGATGAGAAAGTAGGAAATGAGTATGACCAAGGCATTGGCCAAGATGACAAAGTTCCCAAAGAAGACAATGACAATCTCAGCATTTGTTGTGTCACTGCAGGCCAGCTTCAGCAGGGGTGGGAGGTCACAAAAGAAGAAATTGATCATATTGTCTTCACAGAAAGAAATGGAGAAGGTACATGTGGTACGCAGGATGGCCCCAGACACTCCACAGACATAGGCTCCCACTACCAAACT